>WFKH01011926.1:19517755-19531802 GCA_016163765.1 Magallana hongkongensis
ATTCATCGACCATCTGTCTGAGTATAGAGAGGTATACTTATATTTGGCCTTTCCTTGTTGTATAACCGTAAAGACAAAGAAGACGGTACCGTACGTATTGTGCTCATTTCTAATTTCAGGTAATATAATTTGACTTACATAAACCCACTTAAAACACCTCCTCATGATAATAATTTATCCCAAACAATGGATGGCGTGCACATGTAATGCGCTTCCTGTTTATCCCTAATATAACGTTTTTATTTCGAGAATTGGAGACATTGCCTATTTCAAAGGAAAATGAACGATTGGCGAAGATTTATTGATGAATTAGTGACTTTTAACAAGTAATAGATGATGGATGGTCGGAAAGTTTGCTGTTTTGTACAACAGTTTGTAAGAGCTTTTATTTGCTACTCTAAGCAAATAAAGATCTCTAAGAACTCAAGAGAAAATGTGCATTATATAGTTTGCGTCAGTTTTAGTTTACTTTCCATCTCTAATGGTTTTATCTTTTAAATAGTATTCATAATAATTTGTACTCTCAGTGAAAACTAAAGCTATTATAATCGTATACAAAGCTCTTCAGTGTGTGAGATGGTAGTGAGTGGTACTTACAAAATCCACGACAGAACTTTGAGTGAATGAAGATATTAAACGTGATGAATAAAGAACTTCCTGGTTTACAAAGGCTGTCTTCCTGAATGTATACCGATCTAAATACATGGAATTATAATTCAGTCAATGTACGTATATCTTAATAGCCTAATGATAGTCTAAAGTTTAAAACATTTACCATTCATTGATTTTCATTTTTCATTAGTTACATCTTATCTTTTTGTACATATTTTTATCTCAGTTTGTACAAAATATATAAAACTCTATTAAGATGAAATCGACGTCATTAAAATAGATGTGTTTGCTTTATGTTTTCTGTGGTATTATATACAAACATGAAAACTTATTTGTAGTAGCCAGAATGTAAACATGATATTTGTCCTGATAAGAAAAATAGACTAAAGAATTTAAATTAATATTAAGAAAACAAGACAGATTGCAATCATTCTAGAGACTGACCTGACTGTGTCAGGAGACTTCTACTTCTGGCTCATAAACGTCTACCAGAAATACGTTGATCGGATGGACCTGACTGTTTGTAAGCTCTTCACTAAATAACTATGCTTTAATGACTGAACTATTTTGAAATATTATCTAAAAATATAAGTAATCAAATAATGAAGGCAATTAATTTAAAATTGAAGGAAACCCAACTTCCTTGAACCTGGACTAATAATCAAAATATTCTAATCACTAGCGCTCTCTGAAAATGTGTCTTAATTTTTTATTATTATTATTATTATTATTATTATATATCCACTGAATAATTCAGAGTCCGGCGTGCTGCAATGTGTAATTAACCTACAAGATATAAGATTTTCTATTGACATACTGTTTGGAGGGGATGAGTACACCAAAAAAAATGAATATATTAGAACGTTTTTGTTTCAACTTCAAATCTGCTGAGGGGATGGTTTTAACGATAATTACAGTATCACTAACGAGACAATTGTTTATTTTTAGCGTAACTCATTTTTAGTCGATATCAACACCTGCTAATTATTATGTTGAAAATTCATCATCTAAAAATAACGAAAACTGGTATTACACTCATGAAAGGACTTTAACCTCATAAAACGAATTTCCTATATTATACAAACAGAAATGATGCATGGGAACCTGACCGTAGTATATAAAAGTATACGATAGATAAAGCATTTCCACTTAGTACTATAAAGGAAGACCAATCGAGAAATCATTGTTAATTTGAGGTTTCCTGGGGTTTTTTTTTTTTTCGTTATTAGGAAGTAAATTGTGTTTGGAGACAATTGATACAATGAATTAAAAGGAGACTCTTTGACTAAATATAGTTTTGTAAGCAAAAGATTGTTGGCGAATAAAGCGGACGGTATGAACATTCTGGTTTAATTATTATTTTTTTTTTGTATGAGGTAAAAAAACAAGGATAGTTATATGAAAATACCGTTGTAATACATGTATCTATGTTGAATTTTTTTAAAAATCTTTTTTCTTTCTAGAGGCTTGAATGACATGATGGCATCATTCTCCTTTGTTCTAATATGCTTGTTTGTCCAATGTTTTGCTAAAAGTGAGTATTTATTTATTTAATCTTTCACTTTAATATTTACCGATATCCCTTTCATCCTGAATTTTGTATATTTAATATATTTATATATCAAATGTATTATTGGATTTATCGTTACATGTTGAAATGGTCTTGTTTATCATTATTTATAAAGTTTTGTCTGATGGTGGCTCACTACACCTGGAAATAATTTTTCAAATCAGTAGAAATTAAATAATTGTTTTGTGTAAGAGCCGGTTTATTTTGAACATTTAAATAACCCTCGTTATTTTCAGCTGAAAATTGATGATATGTGATATTTTAGTGTTAGAGAGTTACCAATGTAACATTTTTTTTAGTTTTTGAACACAAACATGCATCCATTTTTTGTGCTCTTTATTATCGCCCCTTATCGCATTGTAACAATCTTAACAAATGTGATTTTTATGCTTATTAATATAGATAGAAATGTTATACATGTACGTTGCCAAATATTCTGATAGGGTTTAAGGTTTGCGTGAACCTAGTCTAGACTCTGTTCACTTATCTGTACAAGTCGCATATATTCCAAGTTCAGTGACGATCACTCTCACAATCTTCGTTTTCTATCAATGTATGACTAATTTGATTATGCTCAATAACGTTCGCCCTATCATATCCCCTAATCAACTGTTATATAATCAAATCGGCCACATTGAATACATTTACGAAATCTTTAATGACAGATTGGTATTGTATTGTGTTATTATTTTAGAGGTTTTCTTTATTCAAAATGAGCAACCGCTTTTAATGTTTTTCAAGATATGAGGTTTTCACGTGTAATGTTTCAGATCATTATTGTGAGTGTGTTGTCATGAAATGCAATGTCCCTAACATATTTTTCTTTTCACATGCATATTTTATAATAGAATGTGAAACTGGAACATATGAAGACGGGTGCCAAACAGAATGTATACATTGTTTGAATGAGACTCAATGCCATCTTTTGAATGGAACTTGCTCTTATGGATGTAAACCAGGGTATCTAGGTCCTAAATGCGACAGAAGTAAGTTACAGTACCTGCAACGTTATTTTTTTACAAGATAAGCGATAGGATAGGATTCACACACGATATGATAGGATTAACGCACGATAGAACAGTATACACGCACGATTAAATAGGATTGATATACAATAGGAAAGGATAAACCATGTTCCTGATAAACTTTTAATCTCGTTAAACGATCGTCATGATTTACCTGATGAATGCAGAATTTGAGGAAGAACACGTACGAATTAAGATGTACGCGGAATTTCTTGTTATAAACGAATGCCGAGTTATTATTTATAGAATGTATAAGAATGACCAGTTAAAATTTATCAACAAAAATTATGAACTTAAATGATCAATAATTTATCTGTATTGTTAACATTGTATTCATTACCGAACACCTAAACTGATCGCCGCGACATTTCAGTCCGAGATCAAATAACATGGAAAAATAGCGGATTCAATTAAAATACAATTCTTGTTCTAAATAAATATAAAATCTAGTATAAATACATTTCTTTCTGTATAAAAATGGTTGTTTAAAAAACGAAGTATATTACTTACAAATGAAATAAATGTTTACGATGATATACACTCCGCGTACGATTTGTTTACATTTTTTTTCATTGCCGCACACCCTAGTCGATCGCTGAGACAATTTTAGTCCGAGATCATATTACACGGAGAATATTTAGTTTTAAAAAATGCAACTCTTTTCTGAATAAATATCAAATATATCATAAATACTTTCGTTTCTGTTAAAAATGATGCATAAAAACGAATTATATTACTATATACATACGTTTTAATGTTTACGCAGGTATACACTCTGCGTACGATTTAATATATTCGTTATACAGGTAAATATGCTACTTTATTCGAAAGAACTTCGATAGTTTACATTATTTTTTTTATGTTTACTGCTTACAGATATGATTTACATGTAATATTGTTTAATTTTGATCTAAAGAATTAAAAAATTGGTATCATTATAGAATGCTAGGTAGAATTCTACATTTTTTTGTTCGATAAATTATCGTATACAGCGCACTGAACGACTTGTAACTTTGAAAAAAAAATATTTGTCATGAAAAGGCACGAAACGATTAACACGATAGGATAAACGGAAAAACTGTTAAAATTGAACGATAAACCTGATAGGATCCACGCACGATAGGATAGGATTAACACACGATAGAACAGTATACGCGCACGATACGATAGGATTGATACACGATACGATAGGATAGAATTGTAAATAATAATGTTGCGGGTACTGTAAGCAGAACACTGTTTGTATAGGTAATTTCAAGCAAGATTGCGCTGTCGAATACATACATTTGGAGAAAATAAAAACAAAAGTATTGTTAAATGTACGATCATATAGGTACAAAGGATAAAACTCAGATATGTATTTTTTTTTAAACTGATAATGACAGTTAATAGATAAGCTAGTGTTGTTTTATCTGTTTTCTGCTGATGATTTGCTTTTTTGGGAAATATGTATTGTTACTGATTTCAGAATGTAAACCCAATACCTATGGAGCAAACTGTAACATGACTTGTGGAAATTGTTTTAAGAAAAAACAGTGTGATCATATTTCTGGAAACTGTACAAATGGATGTGATAGAGGGTTTCAGAAGCCGGAGTGCAATACGGGTATATAAACATGCTGTGAAAATCATTTTAATTAAAGTTGCAGAAAAATAACTAGTGTTCCTTTACTGCAATTTGTCCGTACCCTAGGGATGTTAAGTTTAATGTAGGCTGTTTTACCCAAAACTCAAGAACAGACATTGTGATTATTACATGTAAAATTATACATAAGCACTGATATTCCATCCAATAGTGTAAGCGATATCTTATCTGAGAAATCTGAAATTTCCGGGCCTGAAAATTAACGCCTGTTACATTTACAAAAGATAAATCATTGATTATTAATCTGCGCACATGATAACAATAATTCACTTTTACAATGATATCTCAATTTTTTATTTCAATTTTGCATTTTTTGTCATTTATACAACCACTTATCATAGACCTAATTCCTAATTTTTTATTGAACTTTTTCCTAATATTATTTAAAATTTCAGAATGTAATAACAAAAGGTATGGAAGAAACTGCAAGCAACCATGTGGGAATTGTTTAAACAAAGCACAGTGCAATCCTTTTAATGGAACTTGTATGAATGGATGTGACATTGGCTTTCGGACACCAAGATGCAAAGGTACACGCCCAAAACTTTATTGTTTTGCTCCATTAAATTCAGACTTAATTTTTTCTTTTACATTCAATCCATTTATATTGCTTAAAAAGAAAATCAGACAGCTGGTGGCATATAAATGTGAATATTCTCTATCAGTAAAACTTTAAAATATGGGTCCAGTAAAATGCGTATTAGGCAAAAGAAAGCCATATCTAAACTGCCAATGACTTTAAACAGTGTCACTGGGGTTTTTTTCTGTTGGTCGGTTTGGATATTTCAAATATTAACAAAGTTATTTTTTTTTCTCTTGGGCTAATATAAACAGGTATGGGGCTCTTTAAAGCTCCACACCATAACAGCATTTGAATCTGTAAATGTAATCTGTAGAGAGGTGTTTTTGAATCAGATGAGGATGTGATCATACATATGATACAAATTATACCGGTAGATTTCACAATATATATATTAATCATTGCTATTTCAAATTTCTAACACACGATGTAAAAATATGTTACCATATAACTGCTTAAATTCGGATACACAGTTATCTGAACTCAGGGTAAAAACTTAATAATTTTTTTTCTAATTTGTTTTTGTTAAATGAATAACATTTTTAGGTTGTATTAAGAAAATCACGGCACATAATTGTATCATAATTTTTCTTGCAGAATGTATTGCAGGAAAGTACGGTAAGGATTGCAACATATCTTGCAGCGCCAATTGCAAAAGTCCAACAAAATGTTCTCGCAATAAAGGAAAATGCACTGGTGGGTGCAAAATAGGGTGGACAGGAGAAAAATGCAATAAAGGTAATTTAACATAGTTTCACCTTTTCAAAGGCATCGTTCAGTAACCGAGGAGGGGGGGGGGTATATATGTATATCTTTAAAATAAAATTTATTTATATTTCTTTTGCTGGTCACCCGTTCACTCGGTGACTTACATGATTTTGCTTCTGTTTACGTATATTGTCATTTCGTTTCTCGTCACAAAATCTCTGACGTATGAATTTATAGAAAAAATGACGCGTTCATTCTGCGTTGCAAATCATCAATGCTATTAAATAATAGATGATTTTTTTTTTTTTGGATAAGTTAAATCATCGGTTAATTTATAAAACACGTCGAATTTGTTCTTAAATTTTGCCTTTAAGATTATAAAAAGAGATACATAGGGTCAAGTAATAGTTGGTATGATTATCTCACACTTTGTTGAAGAAGACAATTTAAAATCGTTCCTCCCACTTATATCTTCATTTGAAGCAGACAATTGTATTTCCTGATAACGTTGAGCAAGGCTACCCTAAATTAGAAAAAAAAAATAAATACCACTATTACTGGTTTCTGACGTTAAAGATTGGCTATATTTTCATATGCTAAAACAAATCGATTATTCTATCATGACATATGAAGATATTGATATAACTATTTGTATAGTGTGCGGGTTAATTTGGTCGAAAATGTGTTCATAGCTTCATCCTCAATTGTAACAGTTGTAATAAGAACTTTGGTTTCATTGAAAATGGTTGCAAATATGGATGAAAAGGTGATTTTTGTCAATTAAGTACTGTTATGCTATTTATTGCAAGTGAAGCGAAGTTATAATCGAAATCGAAAATATTCTTTCGGTTCCCTGTGGTAGTATTGTGTTGACTTCCGGTTTCATGTACGCATCCCGTTCGATTCTCAGCTGATCACGTGGTAACTGAAGGGTATATAAGCTGAGAAAATCGGTAGGGTCGGGGAGTCTGTGTTTGACGGCCGAAGCATCAACACGTAGAAGCCAGAACAGAAACAGAGGTTGGTAAGATTAACCTGTCTATGGTCTTACGTGCCTGAAATAGGCTTTCGAGACTATAGGTGATTATTTGAATAGATTAATATACATATTGGCTTGTTGACTGTGGTTGGTACATTGTACGCTACAGTCCCGGAACGGCCCCTGCGCTCCTGTCTCCAAGCAGCGCATGCAATTGTCTTTTAAAGTGCGTGCGCCACAGAGAACCGGGGGATGATACTTGTATATATTTCAAATTAAAATCTGTGAGTGAGGAAATTGTTTATTTAATTCACTCTTTAATTTGCTCAAGCTGAGCAGCCGAATCCCATATTGAACTCAGAAACGTTAAACAAGTTTACCTTAAAACATGAATATGTGTCGGTTAATAAACTCAGTTTGTTTGAACTTTAAGAATTTTGATTATTTTTTTTTTTATAAGAACGGACTTGGATTTATTGCTTATTTTGAGAAAAAAATGTAATAAATTTTCAGATGTTTAATCTGGAATATACGTTATAGCATACAGGATTTATTTGGAGTAAAGAGAATTTGGTGTTTCATTAAACAAATAAACAAATTTAATTTCAGCACGTTTACGTGAAAAAAAGATACAACTGTTTAGATCATTATTTTGTTTCTTATCAGAATGCGATGCTGGACTTTATGGTAAAAACTGTAGAAAATTGTGCGGTCATTGCATTGAAAGCAAAAAGTGTCATCATGTGTCTGGAAACTGTTCTAAAGGATGTGAACCAGGGTACAGAGGGATTACTTGCAAAAAAGGTTAATCCATATTTTCAAAGATGTTATCAATGTGATACGTTTTATAAAGTTTATACTGTGGGATATTAAATCACTTTAACAGATAATCATTATAAAGGCAATTGTACATTTTGTGGTTTTCTCATAAAGGAAGTATAACATTAGAATGGTTTATTAATGCAAGGAAATTGTGGAAATTCAACAAAATATGAAAAAAATGCCAAAAATTTAAAAAAAGCAACAAACACAGAATCCCCCCCCCCCTTGAAAAAAAAAAAATAAAAACACAAAATTTAAAAAGACTAACGCACTTTTTACAATTTATTTTTTTTACAGAGTGTAAGGAAGGTTTCTTTGGTGTTAACTGTAACGAACAATGTGGGCACTGCTTAAGAAACAAACATTGTAATCATGAAACTGGAGCTTGTCCTAAAGGATGCGAGCCAGGATACAAGGGGAATAGCTGTAACGAAAGTAAAGACAACAGTTAACATTTTATCTTCTTTAATATTAGATTGATATAAACGCTTTACTCTGAGATATGCTCCCATTTCATCACTTATGATTTTATAGTTATATCAGATTTTCTGATTGAAGTTCCTATCGCGGTAAATAAAAGTGAAGTATTAGAGTAAGGTCTGGTAGAGTTTGTTTGTGTCGTATTAAGTGTTTTCAACAAAAAAGAAAAAATCAAAACTTTTTACGGTTGTAAAAGTTAATTAGGTCAACATAAAAATCACTTAAAACAAATTCTTTATTTTGTTTTCAAGAATGTGAGGGTGGGCTTTTCGGTGTTAACTGCAGCACACAATGCGGTCATTGCTTAAATAACAAAACGTGTCATCATGTTAAGGGAACCTGTTTTGAAGGATGTGGTTTAGGATACAGAGGGGATGACTGCACGAAAGGTAAACACAGCATAATGTTTTTGGTATGAACAAAAAAATCATTGCATTCTAGAATAAAACCGATGAAGACCTTTCCCGCACATAATTAAAAAATATAAATGTTTTGTCAGAAATACAATTAGATACAAACATCAATAATTCAAATTTTAGTTTTGAATAAGTATAAATTGAACAAGTTTATCTTGACATTGCATTCTCGTTAAAATTAATGAGTCATATCACATATTAACGATTTTGATATGTTTATCCATGAATAATCAAAATCAGCGCAGTACTACACATACAGAAAAAGTAAGATGGGTAGGATACATTGTCTCTAAACTTTTTAGAGTGCCCAGCTGGTTTTTATGGTCTTAACTGTAAGGCAAAATGCAACACAACTTGTAATAGCTGTCATAAAAAGTCGGGAGTTTGTGAAAATGGTTGCAAGCCAGGATGGAAAGGCGACTTTTGTCAAAGCGGTACTATTCATATTATTTAAAGACTATCCATTATCCTTTATAAGAGACAAAAAAGTTTATCAAAGTGGCTGAATTGTAACATTATAGCATAAGTTTGTTCACTTATACAGTTCACAACTAGCTAGTACATACATAACAAATCATTACAGTGTGCGACAGATATTTCTACGGAGAAAACTGCAGCACTCGATGTGGGTATTGCTTTGGTAATAAGCAATGTCATCACATAGATGGAACCTGCAAGAATGGATGCATTGAGGGTTTCAAGGGTTCCAACTGTACCGAAGGTACTAACCGTTGATCCTTCATTTCATGGTATTCATGATAAAACAATTTCTATATTTTATATTGTTTTGCTACATCTGACTCTTCAAGGGTTAACTTCTTTCTTCGTTAATGAACTGATTGATACTTTTAATATATTATATGTGACTATGAGAAGAAAGGTCTTGGTGTAAAAATGTTTGTTGTAATTTAAGGAAGTTGTTTCTTTGTATTAAACACTTGCCGTGAAAACCTGTCAGCTAGATCTTTTGATATGGATACACTTTTTCTTCTGAGATGAATTTCATTCAAAATATAAAGAGCATTAGCATGCTTATATTAGGCTATTCAAGTTCATAAAAAAGTATATACCAATACTAAATACCTGTAATTCAGTCAAAATTTATCTTTAAACCTGTCTGGTCGTATAAGGTTGAAAGAACGGAAAATAAATAAAATTATACATATTTTATGTGTATAGAAACGTAATTACAATATAACTAGTTCATTGTCATTTTATCTGCGTTAGCTACATGATATATACCAAATTTGATAAGAATGGGTACAACCATGAGTGTAAAAAAAGGGATAATTACCTTCTTAAAAGTTTTGAAAAAAAAATCAACGAATTACAGGCTGTCAGACGGGAACATTTGGAAGAAACTGCAATAAAACTTGCAGTAGTAACTGCAGAATTACGAGCATCTGTAAAAAAGATACAGGTCACTGTATTAATGGATGTGCAGCAGGATGGAAGGGTGACTTTTGCAACGAAGGTACATACATCTTTAAAATCTGCTAATGTACATGTATCTATGAATAACTTCCTGTTGGAAATCTTTAAAAGATACCTCGTTGAATTTGTTTAATTTTTATCAAATTTTGTTATTATTCCATTCAATGAATGAATCAAACTTTTAGCTAAATCCAATAAACTAAGATGAACGCCGGTTTTTGAATTTTGAATTGGATACAATTACATAACTATAAGTATTCAGTTGTTAGTCAAACACACAATCATAGTCATAAAATGTTAAAGACGATCTTTAAATACTGAAAAGTCATTGACTCATGTTTTTACTGGTGTTTGCTTTTAATTGTATAATTTATCACTTTCTTCAAGTGATTATAAACTCACACATTAACTTGAATTATTATTTGCTCATCAGGTAAATATGCATTAAGTGATTTGTCAAAATGTATTTCAATGGCCACAACCCCGTCCTCATTTTATGAATGATCTTGTTGTTAAAATCAAAACTCAAAACAATAAATAGTTTTAATGTTAGCGTTCACATACATGCATGTACAATGCGATAAACAACTGAATAACTAGGGTCTTTCACGCCATCTTGACTCAGTGACCATTTTACTAAACAATATCACAAATAACGCAGTTATTTTTAAAGCCAATTTAAGGGGAAGTTTTCGCATTATTGATTTTTGTTTTTATATGTATTAAAAGAATAACCAGTATTGCATTACACTGAAATAATTTTTTTTTTGTTTTGTTTTTTTCTGTCTTTGACAGAGTGTGATAACAATATGTATGCAAACAACTGCGAGCAGAAATGTGGTCAATGCGCTAATTCCACCAACTGCAATCCTGTCAACGGCTCCTGTCTAACAGGTTGTGATTTAGGCTTTCACGGTCCTCTGTGTAAAAATGGTAGGCACATTCATAAAAGATGATAATTGTTGTTGTATTTTATCTAACTCTGCATGTAAGCAGCACTAAAAAAATGTATCAGCTGTTGTTTGGTACTTTATTGACTATCGTTAACATTGTTTACATGTAACTGGACACTTGTTCGAGAGTTTGACAAAAGATTGCTATTTTACAGAGTGTAGCAACGGCCAGTTTGGTTACAACTGTATGGATAATTGCAGTTCGCTTTGCGTCGATGGAATTTGTGACACAAAATCCGGTGCATGTAAAATGGTAAGTTCATTGATTCATGTACCTGTTAAAATTAAAATTATATTTTCTTAATCTAACAAACGTTTATGATGTCTTTCTTGCAAGTTTGTCAATGATAGAAAAAAAAACAAAAAAACAACAACCCAAATCTCAACTCAAAACAAAACAAACTACTTATAAATATTATGTAATATACATAGATATAAAGCAGTTTGTATTTTTCTTTAGTTATAGTAAAAAACTAAAAATATGTGAGTAAATCTGTTTACCTTTATTTGGTTACAGATTGAATTTCGAGCGGGTAGCCGAATTGATAACAACGGCAATGCACCATTTATTGGTGTAGGTGTTGGATTGCTTGTCATCATCATTGCAGCAGTTATAATAGTTTTCGTCGTTAAACGGTAAATTATATTATATATGCCCTTTAAATGTAAATCTAATAACTGATTTGCATTCGCCTTAATAAAGAATCTAACATATTTTTTGGTAATATCAAGTGTAATAATTATTCAAAAAATAACTTTGGATTTACAAAAAGTTAGAATATGACTTTTTCATTCTCTTGATATCACTTAATTGTAGTTTTAATAATTTCCTGTTTTTTTTTAATGTTTACAACATATTTAACATTTTAAAGTATTTTCAATTGGAATTCTCTAAA
Organism: Magallana hongkongensis; assembly: GCA_016163765.1. Classification (NCBI taxonomy): domain Eukaryota; kingdom Metazoa; phylum Mollusca; class Bivalvia; order Ostreida; family Ostreidae; genus Magallana; species Magallana hongkongensis. The sequence goes on from WFKH01011926.1 coordinate 19,529,876, forward strand.
ATATCTTAGAATAATCATCACATTTGCCAAGGTTTTATATTTATATAGTTCATCCAACCATGATATGGGAATAAAACTCTTATCTAAGATTTGAGCGTCACAAGTTGTAGTGACTGGAAGTAAGACTCATTTCAAAATTATTCAAACTAGTGTTTGTAATTACTTTTTTCAGATCTCGAAGAAGCAAACTAAAACCTAAAAGTAAGTACATGCATCTGAATGCAATAGGTTTCATTTCCTAGTTTCACGTGTAAGCTTATATGGAATGCAAATAAAGAATGTTAATGAAGATTTAACTGAAAGTTAAATACAATTCAATGTCTGTATAAACTTTTTTGTAGAAATGAAAACATCGGAAAAGAGTAAGTGTGAATCTGAGATGAAAATAACTGGACAGGAGAACGGCTTAAACATGGATAACAAGAATGAAACTTCACCTGTATATGACGGTTTTAATTCTATGATACCCGAGGATTCCAATTATTCTAATGTTAACATCAACACAGCTCTCAATATACCTATTGATAAACTCGAAATTGTCATTGCGGAGAAGAGAAAGAACGATAACGAGGGCTTCCGAAAAGAATATGCGGTATGTTTAAACTTTTCCATGCTACTTGAATATTGAAATCGAAGGACAAAATGGCATGTGCAGTAAATCTATAAGTTTACGTTATTTTCCTATCCCTGGACTTTTTTATCCATATAATTTTGTTCCACTTAAGGATGAGAAACATAGTCATCTATCTAACAAACCTGTGCATATATTTGATCAAGATATACTTAATGCACCATAATCGGGAACTGGTCACATTTTGGAAGTATTTGGATCATTGCTTATTAATAACAAAAGCATAAAGTTCACTATTTAGTATGTTCGTTGTTGATGCATTTCCAGGCCCTTCCAAGTGGTGAACTACACACATGTGAATTTGGAAAGAAGCCAGAAAATGTTCCAAAAAATAGATATAAAACGACTTTTCCGTGTAAGTGTATTCTATTCAGACTTGACTTATACAGTATGTACGTTATTTCTAAATCAAGCCTAATTTATTTCCTCTACTACTTTTGATATTTGATATATTCTGAAATAAGATACTTGTTTTAAAAAATGAACATTGATAAAATATTAATGCATAATATGAATGATCTGTTAGTAGTTTACTAAATAGCTGTTGGTTTTTTTTTTTTTTTCAAATTTATACTACATAGAGACTGATAAACAAACAATACACATATATCAATATGCTATTATTTTTTATTCAGATGACCATTCGCGGGTGGTACTTGATACTCAAAACGGCGATAAATCCGACTATATAAATGCTAATTTTATAGAGGTAAGTCGAAAATATATGTTGACTGAAATTGATGTTTGCAATTTGAAGAAATGCTATGAGAATAATGGTTGATATTCAAATAAATTTTATTCTGTTCAGTTTTATGTTAACTTTTAAGTATATCCTCTTACTGTCAGGCAAAGATAAGTTTCCAACTTGAGTTGATTTCTAAAATTTTATTTCAACACAATTGTCTTAAAGTGGACATTTTTGCAGTATGAGATTTTTAGGTTTTTTTGTCTTTAAATCCTGACATTATGGACTATCTGATACTCAATGAGCTAACCTTATTTTAAGAACTCATTAAAGGTAATAATCTAATAGCAACATTTACATGTATCGACCTGTATCCAAAAACAGTTTAACTGATGATATGTGCAAATTGAATATGCTACATATTTTACAGGGGGCGAACCGACAAAAAGAATACATTGCTACTCAAGGTATATGTTTTAGGTTAAATACCGTTGGTCTCATTTTTTAAGGTGCATGCAGGCAAATAAAAGACACGCTTTTAGCTACCGCTTACAAAGAAATATAGGTGGTCGCATTTTTAAGCTTAGGAAAACAGTAGGAAGAAAAAAAAA
>WFKH01011926.1:19531902-19546222 GCA_016163765.1 Magallana hongkongensis
CTATTCACTATATATACAAGCTTTTCTGTAAAAATTGGCATTTCTGGTGCAGTGGTTCTTGAGAAGAAGATTTGTAAACATTTTCCTACGTATTTCTATGTTAAATTTTGAACCCCGTCTGGGGCCTCAGTTTTGGTCCGGGGGTCACGATTTTTTCAATTTTGAATCTTCACCATACATACAAGCTTTTGTGTAAATGTTGGCATTTCTGGTGCAGTGGTTCTTGAGAAGAAGATTTTTAAAGACACACCATATTCACACTGTTTCGCAATTATCTTCCTTTTAACAAAGGGTTTAGCTCTTTATTTTAACAGTTTAGAATCCCATTCCCATAAGGATGCTTTGTACCAAGTTTGGTTAAAATTGGCCCAATGGTTTTTGAGAAGTAGTCAAAAATGTGACAAGTTTACAGACGGACAGACTGACGGACAACGGACAACGGGTGATCAGAAAAGCTCACTTGAACCTTCGGTTCAGGTGAGCTAAAAATCAAGAATATGATTGTCCTGAAACTTAATTTAGTTAAATCATCTTATTCTTTTTATTTTTAAATCTTTAAATATAATTTTGAGATAGACGAGTCAATATGAGTGGTCAATTTTTTGGAATCATATCATCAAAGATATTTTGTTCTAGTTGTTGTTGTTGGTTGTTTAATCTTTTGATCATTTCCCGTGTTACTTTTAGCTCAAGTCTGCACGTGTTGTTACACAATATCACTACATTGCCTGGCCTGATCACGGTGTTCCAGAGCCGCTGTGTTTGCTTACATTCCTTAACCACGTCATTAACACATCAGCAAACAATAGTCAAGGTCCCACAACCGTACATTGCAGGTATTCTAATGCTACTCTAAAACGCAGAGTTTTTCAAAGGTATATTCTAAAATATGGCCACTTTGTTCTCTTTAATAAAGATATGTCTATCGTCAATTTCATGCTTCAACAAAAACACAAATTGAATATTGACAATTTGTTAGACATTGCAGAGTTAACAAGTGCTCTCTCAAACTGAATATGTCAAATAACAATAACGACTTTTCGCAAGAAAGCTCAATGGATGTAGACCTGTTTTGAATATTACTGTACTCCCTACATTTACTTTTTCTTTGTCTACTCAGCGCTGGTGTAGGACGGACAGGTACTTATATAGCATTGGATGCGCTCTTTCAAATCGGCAAGAGAAGTGGGAAAGTGAATGTTGCTGAATTTGTGGCGAAAATGAGACAAAACCGAGTCTCAATGGTACAAACATATGTAAGTTGCACAATATTCAATTTCACTATTACTGTATGAAAAAGACAGAATTTGGTGGTATCATATTTTTTATCATTAAGATATAAGCATAAAAGTATATTCCTTTAAAGGAGCAGTATATTACGATATATCTTGCCCTGAACGAAGTATTCAAAGCACCCATTAAAGTGGACACTATGGTTGAGTTTCTCAACAAAGCACAGAAAACGAGAAAAGATATTCCGATCAACCAAAACCTACTTCACACTGAATTTCAGGTTTGCAGTTAACACTCAACAATTAACAAAAATCACTGATATATAACAAACTCAGAGAAAAAAAACCTCTTATTTTATTGGGAAAGTATAAGCACAAAGTATGATATTACAAACGTAGTTTATTATAAAATTAAATTTCAAAACAATGTCTTGTTTTTTTTTATTAACAGCTTCTGTTAAAAATTCGCCAAAATTATTCTAAAGGTGATTACAATTTTGCAACGCATGATTCTGGAGATCAGCTTTCCGAGGAAATTTTACCTCGTAAGTATGATTTTTTTTTTTACATCTGTTATTATAAAATCTGTTTTGAGGGTTTAAAAACAGAAAATTAAATTAAATATCTTTGGAGATATATTTAATATAACGTATTTTGAACCTAACATAGTTATCTGAACAGTCAAACAATTAACGCATTATATTGTTTGCATTTCAGTGAAGAAATACGGTCTCTATCTCTCCCCCATCAAAACAATACGAGGCAATTACATCAATGCAATAACCGTGCCGGTAATATATATGCATCTTTTCAGTATGAATAGCAATTGAATTGGGTAAATTCGATCATTTACAATATGTACAAGAAGTACGAGTTAAGGAATCATTATTTATTTTTTTGTCAACAACAAAATAATACAAGTTTTAACTTTATTATAAATAGAAAGTTCTATAAAAAAAAAAAGAAATGTTATATGCTCACTTTATTCTGTTCTTTTTCTGGACCACTGAGCTACCTGGTAAAGCGTGAACGAGTAAACTAACATATGTTTTTGTACATAATCAATAGACATTTCGATATTCTCGTATTTTAAAAGGCAATGTCTCTTAAAGTAACAGTCTAGTAATTTAAACATTTTTTTTTTTGAAAATTAAAATATGTTTGTGTCAGGATGATGTTTATGTTTTACTAACATTCTTCAAAAGATTCCCTTTAAATAAATTGAAAAAAAAGTTCACATTTTTCAGATTTAAAGTGGTGTTCAGATGAATTTTAGGACTTTGCCATAAGGATTAAACTATTTAACTTTTTTATTAATTTTCAGTCATTCACCAATCTTCAGCATTTCATTGTGACAAAATATCCACTGGAAGAGAACGCTTTGGATCTTTTACGTTTGTTGAGTGACCACGAGTCAGATACAGTCATCTCTATGCAGCCACTTTGTGATATCAAATCGGTATGCATTGTAATTCTTTGAGCCTCTCACAACCAAGCTGCAGAATAAAATCATGTTTGTACGCCGAACATATTATCAGTTTCTACCTAAGTTTACTGCGTAACACAACGTATTTTTTTCATATACGTTTCTCTTTTCGTGTCTAACTTCATGTGTCAAATATCAATTTAGGTTATGTTTGTAAAACGTGTAGATTTGGTATACATTTTTATAATAATAAAACTTGCTCAAATAAGCAATACATTGAGAAAAAAATCGAAAAAAGGAAAACTCCTTTGAAACACAAGATTTATTTTGGAGTGTTTTTATGCTTAAGGCTATGTTTAGTTATGTTATACCTGTGTTGTGCTGAAAACATAATTTCTTGAGTTATAATTAATATATTTAGGTCGAAGTATGGTTACCCTCTGAATCCTCATCTGTAAAGATCCCACCGTTTACAGTGCATCATCGGACAAAATCTCGGACTGATGTCATTACTCACGAGATCCAAATTGTTCATGACGATGTATGCTAATAACTTTTCATTTATTTACAAAATGTAAAAAAAAATTTAAAATATGAAATAGAGTAAGCAAAACTGTATATAATGTTAGCTTTTATTTTCGTTGACCAAGGCGGAAGTACGTACGGTAATTGTTGTTGAACCTGAAGTTAAAATACAGTGTTCAGGAAATTCTGTTGACACGTCCCAGCTTCGAAGTTTGGTATCGACTGTTCTTCATTTGGAAACTAAACAACCAATAACGATTTTGAGCAGGTTTGATATTAGGATACACAAAACGAGATAATGTATGTTCTCTTCTTTTCTTTATTATTATCTTCATGAAATACAAATGATTCTAAAGAAAATGTCTTTATCACTGTAACCTTTCTCTCACTAATGCAATAATGAAAACTCTAAAGGCTTTTATTTTTATTGCTACTACATGCAATCGTTTCCTCTCTTTCTCCTAATAAATACCCTCGTCTAAGTTCTCTATTCTAATTTTTTTTTCTTCATTACTAGTGACGGTGCCTCCCTTTGCGGATTGTTTATCGCCGTCCATAACGTTATCCAACAGATGAACATGGATGACAGAGTGGACGTATTCACCGCCGTCAGACAGCTACAGATCAGACGTCCGGAGTTCTGTGCTAGATTTGTAAGTTTTATTTAGCAAGTAAAACAAATATTCAAAAATTAGGAATTTTAAACATAAATAAGAGGAAAAGGTTGTCAAGAATAATCTTAAAACCAGCCAGATGAATCTTAAAGAATACATTACTCAAATTATCTTTACTATTTTGTCATTGATATCATTGGGTTAAATGACACATTATATTTTTTTTTTCTGACCATCGATTTTTTTTTAATGACAGGAAGACTACGAAACGATTTATCAAGCGGTTATGGACCACAACGAAAGTTCATCAGAAAACATATATTGCAACCAATAAAATGTATTACACTTTTATTGATAGTTATTGAAATTGTACACTAAAATAAACAATTCAATTATAATCCATGGACAAAGTTCATCAGAGAACATGTATTGCAACCAAGTGAAAGGTGTTACACGGCTTGACGAGGGCGCGCTTTTCGCGCCCGAGGCAACCGTGTAACAACCATTTTGTCGCATGGTCTTTGTTTCTAGATTGAATGATTAAACTTATCAGGGTTTAATTGGTAAGAACTGTAATGAGATAAACAGTTAACAGTGTTCTGAGATATATTTACTTTTTGTATGTGGATTAAATGTAACAGAATGAAAATTTAACTTTCATTTTTGCATTCATTGCATTTGAACAGTTGATTACAATAAATCACTATAAAATGTTCTAAAACTATTTCTTACTTAAATAATTTGTCTGTTATACATCCTATGAAAGAGGCTTAAACAATCTTATAGCTGGCCTGGGTGATTGGTCCAATGATTAATCAATCAACACTTTCCATTAAGAAAGACCCGTGCAGGCATCATTAATACACCATGGGCAACTAAATGGAAATTTGCGGTCATTAGAGTGGAACCAAGCGACAATAAAATTTATTACACTTTTAATGATTGTACACTAAAGTAAACAATTTGAATATAATTAAATTCAAACAAATATATTGAAGGATTTTAATTTCAAGTCGTTCCGTATTATGGCATTCTAACTGTCATTTTAAACAATTCATTAAATCTGATGTTTACAGGCCTCCCTTTAATACGTTTACATCAAAAAAATAGGGGGATGATGCAATGTAATAATAAAGCTTATTGTTCATTGGTTTAATCATATGTATAAAAAATGTAATATGAATATAAAGTTGAGGCATGTGCTATTCAACATTCTTTGATGTTACAGGTATTAAGGCATTTGTATATTCTATAAAATGTTTTAAGCAATGTTTATTAATACTTATTATTTCTATTTCTAATCATTTTAAAGTTTTTTTTTCAAAATGTTTTAAGATTTTGGTAGAATGTATTTCATGTTTACCAATATTAACCAGTCTTAAAGCATCTTATTTATGTAATGCATGCGTACCACTAGTATTTGTATTTCAAAGACCGTTAAACTGTGTTTCTAAAAGTTAATTTTGGACGTAGATCCTTCCTTTTTCTTTATCATTACTTATTTGCATGAGGAATTAGAATAGACAGCATGTCGACTTTGACCTTAAGTAACATGTAACAAATAAACATTTTATGAATAGGAACAAACATAAAAATAAGTATGTAGAGTACTTAAGACACAGAAATGTACCGATATAGATCAGGCTACTGACAAACAAGTTGATTAAAAAGGACTATCAAGAGTCTTGATTGAAGTCATATTTTAGTAAGTTCTGTGGTCAATACAACGACCTTGTCAGCAAATACATTCCTCCACTGGGTCGCATTGAGTTTTTCATACTTATTGTTAGACCATAATTAATTACCTAATTGTCTACGGATTATTTTCGTTTTCCCGATTACCACAAAGAGCACACGGCGGGCGTGACTGGTCAGCAGAGGATGCTCACTCCTCCATGGCACCTGATCCTACCTCTAATGCTTCGTTATAACACAACATTTCTACAGATATTTACTAACACTTTTTACCCAGTAAGGATATATTTTAAAACAAAGTGTTACTATAAACACAGATCAATATATTAAGTGCAAAACTATCACCGAAATTAATGCAGTTGTATGAATTTTTTGTTTGTTATCAAATTCTTGAAGCTAAAATTGTGCATAATTCAAAACAATATTTAATATAATAATTTCGATAAACTGGCAACTACTGTTAATCAGACCAAGGATGCGATTTTGGCACAATAAGGTTAAATTGAATGTTTCATGACTCAGATGAAAAAAAAACTGGTTCACTCTTTTTTTTTAAACTTTGAAGTGTGTTATGTCTACAGATTAAGTAATATACTTTTCGATGCAACCACATTTTCGACAAAACGCTTGGTAATGAGATACATGTAACTTAATAAACCATGTTTACAAACAAATTTTCATGTTAAATATACTCTCATTATCGGAGACACATTAATGCCAAAATAAGAGATAACCATTGATTTATCTTATCCAAAAAAGAAGCAATCATCTTTTAAGATATTTGGACCAGGAAAATTCATATAAAAACATAAAATTGATAATTTGATACCTTTTGAAATAAGGCATGACCAAAATAGTTGCATTATTTAAATTATTGCCACGTTAAAATTAAAAAAAATATCCTTTAATACTAAAAACCCCGGCAATATAGAATGATACTTTATGTTTTTCTTATATATAGTTTTACATAAATCTATACACATATCGATCTTTTTTTGCATTTTCAAATATACATGTAATGTTAAATAAACCGATACAATTTGTCAACCCACAAATTGTATAATATGGTACGAATTTAGATAAAACTCCATTGCTTCATTGAAACATTTGACTTAGTTTAAAACTTTAGTCGAAAACTTTCAAGAAAAATGTAGTTCAGATTGAAGATATTAATAAAAACATCAAACTTACAGCTTCCTTTCCTTTGAAATAAAATACAAACGATTACATATATAACAATGTTTGCGCGCTTCTCTAGTTCAGATAGCCGGATGCTTCTACAAGTCGATGATTTCTTTTCAGATTTATAAAGATTTTAAAAAATAATTAATCCAGCGAATATCACAATATCAATCTGTATATTTCGTCTCGTGGAAATGCACATGGTTTTGTTTTTCAATGTTCCATCTGATTCTCTCAGCTTTTATCGAAATGCTTTGCTATCTCAAAGAACACCGAATCATAGCTGATCAATGCAGTTTGCCTGATACCTGAATACAACGTATTATTTAAATGGACTTGTTTTAATTGTGAATTAAAAAACATCTCGTTTTTGATTATCACACTACAGGTTTCGGCACTATGATAATGAAATTTAAAAAAAAAATATCTAGTTAAAAAACTGAATTTGTAAATTGTCATTGGCTCAAAAAGTGTATTTATAATTATCGTAATGAAAAAAATATGATGTTCAACTAAGGTGTTGAGATACACGAGTGTGTTTGTTTGGTAACATACAATATAACTTTAAGAAATAATGTATTTATACACTGAATAAATAGTAGTTGGTGCAATAATAGTTGTGTATAATGTGAAGAAGCGTATTCGTGCCCCCTTTTCTATTTTGAAAAAAATATCGCAAATTAAATAACCCTCCCACCTAGTCTATTTGACATTGAATTTGATCATTAGAAAAAAAAATACGCAATTCGTGTTTTCAATGGGCCAAGGTTAGGTTTCTAATTACAGTAAACATTCTTTGAATATATTGGGCATTTAAAAAGCTAAAAAAAATATTTATGCCGCAGGCCGATTTTACTTTAAATAGACTTCCTTGTGCAAAAATACTACAAACAGGTATTGAAAATATTTTTTGAAAATTACATGGGTTTTTTTTGTTCAGCCGACATTGTGCAGGTATATTGTTCATTCTGTAACAGGTGGTGAAAAGTCAAGTCTCAACCGGGACCTGAACCCAGTCACACACCTGTTAACCCGGTGACAACTCTAACCAAATCATTTGTAGTGTGTTTTGTGTTTTCAAAGGAAATATGTGTCAATACATGGTAACTATCCTTGCTATCCAGGCCTCCAGGTACGCGATCCAAATATGTGGTCTTGGTAAGTTGTAATTGCACAGCAGGATAAATAAATCTATATAAGCGAACGTTTTGAAGCATTGCGCTTGGTCAGTCATATCAATATTCAAAACGTATACATAATACGTATCTGCAGTATGTAGAGGGCGTCTGCTAAAAACTAGCACCATAAAACTTGCTACTGAATAAGAGGAATATTTTGTTACGTTATGGATCAGGTGACTAGAAATACTTATATCTTTACATATCAATCTATTTCAAAAGGGTCCGTTATTAAATGTGTATCTTTTATTGCACAGAAACAGAAAAATGCATACGTTTTGTTAAAAGAGGATCCTGTGTTTAAACCGATTTTATTAAAACAATTTAAAATTGCAATTGCAGAAAAGGGTGATGCAAAAAAGCGGGAATATTACCTAACGTGGAAAAGACCTTTAAATATCCGTATCGCTTAAAGAGTCGTATCTAAATCTAGACACATTACGTAAACGACTATATTTATATGGCTGGTATGTTCCGTACACAGGCAAAATACACAAACAGTTTACGCGCATTTATTTCGATCACAACAACCACGATTTGATTTTCATAAATACAGTTAGAAATATGGCCATATATTATGTATTTTAATGCTTAATATTTAATAATTTGATTTATACCAGCGTGTTTAAAATATGGCATGAATAATTCTGATTCTGGCTCTTAAAACCTTCAAAGTTGTAATTATAATCAACACATATGTGTATAATATCTAAATAAACGCCTGGTCTATATAAAAAGGTGAAACAAATTTATCATTACATATTTTTATCCACCTTTTGCTTCATCACTTTCTAATACCTTTTTAAAGGATTTGTTTACCTGTACGTGTATCTTAGAAAACGGCATACTTTATTATTTCATTAAAAAGGTGGAGGCGGACCACATTCTACCTTAATGCGTACATTGTTTTGAAATCCCGTGTTCAGAAGAAAATGTTAATAAATCAAGTTTTTAATGGATACCTTACACGGTAAGCAATGTTGAAATAAAATATTATTTAAAAATAAAACACGCGTGCAAAATATTACATTGACAAACGTTAATGCTTTTTTGATATTCTTAAATTATCTATATACGTTATTTGTTTATGTTTAAAAAATATATATGAAATTTATAATTGTTCCTAGATTCGAACTCAATCAAAAAAGTCGGTCTCAGTCACACTCTGTTCTAACAGCATAAACCTCGACTATTCTAGACATAACTTATGGATGAAAAATTTAACACAGCGTTCTTATATCTTAAAGGTATCAATATTTTTTTTCCAAAATTTTAATTTTTTAAAAATATGCCTCTTTAAAACAAAATCGGAAATGGCTTTGTAAATTTGAATTTCCATTTCATTTTCAACTCCGTTAGGGTAAATAGCATATAAACTGCAACCCCTTTTTTACTTACATTGAACTATAAGTGACTCATTGTAAGAGATGTCAGTCTGTGAGAAGATTTTTTGCACTTATGAAAACAGAAGTAAACAACGAAAGATAGATGCATTGATTTTCAATTATTACACATTTGTAACCTCAAAAAAAAAAAATGGATTATGTGTTGGTGTTAAGATTGAGATTTGGTCTATATGTCTGGTTCTTCTCCCAACCCCATTAATTTAGTTTTCCTGTATAGAGAATTTAGCATTAAGTCGACCTATCTGGCAACAATATCCCTGGCCTGAAAAAGTAAGAGACTACGGTAGCGAAAATGCAGTGGATGGATTGTACACAGATTGTTCAGAAGTAGGTGGTCAGTGTACAATCTCTAAGGACGGCAAATACACTGCAACATGGAGAGTATATCTTGTTAAAGAGGTCAGCATTAGTCGCATCGATATCTACTACCAGACAGACAATAAACCTAGTGCGTTCCTTTATTTATACGTCCATTGTATAAGTATTGCTGCTCTGCAGAAAGTTCTCACCATTTAGTGTAGTTTTTTTTGGTCAATACTTTGACAAGCAAGCAATTTTTGGCATATTTGTTTATAGATAGTTTTTTGTGTGTTTGTTTGTTTGTTTGTTTGTTTGTTTTGTTTTGTTTTGTTTTGTTTTGGTTTTTTTTTTGGTTTTTTTTTGGGGGGGGGGGGGGGTGGGTTGTTATTTATATATACAATTTTATTTTGATAATATAATTGTTAAGCTTTAATTTCGTTTAAATTTAGTATCTTATTTTTTTTTTTCAAATTAAGGACCAACTCGATATACATCCCGAATGGCATGATTTTACCTTTATGTATCCAACTCCACTTCTACAAACGGTGGCCATCTTTGTTTTCATGAGATGCAGACTATGAGCGGTACGCCACCAGAAGTTCAACGAATCAACTGTTCAGCTCATGGGCAATACGTCATATACTACAATGAACGAAAACAGGATGTTCAATATCCTAGTTACTATTCAACTTACGCATACAATGAACTTTTCAAAGTAAAGATTTATGGTGAGTCTTTGAAATTATTAATCTTGAGATAAGTTGTTTCACTCTTCAATGTGGTTGTAACAATACAGTGTAATGTCGTACGAGGTACTTAGTTGAAATCTGTAGAATAAGCATACTTCACAAATAACAAAACAGTTTTAGACTAATGTTGGTTTTACTCTCTGAACGTTTTGTTGTTTTTGAATCGAGATGTTTGTACTTTGAATCACTTTCCCCATATGGCATTTGTTGTTAGTAATTTTAGTTAAGGAAAAAACTAACTACATTTCATATTATTTCAAAACATGCATAAAGAAGAAAAAAACCAGTCTCTATATATCTACATAATTTTTTGCGATCTTTTTGACTAGAAAAGTCTTTTATTTAAAAAATATAATTTGAAATAATTGCATTTAAATATAAATTTCTGTTTTTGATTGAAGGTTGACTTTAGAGGCATGTCTGCAAATAAAATTGATCTATTTGTAATGTAGATCTTTGAGGTTGATTCTTTTTAAATGAAAAGTTATCATTTTTATTTTCCGCGTGTTATACATTCAAATTGCGTGATTATTATTTTAACAACTAAAAAAACAATTTTGCAAAACATTATTCAAAAATTGAGAACTGTATATGATACATGTACAATTACGCATTAGTAATTGAAGTGAATATACAATTATATAGGGTGCAGAGAATATTGTTACTATGAAGACACAAGTATGTACCATTGTCCCAAAAACTGCTTGGGGAGGCGATGTGACATCAGGAGTGGCCACTGTCTGGCTTGTATCAAGGGATATCAAGGCCCGCGATGTAAACAGGGTATAAAGGTATAAATTTTAAAAAAAATGAATCGTTTATATTTTTATTACAAGTATATTAAATTTTAGGTATTGCGTTGGAAATATGCATACATTGATATTTTACTGAATCCAATTTTGAACATTTATTAATATTTGCAAATGACATACTTCGTACCTTTTACTCTCAATGGGTTCATATTAGTTTGTGAAAACCAGACATACGGACTGGGATGTTCCCTCAGGTGTGGTAAATGTATTATTGGGAAGACCTGCCACCACGTCAACGATTCATGTATCCACGGATGTAGTGAAGGAGCGCAAGGAGACAGGTGTCAGGAAGGTGGGTATATTAATATCAGAAAACTATTGTTAAAGATCAGTGTAACATAATTTTGTGACTGTTGTTGTATACTTTTACTTTTACTGGGGCTGTATAATTTGAATCCTAGGTTGTTGTTGATGTTTTTCAAGCCAACGGATGGATATGCTCTTTCAAATAAATTATCTCTCCGTATTTCTTTCTCCATCAATTACTTTCTCTATCTATCTATCTATCTATCTATCTATCTATCTATCTATCTATCTATCTATCTATCTATCTATCTATCTAAGTTTCTTTTAAAAAAATGAATGATGATATATGAAGAATGGGGATTATTCAACTTTGTTTTACCTCTAATCTCATTTATTTTTCTCAAAATATTTTACTGTTAAATTCATTTGAGGTAAGCTACTTGATCAATATGGTAATAATTGGAAGGATGATTATGCTTGGAATATTTCTCTTTTTTATTGTTGAGTGTCATATTGGGTATTTTGGCAAGGACTGTAAAAAACAAATGTAGCGTCAATTGTAAGGTGACCAGTAGATGTGATATAATAACAGGACAATGCGACGGAGGTTGTATAAAAGGATGGACGGGAAACACGTGTAACCAAAGTAAGGCAGCATATTAAGAATCGGTTCAAGATTACGAAGACCTACTTTACAAAATTGATCCTTTATATGTAATTTCAATTAAATTAAAAGTGTACAAATAGATTTCTTTGTCAAGTATATGCTCCATTTTTTATATACAGATAAAATACGATATACATGTATTATAGATTTTAAAAAAAATGTTTTTATTTATTAAACTTATTGCAACATTTGCTTGTGTTCTGTTTCAATGGGATTATTAAAAACAACATGTGAACTGCATTCAGCTTTATATAATTGTTGTTACCTTTACATTATACAAACCAAATATTTTACATAAGAGAGCTCAATGGTATTGTTTTTAATAGTTTAGATATTGCTACCAAATACAAACAGAAAATTAATCATTAACTTAAAAAAAAATGGTTAACACTTCTTTGTTAAAAAATTATAATTTCCAGAGTTAAATTAAAACCCATGCAATGACAACGGTGACGTATTGTGTCCTCTTACCATTGCTTTGTCTATATATATATATATATATATATATAAACAGGCAGAGTGTTATAGATGTTCAGTGTTCTCATACCTCATAACGACGAGACAGAAAACCACAATTATAATATTCCATACCCCTGTTTTCTTTTTGTCAGAGGAAATCAGAAGCAGCGTTCCGCAATACATGGAAGTTAATGATGCTGATCAACTGCAAACAAACGATAGGACAATTAGTTATACTAGGCTGAACTTGCAGTTTTGAAAATATAAATAGACGTGTATTGATATCAACATACTTTTGCCATGCACATTTGCAGTTAATTAAAGTGTTTGGTGCATGTAAAACGTGTACATAATTTCATTGCATAATTATGAATTGTCCGGTGGTAAGATAAATTTTATGACTTTTTTGCCTAATACGATATTGGCATATTTTTTAACATGTAGGTAAAGTTTTGTTAACGTTTTCAACTTCTTTACAAAAGTGTATAAAACAGTTTGTTTGTTCAACTCGTTTCATGTTTGATTGACTTTTCACCAATGTGTTTTTGCATGTATTTTACTATTTGTTAAACAAAATGTTTAACAAATAGATTGTACTTATGTTGTATTGATCATAGTGTATCTGAGAATAGCCTTAGAATAAATTTCACTTGTAATACATGTATTTCTAATGTGTTTATGAAAAACCCCAGTCATTGCAGAAAACTATAAAAATTACATTTGGATTGCAAATTGAATATCACGCGTTTTTATGCAGTTTTGATTTGTTAGAGCAACTTGTCTTCTTTCCGCTTAGGGTTTATTTATACGTTGAAACAGGAACATTTATTTTCAAGTTAATTAGTCCGTAACATGTTCATTTTCTAGAAGAAAAAAGACCCAAAATATATTGACTTGGCTTTTGTTAAGAACCAAAAAAAAAAAAAGGAATGGATTTTTGACATCCGTTACTCCCTGTTTTATGAAATGTCAAGAAAATGTTCTGTTTTTATTGTTCAATGTCTTGGAGTATTTAGAGGCCATATGATAACTTTTAAGAACTGTCAATGCTTATGGTGGTATGGGACACCTGTCAATATAAATGTAGATTACAGTTCATTATAATCAAATACTTTCACCGGTTTAGAATTTTCAAATTTTACAATTTTTGACCAAAAAATATGTTTAAACTTTTTTTGAAAGATAAAAAATATAAAAAGCCCCTGCGAGATTCGAAACCATTGGGCTACGTTGTTAGGTAACTAAATTGGTTAAGAATAAAATTATTAAATTGCACTTAATTTTATTGTTTATTTCGATTGAAAGTACGTCACAATATGGAGGTGTTCCATACTACCTCAAATACAGATTACTTAAGAACTTACATTATTAATCTAGAAATTCTGATTAATTTTTGGAAGTCTCTAAGAAAATTTTCAGAATAATATAAAACAAATATTTATTTCTTATGCAGATAAAGAGTTTCTGCCTATCATGTTTTGTTCAAAACAAGAAAACACTTTCACATTGAATTTTTGAATTTTTAACATCGCCGTTTTTAGGTACTAAAGAATCCTTCTTGTAATGAAAAAGTGACCAAACAAACCATATTTTGTTTGAATACACCCCCTATTTGTAATCAAAGTGTCGCCCAACGATACGTAATTATTTGTATTCCCTATATTTTAAACTATAAGCATAAAAAAACAAAAATTAAAATCGGATGAAGTATACTGAAGTAGCAGCTAAAGGTTTTTTTTTCAGCTTTGAACCCCCCCCCCCCCCCCCCCCACACAACAAAAAAACAAACAAAAAAAAAAAAAAACTTCACCCTTTGAAAATCTACGCAA
>WFKH01011926.1:19570578-19630352 GCA_016163765.1 Magallana hongkongensis
CAATTAATAATATCTTTATTACAATGCTAGTACTTTATAAAATTCACTAAAAAAGTAAAAAAATATTCATTTAAATCCCAAATTTCCTCTGTTTAACTTGAAATTCCTCTGTTAAAGTACACATTTTTAAACTATTTGCACCTTATAACAAGATACCAGGTAGGAACAAAATAATTCTAGTAGGTATAAATGAATAAATATTTAATTTATGATTTGCTACATATAATTATTTTTTTGAAACATATAAAAGGATCAAAATCAGCATTACATCATGTAATATATGCACAGTACAAAGGACGAATTTAATTTTAAGCCATTCGGTAGAATAACATCCATTACTGTTACAACCATATATTATGGTATGTATTCTTTTTTATACTAATCAAGTTTATGCTGGACATTTAACTCCTCACATGTACATGTAATAGATTAACAACTTATACAAATAATGCACCCAAATCAAATGCCCTCTCAACATTATTACATGTATTACCAATCTAGCATAAATAATGAAGCTGACAATTACCGCTCCAGAATGAACAACTCTCTCAACATTTTTATTACACATTATTATCTAACATAAATATTGAAGCGGACAAGAGCACAAGTCCTTGGCTTATCCTTGCATCACCCCTTTTTCCTTGGGCAAGGATGTAGTATAAACATCTTTTGAGATACTGTATGACATTGAAAGTTAAAGTTTTGTGTTATTTTTTCACAAAGTATAGATGGTTCCTTAAGATTTCTTTCACATGATTAGAATCCAATGTTTTACCAATACATGTATTTGTGTCAATGTTTGTCCGAAGTTTGGAAATTATTGTGCTATCTTCATCACCAACTATTGTCTTTATAGTACGAAAAGACCCATCATTCACATCCTTGACCATTTCTTCTATCATGTCACTCTCCATGGCCTTCGTAGTTCCGTTCCAGTTGATACTGCAATCATGTGGAGGAGGTGTTGATTTGGAATTAAGAGACAAAGTACATGTGCGACAGGATCTTGTTGAAAAGTTTTCTATTTTTCCAGAAAATGTCCTGATCATAGATGAATGACCTGAAAGATGGAAAATAGCATCAACTAAAATACTTATACATAGAGAAATATCTAAACAAAAACTGTTGTGACATTCAAACACAAGGATTTCTTAGGATGTACAAATTATAGTTCATTAAGATTAGGGCTGGGACAATTCAGGGTTTATTCAGTTGGTTCGATTTCTATTCAAAATGCTACAATTCATTTTTTTTTTTTTTAGATTCAATTAAATATAGATCAGCCTTAATATTTCAAATATAAATGAAATACTAATCTTTATCTTGTAGATTCCTTTACTTAAGGATAACAAACAAAAAAATTCATTAAAAACAAGAGGCCCATTTGCCACATCGCTCACCTGAGCAACACTAGACATAATAAAATCAGCTTTAATTATGAAGTCATATCCAAAATATTGGGACAAAGAATGATAAAATTGATCCTGTTTTTAAAGATTTTAAAAATTTTCTACAGATGTTTTTATGTTGGGCTCATTTTGTAACTAGATGATTTCATAGTTATATCACATATTGACCATTGCCATTCCCAAAAAGATCTTATTTTTAAGACTTTTCTCTATATATATAACACTATCAGGAGATGCTTCCATTCAAGTAACAGCTTTTCTGCTTAATTGATTTTCAAAAAGAAGATATTTCTCTTTACATTCCCATGTAAAAATTTGCCCCCCCCCCCAATGGTGGGCCCACCCTACCCCCGGGGATCATGACTTGAACAAACTAGAATCTACACTACCTAAGGGTGCTTCCACACAAGTTACAGCTAATCTGGCCAATTGGTTCTAGAGAAGAAGACTTTTAAAGCTTTTTCTCTATATACATGTATTCCTATATAAAAATCACCCCCCCCCCCCCCCCGCCCAATTGTGTCACCACTGTAACCCCTGGGATTATGATGTAAACAACTGGAATCTACACTACCTGTAGATGCTTCCAAACAATATACAGCTTTTCTGGCCAATTGGTTATTGAGAAGAAGATTTTTAAATATTTTTCTCTATATATTCCTATGTAAAAATTCAACCCCCAATTGTGGCCTCACCGTACCCCCGGGAGTCATGATTTCTACAAACTGGAATCTACACTAACTGAAGATGCTTCCAAACAAGTAACAGCTTTTCTGGCCAATTGGTTCTTGAGAAGAAGATTTTAAAATATTTTTCTCAATATAATCCATTGTAAAAATTCGACCGCCAATTGTGGCCCCACCGTACCCCCTGGAATCTCGATTTGAACAAACTTCAATTTACACTACCTGAGGATGCTTCCACATTAGTTACAGCTTTTGTGGCCAATTGGTTTTTGAGAAGAAGATTTTTAAAGAATTTTCTGTACATATTCCTATGTAAAAATTCGCCTCCCCATTGTGGCCCCACCGTACCCCCGGGGATCATGATTTGAACAAACTTCAATTTTCACTACCTGAGGATGATTCCACACAAGTTACAGCTTTTCTGGCCAATTGGTTTTTGAGAAGAAGATTTTTAAAGAATTTTCTCTATATATTCCTATGTAAAAATTCGACCCCCACTTGTGGCCCCACCGTACCCCCGGGGATCATAATTTGAACAAACTTGAATCTACACTACCTGAGGATGCTTCCACACAAGTTACAGCTTTTGTGGCCAATTGGTTTTTGAGAAGAAGATTTTTTAAAGCTACCAACATTTTTTTAATAATTCTTAATTATCTCCCTTTGAAAGAGGGCATGGCCCTTCATTTTAACAAACTTGAATCCCCTTCACCTAAGGATGCTTTGTGCCAAGTTTGGTTCTTGAGAAGAAGATGAAAATGTGAAAAGTTTACAACAACGACGACGACAACGATAGACAACGGACAAATTGTGATCAGAAAAGCTCTCTTGAGCCTTTGGCTCAGGTGATCTAAAAATTACATAATTTAGAATTTACTTATAAATAAACAAACTTTTTTTAATAAATGACAGATTTTCAATTGGCACACTCATGCTTAGAGTATTAAACAGAATATTAAAATCAATGCAAATAAATGGCACAGTGATAATCTCTGGGACTATAGATTTCAGTCAACAATATATGGAATATTACAGTTAATTTTTACCCTACTGTCAAATCATTGAATTTTGCGAGGTCTAATTTTTGGGAATTGTTATCATTCATTAAAGGTTCATTGGGATGCAATTTCATGGATTATTTTGCACAGTTAATGAAGATTTTTGGGGGGGTTTATGAGGGTTTTTTTGTGGGGGTTTTAATTTGTTGATATGAAAGAGTATACCCTTGAAATCCATGAAAATTAAACCAATCACAGAGATACCAATCGAAAGTAGTTGATGAAATTTATCAAATACCTGACAAACTGTCATGATTTTCCACTCACTCTCTCTTCTGCCAACCAGCATATTTTTATATATTGCTCTTCTTCCTTAGGAGATCAATACAGTCTAAAAATGGCCACGACCATCGAGCTCTCTAAATGCATATCTGCTTACATCCCTAATTCCACCAAACTCCTCCACTGTCTCCAACCACAATCAGACATTTTGACAACTTCTTTATGGTCAACATCTGTAATATTAAGTTACGTAATCAGGAATGTTTGCACCATGAGAGAATATTAATTGGAACACCAATTGATTGCCAAGTTGATCAGTAAAAAAAATATATGCATATGTACTTGATATTATAAAGGCATCAACAGAGGTTAACTCAGATTTAACAAACATTCTAATATTTACTGGGAGAGGGATAGTTTTTATTAGACACTGACTTCTAAAATCTTCACTTTTAAATTAGTTGTTCTCCAATCAGATACATAAATATGTACATGCAAATCTTTCCACATGAAGAAGGGCATGAGGCTGTGAAATGTAATTTTGAGGGAGCATTATTGTGAAAGACTGAAAGTCACACAAAAGCTCCGGACACTGCTTTAACTGAAAAAAGACACCATCTGAGGTTGAGTTTAATAAAAACAAAATTGTACTTGACACTTATTTCACACCTATTTGAAATTTATTTTGCTGTCAATATGTGTATACCATAACAAATATCATTACCTAAAGTGTTCAATCTGTCTCTCTATTTTAAAATACATCTCCTGATGTCATGGGTTTCCGATAGTTTAACACCTAACACCACACATAATGGCTGTCAGTTAACAATTTTTATCTAAACTGAATCATTTTTAACCTCACTCAGACATAGCATCAGAAATTACTGATACAAAATCAAAGTTAGTCGTCATCATATGCAGTTTCTACTTTTAGCTAAAATATAAACTGGATGCCACATAATTCCATAGAGACGACAGGAGATTTCGTATGTGTGGTATGATAATATCATTTTGGAATGAACTCATGTGTTGAAAATCAACTACTGGAAACATCTGATTATCTGAAACATGTGATAACATGATACAAATTCTGATATATTTCAGAATTAACTATTAATAATGAGACATTAAGAATTCTACTGGGTTCTGATACGTGTATTGAACCATACTGTCAAAAACTTGTATACATGTACATCATGTACATGATTGTAATATTTTTTTTTATATTATTATGAAATTACACCTCAGGTGCTTGGGGCTTTACTCACGAATATGTACGATGCCTACTTTTATAGGTATAGGTATCTTACATATTCATGAGCAGAGATCAATGCATGCAAGCACCAGTGCATTACACCGGCATAGCATAAGAAAAATTCGATGATGCCCATACCAATTTTACTTTGACTCTAATCTCAGCAAGATTCCCCGAGACCGAAAAATTGAAGAGACGTCTGTCAAAAACTTTCAGTCTCGACGAACTTAACCTCGCTGAAATTACCAAATACTTTAATTCTATCAATGAATGTAGGTCAAACCTGCACAGATCGCTTTTGCTGGCGTCGAGTCATCTTCCTCCATCTGTGATGAGAATTATTCAGCTGTAATATCAAAATATGTGATTGGTCTGCTCAAGAGATCGTCCTCGTTCTCACTAGACCATCCTTTTTCTGAGCTTTAGCAACCTTTATGTCTTTCAAAATCAAATCCACGTTTCCTCCGCATTTCCGAAAACCGAACCGATATATGTCGTAAAATAAGATTTTTGGGTTAAATTAACTTTTATTATCATTTATGTTCACGTTTTATTTTAAAGAGAAACTATGAAATCCTTTCCACAATAAATTTTATTGCTTAATACCTTAGAATTGAACCAACAGATTTAACGACCGCGAATTGATTTACGTCATTAGGAGTTGCGCGGTAGATTCAAAATCGTGAGTCCCATACTTCCTTAAAAAAAGACACCATTTTTTGAACTTGCTTGACTTTGCTGATGATTTTTGCTTTGTGTATTGCAAATGTGACTTTTATGAGTTTATCTGTTGTGTAATCAAAACAAGAACTATATTTCAAATAAAAATAAAAAGAATAATGTCGTTTAACGAGCTTTATTTATAAACAATGTGTAGAAACATTGTTAATATAAAATTGCGTAGACTGCCTTTAATTCAAGTTATAAACAAAAATAACTGAATTTATATACTTTGGTAAAAAAAAAAAAAAGAATGGTTTTATTGTTTTATTTATTTATTTTTTTATAGAAAATACGTATGATCATGGTTTCCTGTTAAATCCACTTTTTAAAAACAGTTTCGGAACAATCAGTTCAGCTCCAATATTAAAGGAAGCATAAACATATAGGGGTGGAATTTATCCGCATTTTTAAATATTTGGACTAGGAAAGCTTACATTTAAAACGTAAAAAATGAATTGAATTGAACATATTTTATTGTATAAAACGTATACAAAAGGACACAATACAATATAAAAATATACAACTTACGAGTTCTTTCCTTAAAGAAGGCAGCCTTAAAGAAAACTTTAAAGAAGATAACCTTAACGTAAATAATAAAATTGAAACCTTACGAAATAAACCATTGACAACATGTTCATTGAGATTAAATTTCCCACGTCCATATTACATTCCAAAAATATCTCTTTCTTAGAAACTAAAAAAAAAAACATAAAACATTTGATTGAAAAATAAATAGGAAACATTCGAGAAAACAATTTAATATTGAGAAATCTAAAAAAAACCATCTAGTGGAAATAGCATGCAAACTATATAAATACAGTGCTGCTATCGTGAAAGTTGACAAAACTATCCTATCCTATCCTATCCTATCCTATCCTATCCTATCCTATATCCTGTATCCTGCATCCTATCCTGCAAATAAGCTCTATCCTATTCTATCCTATCCTATCCTATCCCATACCATCGAAATATAAGAACACATGTTAAATAAAACAAAATTTAAGAATTAAATGATTTTATCAACTAATGTAGTACTCAAAATGACTAATTAAAACATAAAACCGAAAATTCTTAGAGCGGGATAACTTATTTACCCGTGCAACGGTAAAATTAAATCGTAGGTGGGATGTACACAATAATGTAAACAAACAGGTAAGCGATTCGATTTTTGTTTTTATAAGATTTATCAGATGAAAAAAACATATAAATAACTTCGATGTACATATTGAACTATTATTTAAACACACATTTTAATCAAATTATTTTCTTATCACATAATAACTGAGTGTAATTGTCAATAATCGAGCGATTCGTTCGGCGATAAATGTAAACATGATCTGGAAATCATGAATCATTATAAAGATTGTATTTATTGTTAAACCATTCGGAGTTATTTTAAACTATAAATTCATGCGCATTTATAGCGAGCTAGCATTTATTAATTTGATCTGTTCAGTTTATTATCGGACAGAAATATACGTCCCTGCTATCGGGCATCGAAGAAATCATATGAGACGTGAAAATTACACACAAACAATGTCTGTTTCTTGTTTACATGTTAATCTTTTAAAATGCCGAATTGTTCGTCTGTAAATTCAATTAAGCTTTTATGATTGTGTAGACTTTAAATGAAGTAAAGAAATCTATTAATGAAGTAATCATATGTGGCATCGAATTCTCGGTAGCAGGACTTTTAGGACCCAAGACGTTTAGGCCCTTTATTTATAAGATGTTTAGGACCCAAGATGTTTAGGCACCTATCTTAAGATGTCTAGGCACCAACATCTTTTTATTTATTAACAGTATAGACAAATTTAATATACTGAGATATATCTCTTACAAATCTTTTATTGAATTTATGAATTTAAAAATTTCTTTTTCTTACTTAATTTTTATTAAATACAATCTACATTTAAAAGTCCATACTATGTGTTTTATCTTTAATTTATTATCAAATTATTTTCAAATTCAGAATCTTGATTTTATTAGATCTTTATTTATATCAAAAGGCATTTAAATATTGCATAATTTTTGTACAACAAAGATATAATAACGAGCATTTCTTTACCATGTGTATGATATATGAATTAAATTGTTAAAACAACACCCACCCTCCACCCAAATATCCTGCTCCCTTTCTAGATAGGTGCTAATTAGGAAAAGATAATTAAGAGATCCTGCAATACAATGGGGGTTTCACACCTCACTTTGGAAGTTTGAGAAGAGACAGTCTTCTTTAAACAGTGCTAAATAACATTTGTTATAGATATCACATATTCTATACATGTCTGGGTTTTTTCATCGAGAATCACAAATTAACAAACATGAATTCAATGTATTTGTTTTGCATGCCTGATAAAGTCAATTGTCATTAAAAGAATATTCCAAAAATATCCTAATGAAAAGAAATATATTCATCACCTGCATCTATAGTTAAGAATAAGCGTAATCAACATCCAAGTTGTACAATTGTCGAGATATATTTCTACTGGAATGATTACAGAAATGTTTACGTGTGTTTATGTTTGTGTTTGGGTAGAAAATAGCTTCAGGGATATGATTCTTAATTATATATCGGTAAATCTGCTACTATTTGAAGAATATCAGTGATAAAAAATATTCCAAAATGGTATAATTCCAATGATGATAGGCAACAAACCGATTTTCAAATATGAATATTATAATGCATACTCTCATATACATGTAAGTTTATTTTTGTGTTCTAGTCACGAATCTCATAAGGGCAGCTCTGACATCGCCAAGTTTATGTAATAAATTTACTCCAAATTTAACAAAAATGCACTTTAATATTTGCTTAAAACTGCTCAAGAGCTGTGATGTTTTAACTATTAATGCATGGGATTGAGATGCATAATTATATAGTATATTAAAAACAACAGGTGCCTAAACATCTTGGGGCCTAAATATTGTGGGGCCTAAACGTCTTTGCTAAGGCCTAAATATCTTGGGCCTGAAGATCTTGGGGCCTAAACGTCTATAATTCGAATTCTCAGAATAACTCCATACTTGCGTACGAATTGACAAACATGTAGCGCCGACAAGCGCGCATCAATGTTATGCACCGTTTTGTTGATATGATACATCAATAATCATTCTTAAATGTTTCAACTTGTAAACGAGTTGAATTGACATTGCAAATGCATTTTTACGCTAATTTTCCTTTCGCAAAATAACTCTGAAATTTACACTCGAATCTGATTGGCTACACAATGCAGGATAGGATAGGGTAGGATATGATAGAACTTAATTTTTATATTTCTATCATGTATCGAGCATCCTGCATCCTATCCTTGTCAACTTTCAGGATGGCAGCACTGTATATACACTGTTCCGAGAATTATCAAATTTGGAAAACCCGAAGATTCCACAATTTGACAAATTTCTTACATAGTAAAAGAGACGGAATCTCCTATTTTTAGTTTCCAAAATATCCTTGCATTGTGAAGATAAAAATAAAAAAAAGTTGATATTGATAGTTTTTGTGCGCAAAACCATTGAAATTCCCACATGGGATTTTCCACATTTATAAAACCCCTAGAACACCACTGATGGTACGATTCCTTTAGTTTTCATTCCATTCGAATTCTTCTGTATTTAAAATGACCGATTATCTATTCAGCGAATCATTTTAAATAGATTAATCTTGTCTTATATTACTTGATGCACTTGAAATTGGTTTAAACAAAACGCAGCTATTAGAATTTAAAATTTGTTTATGTATTTAGTTCATTAAGAGCTATCAACAAAGCACAAAAGAAAACTGATGTTCAACTAAGATGTTTTGACACAAGTATTTACAATAGCAAAAACATCATAACATTTGGAAATGTTCTATATTTTCACTGAGTAACTGGTGGTCGGTGCAATGATGGTTGTGTACAATATGAAAAGGAGTATTCGTGCCAACCTGTCTTTTGTTGAAAAAATGAGGCAATTAAAGACACCGTCTCTTCTCTGCTATATTGGCCTTATTAAATTTATCTTCATTGAACAAAAAAATGTTTTTACGCCATTCAGGTTTTTGTTTGCCCAATATATGTTATGCATAATACGTTTTTAATCACAGCGCACAATGAAATTGAGGACATTTTAAAAAAAATCAATAAGTAAACTCCCAACTGTGCAAAAGAACCCCACAAACAGGTATGAACAATATCCTTTGAAAAAATTACATACTTTTTGTTAAGACGATATTGTACATGTACATGCCCAACTTTGTTTACGTATTTTAACAAAGTTTTTTTGTGTGTTTTGTATTTTCACAGGAAATATGAGCTATAGCATAGTAACAATCTTTTCTGTCGCAGTCCAGGCCGCGATCCAAGTGTGTAGCTTCGGTAAGTTTGTTATCACGCAATTGTTGATATTAATTTACATTCAAAGAACATTTCGAAACTTCTTCTCTTTATTAGTCATGGTGACAAATTTAATGTTTGTAAATATAGCTATAGTCAGTAGTAGTCATATGTATAAAATGTGCCAACAAATGTATAAATAGGATTTATTTCTATACAACAGATGACAATTAAAACACTTGTATATTACATAATCATTAATCAATATGCCTATGGTATAAGGATAGTGAATTTATTTGAAATGTGAAATATCAACATGGATCTTTTGTTCAAACTATTTTTATAACATAAATATATGCCTAATTTGTTTATATTCAACTGCAGTTAACACAAATTCAAACAGAGATCTTGCTTATCTGTTAGTAGATGATTTCAATTAACAAAAAAACAACTGCTTTATATAAATGTAATAATTCTAAAACAACGATTTAGCATTTACAACGCAAATGGAATGTTAGTCTTATCGGTATTATTTGTTTCTATGTACAGTTATAGTACGTCCCGAGTAATTGCTTCAATCTTTTTTTGATGATATTTTAACATAAACAATGACATACAATTCAAATCAATAAAGATTTCTTGATCGAAACATCATATGTTTTTACCCTGTTTCACATGAACGAAGACAAACATCGTACGGATATTGAAAATTGAATTCTTTTTACATTTTATCTTCATTCGGAAGTACTCGGGACTCTTCGAACAAATTTTAACGTTATCATTCGGGGTACTATCATGTCGTTTGCAATGCAAAATCCTCAGATACGTTCTATTTTGATTGTGTATTTAAACCTGAAGCGGTAGAGGGGGCGTTTTAAAACAGATAATCTGGACTTTTTCATTGTAGTAAATGGATGTACATGTAGTTAGGGGGCAAATGTATTTATGAGTATCGAGATATTAGGCAAAATGTAGTGGAAGCAGTTACTTGGGACGGAGTATAAATAAAAACCAACTATACGATTATGTTAAATCACGCTTCGTATATAAATATTGACTTGAGTTCGCTACCAGATTTAAACTACATTAGCATTTGAATAAACACATACAAGAACGAACCAGATTTCAACAGCTTGCACTGGAGGAACCCTCAGTATTGTTTCACATAGAAAAAGACATACAATATAACGCCTTATAGAAAATTTCTGAAATACTTGTTAATTCCTAATAAAACAAGTACATATAGTAATTTTTTTTTTAAATAAAAGAAAGGAGTTAATGTTAGTTTTGGGCTGGTTGCCAGGAAATGTATCCTAATTAGTACTTCACGTAATGCTAAAGATTATATTTTTTTCTGCAGAAAATCTAGCGTTTGGTGGACGTATATGGCAACAATATCCCTGGCCAGATAAAACAAGAGACTTCGGTAGTGAAAATGCAGTGGATGGATTATACACAAATCGTTCAGAAGTTGGAGGTCAGTGTGCAATCTCCGATGATGGCAAATACACAGCAACATGGAGAGTATACCTAGGGAAAGAGGTCAGCATCAGCCACATCGATATCTACTACCGGACGGACCATAAACATAGTGAGTAGCATTGTCAATTATTAAGCAATATCATATATGCCTGCATTGCATGGGAATCTTAACGATATATTGGTGTTCAATTACGATTAATCATTCCAATATTTTGGAAGGCTGACAATTCAAGCCTGATTTTAAGTGATTGCTTTCTAAGCACATGTTTTTCCAAACAATGACACGTTATTTTCTTCCTTACCTGCTTTTATGTTTGTGTTTAAAAAAGATTTCATTAATATAATTTTCAAATATATGTTTCGATAAAAAAGGTATCTTACAATATTGCTTTTATTAATTTTTTAAGGTCCGACTCGATATACTTCCCGCATGGCGGGTTTTTACCTTTATGTTTCAAATTCAACATCTACAGAAGACGGCCACCTTTGTTTTCATGAGATGCAAACTCTCAACGGTACGCCGTCAGAAGTACAACGAATCAACTATTCAGTCCATGGACAGTACGTTATATACTACAACGAACGTAAACAGAATTTTCAGTACCCTAGTTTCTATTCAAAGTATGCCTACATTGAACTTTGCGAAGTGGAGGTTTACGGTAAGACGGCAATCCTTTCAAACTTTCTCTTCACTTGACGGATATGAAACCCATAATTAAGTAATTCATATTATTATAAGGTTGTAGAGAAAATGGTTACTATGGAGACAATTGCATGTATCAATGTTCATCAAACTGCTTGGGGAGGCGATGTAACATCAACAGCGGCCTCTGTCTTGGCTGTATAAGAGGATTCCAAGGTCCACAATGTAGCCAAGGTATAGATTAGGAAAGACAAGATGCGTGGTTTTGTTTTAGATCAGTCGTTTTTAGTGGTAACTTAATAATACAGTGTTAATACGCGATTTGTGAAATGTTATGCAGTTAAACAACCCTGTTTTATCCAGTTTTTAATATTGTAAAGATTTTGAAATAATGCA
The DNA here is from genome assembly GCA_016163765.1 of Magallana hongkongensis. Taxonomy (NCBI): domain Eukaryota; kingdom Metazoa; phylum Mollusca; class Bivalvia; order Ostreida; family Ostreidae; genus Magallana; species Magallana hongkongensis. The sequence goes on from WFKH01011926.1 coordinate 19,582,769, forward strand.
CTTTCTTAATTGGTGCATGTTTGTTTAGTTTGTGCAAATCAGACATACGGACAAGACTGCTCTTCTATGTGTGGTAAATGTATTAATGGGGAAACCTGCCGCCACGTCAGCGGTTTATGTCCCCATGGATGTAGTGAAGGCGTGCAAGGAGATAGCTGTCAGGAAGGTCGGTACTGTTAACATCAGACAATTATTGTTTAAGTCAATATTACATATATCTGTGACTGTCTGAATTTTTGTTTTTCATCTGAACAAGTATGATTGATTTATTTGAATTCTACGAGGTTGTTCTTTGATGTATTTTTAAACCAGTTGTTCAATATTGTCTTACAAATAAACAATATTGCTGAATATCTTTATTAAAAAAACAAATAAAAGGAATTATATGAAGAGTATGGATTATCTTACTTTCTTTGACCTCTTATATAATTTCCTTCTAATTGTTTTTGGAAAAGGAAAAATATTTGATCAATATGATGGTAATTCGAACTATGATGATACTTGGAATATTTCTCCCATTTATTGTAGAATGTCAGATTGGATACTTTGGTAAAGATTGTAAAAACAAATGTAGCGTTAACTGTAAGGTGACCAGTAGCTGTGATAAGATAACAGGACAATGTGACGGAGGCTGCATAACAGGATGGTCAGGAAACTCATGTAATCAAAGCAAGAGAGCATGTTAAGAATTGATTTATGATGACCTTCTTTGCAAAATGTTTCTTGTAATAAAATTAAAATTTATGGTAATGCTGATAAATGTTTTGACAAGTTTATGCAATTTATAATTTTTTTTAAATTAGCATATACATGTAGAAATATTGTATTCTACATAGATGACATATAGAGTGTTAATGTACATTTAAGATATTGCTGTCAAATACAACCAGAAAATAAAATATTAAGTTACGATCAGCACTCCGGTCATCATAAGCTAATGAAAATTTGAAATGATTTCCAGAAGTAAGTGAAAACCCATGCAATGAAAACAATGCCGTATTGTGTCCTCTTACCATTGTTTTTTCTGCTGTCCTTGTTTTTGCCGGAAGTGCCTTAAATGTTTTCTACTGGAAGAGAGAAAACAGTAACTAAATACTATTGAAACTGTATGAAAGTCATACGTATACATATTTAGGTGTGAAATTAATGTTTATTACTATGCAATAAAAACCAAAAGATAAAGTAATTAGATACGTCTTCTTTGATTATTGCCATGAAAACAAATGTTTCTTTCTTTGTAACTCTGAATGCTCTCAATACTTCCAATTGTTTCCAGGAAAATGTACCAAGACCTGGTAAGCTTTATTTAATATAAATGTCTTGTAAATATCTCATTACCGTTGAGTTTCATAATTCTAATTAAATATTAAAATGGTGATGCATACAAAATGAATACTGCGTTAGTTATTATTAAGTTATCATTAAGTTGTCATATCTTTAAATCGAAAGAATTTAAAAATGTATGTTAAAGCTTTTTTGTTCAGCTAGCGCACACCGTTCTACCTTGCATTCTACTTTCACTCTACTTTACATAAACATACAAAAATAACCTAAAGTTCTGAACATTCTATTTTAATTTATATCCGTTTAATTCATATCCAGCAAAACTGAACTTCCTTCTACCAAAAATAGCACAGACAATATAAACGGTAAGTTAGTCATTTTATTAAAAGTATTTAGTAAGATAAGTAAGTGGTCACTTATTAAGTTGTATTATGGCAGCAACTTTAAATTAACGCTATATCTTCGGATATGTGTGTTTGAAGCTATCTAAGATATTAACACAAAAAATAAATCAATTGGTTGATGCAATTATTATGAATATGTGAACAAACCATGCAGAATGATATAAATGTACAATGTTCTTTTTTTTTCTAGCCCTCGTGCATGTACCTCATAACCTCATAGCAAGACAACTAATCTAATAACTTTTATTTTTTTCAGGGAATATCACGAGAACCATTCAACATTATATGGATATTAATGAAGCTGATCAACAGAAAACATACGATGGGGTTATCTGTTATACTAATCTGAACTTACAATTATGAATTTATTCAAAGACGTGCTTTGATAAAAAAGACTTTTTTTATTGCCTCTGAACATATGCACATTGATTCAGTTAATGAAAGTGTTTACTGTAAACAATTTCCGTGAGTATGCATTGGTCCGGTGTTAAGATAAATTTAATGACGTATTTGCTAAATAGATGTTTTTATTTTTTTAACATGTAAGTAGATAATGTATTGTATACTTTTTAACTTTTTTACAAACTAGGTATAAAAGTTTGTTAAACTTGTTTCATGCTTATATGACTTTTTACCAGTAAGTTTGTACATGTACATTACTATTTGTTTAAACAAAAACAGATAAAAAAATTATTTTATTTGAGTTGTATTGATTATACTATACTAGAGAATCGTCTTAGACTGTAATCTCTAAGTGTATGAATTCCTATTTTTTTAAACACTCATGTATTAAAGGAAAATGTTCAAAATATATTTGCAAGTCAAATTATTAAACGTAATTTTATCATGTTTAAATTTGTTTGACCAACTTGGTGGTTTTTTCCCTTGGAATAAATTTGTGCGTTAAAAAATATGTAACGTTTGTTTTTTAGTGTATTAGTACATATCATATTCATCATGTTGCTCATTTTTGAGAAATAACAAAAAGATAAAAATAAATATCAGAAGTCTGAGAGGTGTCTCAATGATCATCTATGACATCGCTAAAGTTGGCAAACATTTTTCATGGATTACAATGAAAAACAAGAAAATCAATACGCTGATCTAGATATTTTTTTCCGGTTTGGGGATTACGAGGAACAATTTTGTTTGCCGGTGGAGGGAGTTGTGATTGGGTGTCAAAGGCATGTGTTTGTTAACTGAACTATGCAATTTTAATAAGTTTGAACCTTCTAACCACATCCCCTCTACATCTGATCAGTGATCTTAATGGTATGACAAATTATTGACAATTTCCAAGAAAACAGTTTGACAGGAGTATATGGTCCTTTGATAGAATAGCATTGCACAATGTAATTTAAACCCTTTTTAGTTTGTCGTATACAATATCCATTTCAAATAGATTTTTGAAGAATGTAGAGTGGAATTTGATGGTAATATTTTTCAACACTTTTTATTTAAGGTAGTCCTATACTCGGCACTAAATGGGTTCAATCATGGAAAGCCTAGTTTTAAATTATAGATCTGCATTCTAAAAATACATAAACATAAGAAAAACATATGTCATATGCTACTTTTTTTTTGTCATCACCTCCCATACATGTGTACCCCTTGCGAAAATTATTGACGATGATGAAATATGACAGACGCCTGATTTTTCTAAATATAATTACCAATTTTTGCGAAATTTGAACTGGATATACAAAATAGAGTATTAACATTTATTTAAACCATATCACATCAATATTTTTGAGCAAATTGTTGTAAATAAGTACGCTTTATGGGCCTGATGTATCAAAAAAGAATACAATAAGTGCGATGAATGTGTCATGTATGGTCATTTTTTTACTATTTTACGAACTCAAACCTAAATTCATGGTGTTTATTCTATAGACTGTCATCTTAGAACAAAAATATTTGGTAAAATGAATAATATGTTGACGGATTACTTTTCACGCTATAAGCTCTAAACCAAATAGACCCAGAAGAAAAATTCCGTAAAAATTGTTTTGCTACATAAAAACATTTTGCTACAGTTTTCTGCTAAGGTCTGTCAACGGTGTCAGTTATCTTTTAAACATTAACCAATTAACGATTAACTAAATACGAAATAGATTCTGTCTCTAAATTTTAACAGGTTTTAGTAAAAGAAAGGAAAATTCCGTGGGAGGGGGGGGGGTCACAACAAAGCGGATATATATATATAAGCATATAAGATATGACCATAATTAAGCTTGGTTAATTATGTATTGTGAATCATTGTGATACTATATCAATTTCTGACAAGTGTACCATGCAATCACTTACATCTTATTTAAAGACTTTCCTGTAATGAATATTAAGCAATTGTTAATCATACGAAAGAGTAAGAGTCATTACGAGTATACGAATGAAGATAATGCATCAAATCAATATTCAAACAATAGAAATGATTTAATTTGTCATTAACCTTTATTCCCCCTTTTGTGGGTTTCAATTTGCCTGCTCCCAACTACATGTAGGTCTCAAATTAGTGGTGTCAGCATCCTGGTTAATCAGTGTATTTTTATCCTTAGAATTTTCGTTTTTATTCTACTTTTACAAAATCGAGTTTCTCAACATTAATCATTTCTATCTCTCATTCAATATATACATGACCGTTCTAATTGCTTATTTTTGACATTGTTTACAAAAGCAAAATCAATACCGGATATCTAAAATGCTATGTAAAAGTAGAACCAATATTGTAAAATCCGTATTGTGACGTAGTGCGATACTTTAAGCATTTGATAAACTGACTTGTATAAATTGATAAGAAATATGTATTGACTTTGAGCGAATTTTAGAGCATGAAGGTGTGTAGCATCAAGTTATCATGACTGTTTTCAAGGTGATGTGCCTTTTCACCCATGACAAATCATTTTGGTCAACGGAGTTCTGATAAATGTCATCGTGGTCATGTACAAAAAATACATGAACTGTCATATACAATTTGTAATAACTTTATTGACGTTTCATGTTATGTTTAAAATAATATGTTGAAGTAGTGATGACAGTCCTTTATATTTTGTATTCAATTACATTTCCCTCTGTTTGCACAAAATATATGTGTGGATAATAAGACCTTTGATCGAGTTTGAAACCGGATAACACATAAACACACCGTACAACCGCTTTGAATCATTTCATTCAAGTGCCGTGTGATACATTCAAAATTGTTTGTTTATCTGGGCAGCAGACGTTCACTGAGGAAAGAAATGTTCTTTATTATCAATCTTAAACAAATATTAATCTCATAATATTTGGTTAAAAGTAGAGTTATATAGTTGCTCTATTATCATCAATTTCGTTTTTTTTTTTAAAAACATTGTAATATGAAGAATGTTGAGCCATTTTCTGATGCAATTTTGGGGGGGAAAATGCCATCTTTGAGGTTTGGACACTTAACAAACTAAAACTGCGTGTGCTATCGAAATAATACAATATCAGAAAAATAGTCTATTATCTAATTTTTAATTTGATATTTGCAAAAGTTTATATTATTCATTCCTGTCGCTGCTATTTTAGCAACACACCCGTTGGATGATACATTAAAAATATGTTTTTAAACCAGTAATGATACACTCATGTGCTGTGCTTGTTCAGTTAAATTCAGCATAAAAAGACAGTGTTTTATCGCTTAAACTAATACATTTTTAATTGAAATAGGAAGTATTTGAAAAATAGATAGACAATAAGATTATATCTAGATAAAAACTAATGATAAATTGCTTAATGATTATGTATTCCTTTTATTGCCTGTTAATGAACGTTCTTTGTTAAAATCCTCATGAAACCTGACCTCGCGAGATGAATTCAGAAAGTAAACCGGTATGGTACTGGAAAGCGTGGACTGCAAAAAGTGAACAAAGAAAAATCTGGTTTTTAAATTTTAGAATTAGATTCACTAAAAATATGTATGTCATGAGTTCGAATACCTGTAGGAATTTTAATATTTTTATCTTTCCAAACAAATTTTAACGTATATTTTGGTTAAACATTGCAAAATTTGCAAATTTCAAACCGGTGAAGGTATTTTAATTATAATGTACTTTAATCCACATTACTATCGAAAGATGTCCCATACAACCTTAAGTTGACTGTCATCGACGGGCCCAGAAACAGGGTACTTTTGGCTGTTTATTTTATCTAGCCATAGATAACGTTTTAAAGAGGGCATTTATGTGTTTGATTTTTAAATTTCAGTACCTATCCTTTCGTAAGGAATGTTGTATTGTAGAATACTTTTAATAAAAAAAATTATAGCATTTGACATGGCTATATAAACTTAAACTTGCTTTTCTTGTACAAATACAAATGTTGTATGACTTCCTAGCTCAATTACCTTTTCCGTGCAAATGCTTCGATCCCAAATAATTATGCAATCTTATTAAAATCAGGTCCTCGATCCGCACCTTGTTTTTCTATTGTCGCTCCACGTGTAGCGACAATAGACAAATAAGGAGCGGATCGAGGATCTGATTTTAATTATGAATCCTTAGTAAATATGTACATGAGAAGGTACTAGTTTTTCCAGACATTGAATTTTTATCTGCATTATTCAAATCAACATAAAACAATTGTCCAATTTGCCACAAGCTTTTTATATTTACTTACAAAATTTGGATCTGGAATTAAAGTAAATAACACATCATCACAAAATGGCTGACCTTTGATCAAAACGATATTTCGTTTTATTAAAGTTTCGGGCTTGTGATCCGTACACCCCTAGTTCAAATCCCGAAGGGACTTTTGTTGTTACTAACTAATTTGAATTTTTTAGATATTCATTTTTTATCCCCAAACTGCAAATTTTTCGCTTATTTGACATATTAACAGATTATTTATCATTATTTCTTTCATAATCAGATAATTCTCTGTTAATTTGAGTGCCTTTTTCCAGGTGTGTTATTCCACCTTAATTAGTAATCAATTAAACAAGTCAATAATAAATCCGTTCATTGTATTCCGTATGTTTATACCTTCCTAAACTAAAGAAAGAATGCATACATTTATCAGGTTATTGTGAAGTATTTATGTCGCGTTTTATTGTATAATATTTACATCCACCTAGTATCATTCCCTCTATTTCTTACGGAAATTGATTGCACACTCATACATGTAGTTCTGTAAAAACTGACAGGAATGAAATCTACTCGCCCCGTTTATCGATTGGCTGAAACCTTCAGCATCACCGACTGCACGAGATAATCATACTGATGTCTGATTCAAATTCCTGTAGAAGACATTTGGCTGTTTCTTTCCTCTAACGCACTGATGCACATGAACAATATTCTAGTTAATTTTACTTACTTTTTACGATCAATTTATTAATTTGTTAAAAGAAAGATGCAAATATTAAGAATAAAATACTTTCTTCAATGATTCATGCAGGTTATGTAGGTAGCGATCAAAAAATTACATAACCACTAACGCGGGTTATGTATTTTTATTTCTGCAATGTTGCTACCTTCATATCCCCCATGAATCATCAAAGAAAACATTTTACTGTTTAAATATAAACTCGTCGTTCAATTAATACGGTGATTAAGGGTGTATGAAACGTTTAATTTCCTTTTAAAACCCTATAGTTTTTTGTGCAATTTGTGAAAGGCACCGAAAATCAATATTTATCTCTGTAAAACAGAACTAATTAATTAAACGTTAAGTCATTACAACTTTTGAATGTATCATTATACAACTTTTGAATGGATCATTGTAGCAAGGACAACGGACGTTGAACGTATCGTTTCTCTCCGAGGGTGTGTTGTTAAGATTGAATTAGCAGCTACAGGAATGAATTATAGAATTTTTTGCAAAAATCAAATTAAATCTTAGATAATAGACTATTTTTCTGATATTGTATTATTCCGATAGCACGCGCCGTTTTGGTTTGTTAAGTGTCCAAACCTCAAAGTTTGCATTTTTTACCCAAAAATGCATAAAAAATGGCTCAAAATTCTTCGTGACAATGTCTGTTCAAAAACGAGATTGATCATAAAAGAGCAACTATATAACTCTACTTTTCACCGAATATTATGACATTAATATTTGCTTGACAATAAAGAACATTTCTTATCTCAATGAACGTCTGCTGTCCAGGTAAACAAACAATTTTGAATGTATCACACGGCACTTGAATGAAATGACTCAAAGCGGTTGTACGGTGTGATAAAAAGCTATCTGCTGTTGACATGTATTATGTTTCAATTATTTTTCATAATTGAGCGGTCTATATCGGGAAGAATTTAAGATGGTTGTGTGTTTAATTTTTGAAAGGATTTTTTTAAATCTTTTTTTTTAATCTTCAAACAAAAATTGAAAAATTTGAATAATCAAATGCCAGTCATTTAAATCGTTATCTGATTTTTTTTAAAAATATTTCATCTGATATTCATTGAAGTATTTAGCAGATATTACCTTTTAAATAAAAAAATCAAATCAAATTCTGAACGAAGAAAAAACATGTGAAACGCAAATTTAAAAGGGTGCAAGAAAAACGTCCGGGTTTTGTAAAGAAGACGATACACAGGTAATAAATACCTTGGTTGGATCTTTTCCACGCAGTTGTAAAGATAGCAGTTTTCACATGTCGAACAAGGTTGTGATTTTGGTGTGAGTTTGGATACATTCGTAGGATCTTTCTGCTACTTCAAATGAATTTTAAACTATAATGCATCTCGTTTAGAAAAAAAAAATACGAAGGTGCGTATTTTTCCTACTTTCAGTTTTATTCTCTCATTTATTATTTAGCGCCTGAAATGTTTACTTTTGGAGGAAATTTTTTTTTTTTAATCCGCAGGTATGAGTAATCAAATAGCGGAATTCTTAACACTGCATGTTCTGCTTTATGAAATCAAGGTCTCTGGATTAGGTAGGTATATTCTTTATGATGTAAATTTGCTTAAGATCAATTCATATTAATATATTCAAAATATTATGGCCGTGATATATTGAGCCCCTCCCTACCCCCAAAAATCCTATTTTCAATTCCAATTGGAGAGGGGGTTCAAAACATTATGGCCGCGAAATGTTGAACCCCCTCTCCAATTTTAATTCCCATCAAAATGGAGTTTAAATATTATGGGCGCGATATATTGAACCTCCCTGCTATATTCAGTTCCTTTTCGAGAGGGGGTTCAAAATATTATGGCCGCGAAATATTGAACCCCCTCCTATTTCCAATTTCCATTGGAAAGGGGGTTCGAAATATTATGGTTGCAAAATATTGAACCGTCCTCTGATCTTCAATTATATTAAAGCGGAGGTTAAAAATATTAAGGCCGCAATATAATTACCCTCCTGTCCTTTGTTCAATCCCAATTGGAGAGATGTGTATAAACTGTATAGGTGTGATCCCCCTTTTACCCCACCTGAGGACAACCATTGAGTAACCTCCTAGGATACTCTATTTTCTTTGTTACAAAATGGATCACCAAAATATATGATTTTAATATATAATATCTTTACTGATAAATAAGCACCATGAAACCACCCCTTCCCCTACCCATTAAAAAAATTGAACTCCAAATTAAGCCTATAAAATATATGTGTATGCATAAAGTTGGGATATTAGGAGGAGGGTTCAATAATGAGAATTGAAAATAAGAACGGGTTTTAATATTACACAGATATGATATATATTGAACAGCCTCTGCGATAGCAATGAAAACCGGGAGGGGGGGGGGGTCAATATTTCGCAGACATAATATCTTGAACCCCTTCTACAATAGCGAATGATAATAAGAGTAACGTTGAATATTTCACAGCCATAACAATTTGAACCCTCTGTCTAATATGAATTCAAAATCAGAGGAATATTCATTATTTTGCACCAATAATGTTATGAAACCCCTTCCTACTGGTATTACATAATAGGGATACCAGAAACTATCCCAGCTAGGTCCCAGATTGTTATGAAGTGAGCCGATTGAATGTTTACCTACCGCCCATGTGCATACACAGTTCACAGGTGCTAGCCCCTTTTTTCTTCCACCTGAGGACATAACCAAAGAGTAACCTCCAAGGATACCAAAAGTCCAAAACCATATTTTCCTTGGAACAAAAAGTATCACAATAGGATTTTAATTCATTATAGGATTGACTGTATAATTTGTTTTGTTCATCGAGAAATGAATCTAAAAATTTGCGGTTTTTAGATTCATTTCTCGACGAGCAAAAAAAATATACTGTCAATGCTTATAATTCAATTTTAAACACAAATAATGTATATTTATGTAATATTGTTGATCTGGCTAGGATTGATAGAAAAACATAAAACATGGTTGTGTGTATATACTGCCATTTATTTTTGCTAACAAGAAAAATTAGGCAATAAGGGGAGGTCTTCAAACAGTCGTAATATCAATTACCAGACATTGAATGTAAGTTATAAAAGGTGAGCAAATGACCTCCCCCATATTAAACAAAGATGTATACAAAATCCACATGTACCAAATATACATACAACAAAAATATTGTTGAACAAAAACAGCATTTCACACATCAACAGCAACATACATGTGTAATACAGTGCAAAATAAATCCCCAACTACAAAGGTGATGAAGGGGAAGGAGGGTGGGTTGATTGCGGTATTTACAAACTTGTTGACAGCTGATAGTTAAAATGACGTACTCAAAACATCGCGCGATTAAAACGCCGCACTCTGGTTGGCTACAAAAAAAACAAGAACATGTTATTAACACTCGCAGTGATATTATTTAGGACTTGTTGATTTTAACACGTTGATTACTCTAGCTCCGGATGTACATTAAAATTGATCGAACAATTGTGAAAAAGAGAATTGTTGATAAATGATTTGGATGATAATTTTGTATTGTGTTATTTGAACATTGATTGCTAAGCAGGTATGTGATCTGGTCGTCCGGAACACAGCTGGGCCCTGCACCGCCATCGCTCGCTGACGCCAAGTTGGGAAATGTTAAACTGATTACTATCTTTTGGTTACCTGTGCATTTTCTGGCATTACTACTGATAGATCCTTCTTTTCTATGCCGCTCATGAACATGATATGACGGAGTTCTACCCTGCCTCGCAATGTGCCTCTGAGGCAGTATGCCATGTACCTTTGTTTACATTCCTATGTCGCACATACATTTTCAAAACTGGTATTGTTTTACTGGTTTTTCTGAATAGCAGAAATCCTCGTTGATATTATTATGTATATTTCATTTATTGCGCATTTGCCAAAAAAAAAAACAAATATAGTTATCCTTCTTTGTTTGTGGAGTTATCGTTCTTGACATTATCTAGATTAGATTTACCTTTAATTAGAAGATTTAATAAAATAGATTAAACAAATTTACTCAATATATAAAATTAAAAAATAATCATTATAAACAATTTGTTAAAATGTTAATTTTTTCAGTTTTAGACAAAAAAAAAAAAAATAAAAACTACTGAAGCTAATGCAAATTTTATACACTAATCATTCATCTGTTTTGTTTTTTACACGGTAATTATATATTACTCGAAAAAGTCTTATATCCAAGAGTGTAGCATTTCGGTCAGCGGTGCCCATGTGTGGAAAGAAGTACGAGAATCAAACACACCCCTGCGAATGTGTTCGGAATGTTTTCTTTATCGTTGCTAAGTATGTAATAAATCCAGAGGTGCTCGAGTGAAAGTTCATGAGACTTCACCTAGATTTGTTCAGTTCCTGTGAAATTTCGAGCGGAAGTATAAGTGTTCGGATAATATTCTCAAAATACGTAAGTACTGGTCGTTTTTCATAACATATCTTACTTTGATATATGTTAAAACATGAAAATCTATTAAGATATATGTCTTTTTTTTATCATCTAGCGGTTATTTAAACTAAACGATGATATTCCGAACAGAGTTATCGTTCGTGTTCAACCACTCTACACGTGGTTGAAAATATAAACATTTGGTTGCTTGATAAAATCATAGCCATGTTTGATGCTTTTGGTGTGCAATAGCATGCTTTTTAAAAGAAGAATGTGTGTCTGTTTTGTATAAAAACATAGTATATCGAGCTATTTTCAAGGAACATTCTGCATAAAATAGTATAGTCTGTTTCACTATTGATGCTATTACTAGGTCAGGCGCGGATCGAAAATTAATCCTTAGGGGGAATCGCTACTAAGCATGTTAATTGTTGCAACAGCAGAAAAAACCCTATATTTTCTATTGTCGCATTTATTTCTAGAACTCATTTTATCCACCAATTAATGAAAATAAAGTTTTAAATCAATAAACTTGTAGCTTTTATATTTGATTACAAGTACCTAGATATTAGGAAATAGACTATAAACAAGAGGCACGACTTATACTGCAAAACTGAAAGGGTCAAATAAAACCACGTGGTCTAAATTTAAATGACAATAACATTCGCAGGGGTGAAAGATTCATCGGAAAATGTATGAAAAATCAGTCTATAGTAAGAGATTGGGGAATAGCAATGAAAGGAAGAAAAATTGAATTATTTAAACAATAAAATGCTTGCTTTGGTGATTCATGCGGGATATGAAGGTGGCGAAATTGCAGAAGAAAATACATAATCCGCGTTAGCGGGTTTTATAATTTTTTTCTGCAATGATCGCTACCTTCATAACCCGCATGAATCATCAAAGAAAGCATTTTATTGTTTATATTTACATCTTTCTTTTAGCAAATTAATAAATTGATTGTAAAAAGTAAGTAAAATTAACTAAATTACCTTAATGTACATTAGTACGTTAGAAAAAAGAAACAGCCAAATCGTCTTCTATGGGAACTGGAGTCTGACATCATCATGATTATTTCGTGCAGTCCGTGATTTTTCTTAGGTCTCTGTAGGTTTCGACCAATCGATACACGGGGCGTGTAGATTTCAGTCCTGTCAGTTTCTATAGAGCTATGAATTAACTATAAGTTTCCGTAAGAAAAAGAGGAAATCATACTCTGTAGATGTAAAGATATAATGTTTAATCATTTTAAACTGACAATTAAAGCATCAATATACCACCACCCTCCCCCCTTTCCTTCTAATATATATTGATTTCCAAATAAAGTTTATAAAAGACATGTGTATGCATGAGGTTGGGATAATAATTGCAAATAAGATCTAGAGGGGGGGGGGCACAATATATTTCACAGACATGGTATTTTCAACTCCCTCTCCAATAGCAATAAAACTCAGAGGGGGGGGGGGGGGGGGAGCTCAATATATCGCGGACATAATATTTTGAACCCCCTTTCCAATGGGAATTGGAAATAGTAGGGGGTTCAATATATCACGGCCATAATTTTTGAACTAACTCTCTCTCTCTCTCTCTCTCTCTCTCTCTCTCTCTCTCTCTCTCTCTCTCTCAAATAACAATGAAATACAGAGAGGGGTAGAATATATTGCGGCCAGAATATATTCAATATTTTATATTGGGTTTCAATATTTCGCAGCTAAATATTGAACCCGGGTTCAGAATATTGCATAATATTTTGAACCCGGGTTCAATATTTCGTGGTATCAAAATATTATCAAAATATTATAAGACACCGGTATATTATCAAAACAGAAAATCTAGCACTAGGCAAACCTACTTGGGAACAGTATCCATGGCCTGATAAAAGTCAAAACTATAGTACTGACAATGCGGTTGACGGTAAGTACAGTAATCGTGCGGCCTCTGGAGGTCAATGTACTATCTCAGATGATGGGAAATACAATGCAACATGGAGAGTGGACCTGGGGAATGTGGTCAGCATCAGCTCCATCAACATATACTACAGGATGGAAAGTTTTCAATGTACGTTGTTTTTTTTTTTTTTTCATATTCTGTGTATTTAACGTTTATTTTGATTTTTTATATACAATGCATACTTGGGATAATTTAAAATAATAATGAGATTCGTGCTTTTTTATGCTCAAAAAGTATATAAATCACATCAAACCCGTGAATGATATCTACTTTGGGAATTGAAACCAAACCATTTGATACAAAAATAATATGATCGAAAACTTGTTCTAAAGACAATTTAACATCAATTGCACTGTAATGCATGCAAACAATAAATAAACTTCTATCTTTCAAGTTGAATTTGGCATTTCCCCCTTAAATAGCTTATTCATTCTTTATCGTGTAGCTGCCTTAGATGAAATGCGGTGAAATCGTTACACTTGTTTTGATCTGTGCTCAGTTATTTTGGATAAGACATGGATTAGCACATATTTACGTTGGGTCAAAATTTCGGTGTTTTTAAACCAAATAAAATTTCGTTGGCATTTAATTTCGTGATATTGTAATCTCTTTGTATTCATTAATACTTGGGTTAAAAATTCGTCATGGATTTAATTTCGTTGATTTATACTGCCAACGAAAATAGCGAAATTAAATCCTCAACGAATATTTCTGCTTCTACAGTAGTTGTTTTCCCTAACTAACCTAACATTTGTAAAGTAATAACAGTATATGTATTTATTGCATGTATTCCAATTTGTTAATATAACCAAGTTTAACATACATTTTTCCGAATGAAATTTAACTCGATTCCCTCATTTTGATGAAAATAAAGCTTAAGATATTTCTTATAAAGTTAAGAAAATTCAAATTTAAAAAAATCAATTAATGCCCTGCCAAACCATAATCAAAGTACTGAAAGTACCGAGAAGCGCTAAGCTGTCCCTACATGAGCAAAAAATTAATTGCATTATACATGTATCATGATTAAAAAATTTAAGTTTACATACGTCATCTATATAGCCTAGATTTTGCATTTTTGTATAAATTATATAGCCTAGATTTTGCATTTTTGTACAAATTGAACTACAAACAATATCCAGGACTGCGTTCAATAACCGAGATGCGTGCATAGCCGCTAGGTTATAGATCATATCTAGGTCTACTGAATGATAAGCTAGCCTAGCCTCTAGTTCATTGATTTGAAGTTAAAATTATCAACAGATAAATAAATTCATCGACATGATTTGGTTATTGCATGCAGAAATATATGTGTTAAAATTCATAATAACTTGTCAAACGAACCAAATATCAATACATAATATAAATTTTGTGTTTGTTGGAACTTGTTAATTAAGGCAGCCATCTTGAATTTGATGCTTAGTCATAAAATTTTAGGCTAGGTATGTCAACATGTACCTAGCGGCTAGCTAGCAAATCCTTGTACAACCTAGTTGCTACCTAGCCACAACAATCATGAACGCAGAATAAAGCGAGATTTGAACTCTAGGATCTGTGTTTCACAATCTTATAGCCACTAGACTAAAGCGTTAATTGAAAACAGTTAACTACTAGTGCAATAACAGACGAAACAATCCAACTTTATATGAAATAAAAGACTGACTTGTGTAAAATTGAATGCAACAGAATTTGTCATTGTCATATGCAAGGTGTAGCTTCAGAATTTGCGTTAAATCATAACACCATAGTCTTTCCACATGTGCAATGTAAACAAATAACAGAAAAGTTTTTTTTGCCTATACCATGCACTTGAAACAAATCTTTTTTCTTCCGACACTAAGTTTCAGTTTATTTCCTTATGAAATGCTTTACTGTTGATCGACTTTATATTATACAAATTTGAAAGTCTGGAATTCTGTTCATATTTCCCATTAGTACTTGTACTACTTTTGAAATACATAAAACACTATGCTATCCGTCTTGTATTGTCAGTTCTGTTCTAGGAATTATTTTGCCTTTTTTCCGACATCACAGCCCGTATACTTATGTATGAAACCCCATTGCAACATACTGTTTACAAAACTATGTATGCTCTTTGACCTTTCAATGCACTGACAAATATTCTTTTATTTTAAATCTTTGATGTTTAAGAAGAAAAATATTGTGATAATTTGTGTGCTGCTGCAAATAATTAGAATTATTTTGCCTTAACACCGATACCGCAGCCGAGTACTTCTCTGCATTCTATTATTAGACATCGCGTCATCAGATTATTTTAGATGATTATAGGTGGCACTTATTCGGAAGTGACATCCCCGAAAAGCAATGCCAATAAGCGCTTTGCGTACTGCGTACGCTTAGCGCTTAAAAAAGTGATCATTTTCTCTTTAACCTGTTACCTATCATAAAGAAAACATCTGACGGGAATCCGTATTATTTTTTTAACCTATGCATGTATTATCTGTATGGGTTATAAACGACCATCTTTTTGATCGCAGAAATTGTTTTGACAATCAACAAACTTCATGAGTGCACGCCTCTTTAGCTCACCTGATTCAAGTTTGTTTAAATCATGATCCCCGGGGACATGGTAGGACCATTGTGTGTGTGTGTGTGTGTGTGTGTGTGTGTGTGTGTGTGTGTAGGAGGCGGGGGTTACAATTTTTACATAAATAGAAATAGAGGAAGATCTTTCAAAATCGTCTTCTACAAAACCAAGGTGAAACTTGTACGGAAGTATCCTCTAAGGAAGTGAGGTAGTGTAAATTCGAGTTTGATCGAATTAGGGAAAAGGGTGGGGCCACAATGGGGGATCAAATTTAACTTTTAAAAATATATATAAAAATCTTCTTTGCAAGAAATCCACTTCTATAATTTATAATATTTCTCCTATACAAGCATCCTGAGAAATTGTTGATTTTGGATTATAGTTTAGTTTAAAATTGTTCATATTGCGATCCGCAAATTAAGACTAAGGTATCTATATAGAGGTTAAATATCAGCATACAAATATATGTAAAATCTGTAATAAAATATTCTTTCGAAAGATACAATGCAACAATTTATAATATGTTTATTGTGTGAAAGCATCGTAATATAATTTTCATTCTATATTTTTAAAACAAAGATCACTGACACAACAAGAGGCAATCTATTTTTAGCATAGGAATATGTGGAGAAAAATTGATAATATTTTTTAAAAAAATGTCTTCTCTACAAAATTGCCCAGTTATTTTTTTCTTGATGATAAAAAGATGACTTGATTTAAGATGTGATCATTGTTGCTCAGGAGAGCAATGTGGTCCCTGGGCCCCTTGTTTATTTTATATTTATCTATTTTACAGCAATGTCAAATTATTATCACATGCTTTCTAAAAATGTAAAATGACTAGTTGCTTTTACGAGTATTTCCTAATGAATTTAAATAGTTGTGGAATGTAAGCTAGTTATTTAGATTTCATTGACCCTACATTCTAAAATTAAAAAAAGTTTTGTGTCGCTATGTGATTCTTTTCATGATATAAAAAACCAAAGTTACGTCGTTAGTTAAAGGAATTTAATATAACTTCGAAACTAATGGTATTATACATGTATAGACATAAGACATGTTAAATTGAAAAGAATGTACAAAAAAAAAAAAAAAAAAAAAAATTAAGCGAATATATCTATTGAGATTCGAAAACCTCAATCCTATTATATTTATGTAGTACTACAAGGATCCAAAGAAACACACTACCTAACTCGTAAAGAACGCATATAGTTTGACTATATATTATATAATGTGAGTAAACCTAATTATGTCCATTCTATCAGATACTGACTGTCCGAGGCGCGTTTTTCATTTGCGGACAGAATGAGCAGTTTTAGGATAATAACTTTAAAGATTATTTTGTCCTTCATTGCTAATAAAATGTTTAATTTTTATGATCACTCTGCTCCATTTCATTTAACTGAGACTATCAAATAATTAATAATTAGACCAAAATCATGGAGTCCGGATAGGGCGATAAGTAAAAGTCAACATCACAATGTGAAAAAAAAAAACTTTTATAAATTTGAACACGCTGCGCTAAAATAACTTCGCACAACTCGCCGTCATGCTTGCTAATGCAACGTTACACAACTCACAGTCGCGCTGTCACACAACACGCCGTCGCGTTAACATAATCTCACACAACTCGCTATCATGATTTAAAAAAAACACCGTTAAACTACCGCAACTAAGCACACCTCGCTATTGCCCTGTCACACAACACGCCAACACGCTTATACACCGAAATCGTGACAGCGCGACGGCGAATTATAAAATTGTAAAAGCATGACGACTTGTTGTGTGACAGTGCAGTGGCGTGTTGTGCAAAGTTGTGTTAGCGCGACGGCGAGTTGTGTTACGGAACTCATTTTGAACGCTCTATTTATATACTAATGTTGTGTTGTGCATGTACTAAATTGTGCTTAAATAGTTGTCAAGGTTTGACAAAAGTGTACGAGCCGGAGGCGAGTGCACTATGTATCAAACCGTGACGACTATTTAGGCATATTACATGCACAACACTATTGTTATCATTATGCTGACTGTTGTATACTGATGTGCCTTACAAAGTAGCTGTGACGTGTGAGTGTTGTCTAGTCCCTAAAAAAAAATAATCGGTAAAACAATCGTTTGTCCTTTAAGTTAATTGATTGATTTGATTTTTTTTCAATCAACAAGTTGCTGTACAATCACAAAAAAAAAAAAATCAACAAATTTATGTTTCTTCCAAGAAATAAGACACGATTAACCTTACCGAGAAAACTCGAGTTGTTTAGCAGACGAAATTTCATTGATTTTTTTCTTGTAAATTCTTTATTAAGCGTCATTTAAAAAAGCTTTTTCATGATTCTAGTGTACAATTCTTCAAAAAAAAAAAATATTAATTTGTTCTAAAGTTTATTAAAAACCTTTACTTTAAAATCACCCTCAAAATGAGGGTTTTTTGGAAATAATGTTAATTAAATTGTTTAATGTCAATTTCATATAACTCCGTTTTATATACATGTAAATAAAAGCCGCGACATATTTCACAGACTGCTGTGGCGTAACGAAAGGGCGTTGAAGTATAGAGCGTAATGATTTTAGGGTCGATAATTCGAAATCCCCCGTCGGCGCTCGTAAGTTCTTTTGTTGAAAACATTCGCCGTGCTTTAGTATGTTTGTGCTTTATAAACCCTTTTATAAACCCTTTATATACTATGCGAAAGTAGACGTATTTTGAATCAATACATAAAAGCTAATTTTGTGTTTGGATGTGTAATATTGGAGATATTGTAATAACAGTTGACTATATGAATAGACATGTTTAGATAAACAAAACGAATGAAATAAGCATGCCTTATGTTAAGTAAGGTATTGTACAAATAAGGGTAGGGGATGGTGTAATTCTGTAGGATGCAATTGTAAAAACATGAAATTATGAATGTTCAATTTGACTTAGGAATCTCATTTGCCGACATAATTTTATGAGAAAAAGATGACGTTAATCGAGTACCTCTGTGTTAAACGATTTGTATCAAAATTCGTGACACAACTTATTTCTTTTTTATCTTGCCAGATTTTTTTCTTTGTGTTTAGATCTGCAAATTTCAGCTCTCGTGGATACTCTATTTTACGCAGTTTGCATACAAAAAGCAGATAACTTCCCGTGAGATCATAGAAACTAGTATTTGTTTTTCTTTTTCTTTTCTATTGTGTTCATGTGAGTTTGTTTTTACCCCAATTATTTGCCGGTGTCCAGTATGTTACATTTAGCCTTCCTATATGTGGAAACCTGTTAAACGGGTATAGGTAACATATTGGACGGTGTGCACAATAAGAAATTTACTTGACTTAGTTTAACAAAAGATGAAGCAACAAAACGTTTTAATCAAAACGTGAATTAAGACGGAAATGCAAAGGGAAAAAAGAAAAAAAAGAAAAAAAAAGATCGAATTAAAGCTTCACTTTATAAATGTTGTAAACAATGTTATTTTTTTTAAATGTTGGATATCTAAGAGAGTTTTGACTGTTTTAAATATAACATACATGACGTATAAGATATATGTAAGATATAAAACAACCTGATACAATGTCTGACTACTTTTTGGAGTAAGAGAATACCAATTATGTTTTAAATGTATATCAATGCATCTATTTATGTGCAAGAATGCAAACATGAAAACCAATTTGAGGAAATTGAGGTTTTATGTTGGTTGAAGAAGCAAACTGATACAAATACAACGAACATAGGGGCATTCCTACATGAAGCCTAACCCCTGAGAATTGAGTTGAAGAAGACGTAAACACATACATTTCGACAGCAATCATCGATAGCAAAATTTAGACAGTAATTTGTAAAATTTAATTTAAAGCAAGTTTAACTTGGGATGACAATTCAAAAAGGTTGTTATTATTGCCCTTTGTGGTCAAAGGGGGTTAAAGCCCAAATCTAAATTAATTTCATAAACATTCTTTAACTTTATACTTTATTTCGAATATCTAAGACTCAGTCTAATTGAATTGCAAACATTTCCACAAACTAGTGCCACCATATTCAGAAAAACAAGATCGTTTTTTCATGTAAGGCTTCGGTTGATAGTTTACAACAGTAATTATATTTAATAGATTCATGACCTCTGTAATCCCTCCGAGCTACCACAAGTTAACCGTTATAAAACATGCAATAAACTTGTTTCTTTAATTATGATTGTCTTTAACTCAGTGTAAAAGATCCAATGAGATGTTATTTTATTCTTATAACAAATTTTGTACTTGTTGATAAGTTTTTATTTCATCGGTATATACGCTGCTAGAATCTAAAATCAAGTGTATTTAAGATCTCATTTTTTACATGGAATTTTTTTTATAGATTTAAGTACATTCAGTGGTCGAATGGCGGGGTTTTCTCTTTATGTTTCAAATACAACTACTAAGGAAGACGGTCATCTTTGTTTCCACGATAGACAAAATGTATCAGGTACACCTTCTGTGGACAAGAACATCACTTGTTCTGTTTTAGGACGTTATGCCATTTACTACAACGAACGTAGATCGGGTGTTACATATCCCGGCTACTATTCAGAGTATGCTTACAATGAACTGTGTGAGTTAGAAGTATACGGTGAGCATAACAGTTTTCACGTTTTTAGAATTTTTTTTTCAGAATCATCTAATAATCTTGAGGGTTTGTTTTTCTTATCTCTTGCATAGGATGCAATGGGACTTACGGTGACGATTGTTTTTACCCGTGCCCTTTAAACTGTTTAGACAGGCAATGTGATACGTTCACGGGTCTATGTTATAGTTGTGTCCCAGGATACCAGGGTCAAAAATGTAGCAAAGGTCTGTACATTTGCAAGAATTGTTTGTTTTAATGCTTTTGACATTTAATCATCAGCAATATTTCACACTAAAATGCGTTTCTGATAATTTGACAATGAATTATAAAGCAATACAAAAATGCAACTGAAGAAAGGTGTCTATTTTTCCATGTGTTCTGATGTTGACTTGATGTTTTATAAAAAAAAAACTTATCAATTTGGTATTTAATTTTGCAGAATGTGACAACGGTAAATACGGAGTAAACTGTCAAATCAACTGTAGTCATTGTCACCAAGATACCCAATGTCACAATGTCAATGGATGGTGTTTACAAGGATGTTCTCCAGGATACATTGGACCTTTCTGCAATATATGTACATACCTTTTTATTGTAGACATTCAAATAAATTATAAACCAGGTTTAGCAGATTGCATTTCAAAGATTAAGGACGACCGGTGTAAAGCAGAATAATAACCCTCGTAGAATAATGACCGAGGATCATTTTTCGATGTAGAATATAATGACCCCCAGTCATTATTCTACGTAGAAAAATGACCCTTTCGCTTGAAGAATAAGTGTCATTTTCATAAAAATGAGCACGCTCTACGTGAGGAAATGTGACTCCCGTAGAATAAACACCCCCTTATAAATAAACTTTTTTCAGTATCATTTCTTGTTATATATAAAAGACATAGTTCTCATTACAACGAGCTACATGATCTCATTATTACGAGTGAAAACACTTTAAAATTATTTTGAGATTCAAGTCACTATATAACGAAATTCTGTTTATTGATGATGAAAGAGTAGAGTCATGAATTATACTTGCATTGACGTTTATTATTTCCCCATGCAACTAACCAATGGGAACGCAAGTGCAGCACCCATAATTAATGATTGAACCAAAATAATGACTCAAATGATCTATATTTCATTTCTTAAGCTCTAAAATACCTTCTATGCAGTCAAAACATTTTCCGTTTCCCTTAAAAAATACATTAAAGTTCCCATAGAATAATTCAAACCGACATTGGTCTTTGTTTTGTGAAATCATAATTCAAAAAAGATTCTTCATCGATCCATCAAATAAAATATTGGTGTGTCAAGAAACCTTAAATTGAAATATTAAGATAGCTTGATGGTCCTGGCCATTTTTAGACTATATAAATATCCTAAGAAGAAGACCTCTGTATAAAGATATAGGAAACTGATAAATTTTAAAGCTAACATTTTGGATTTTTTCTTTACTAAATGTTAGTATATGGACAAAAATATGTTATGTCAAATTTTAAGGCAAATCTGATGGTTAATTTGTTGACCACCCAGCCTCCTTAAGAACACTGTGTGATGCAATACTATACTTAGGTCCGTTCCTACAAGGTGATCACAATGCACTGTATTTACTTTTACAAAAAATTGCAATTGAAACTTTGTATACGTAAAAAATAAAATCTAAAATGCTATTTTTTGATAATTCAATTAATTTAAAAGTCGAATATCTTGGATATAGGGTAATCCATATCTATTCATGATGACGGCAGGGGTCTTTTTTCTACGAGGGTCGTTTCTCTTCATGTTTAAAATGAAGAAAAATGACCACTGGGTCTTTTTTCTTCAAAATAATCCAACTATTCTACAGCTGGGGGTCATTATTCTGCGTCGAAAAATGACTCCTGGTCATTATTATACGGGGTCATTTTTCTTCTTTACACCGGCGGGATACATTCTTTATATCTGATTTTTTATCTTGCCACCAGACCCCCAAAAATGAGCTAATTGAAGAAAATTGTCCATTATAGGCACCGCTTTATACTATGAATATATAGTGATAACGTTTTTATTGCTTCAATATGTTTCAAATACATGTCAATGTTGTCTGCTAATTAATGTAGCCTTTATTCCTTCAAATGGACAACAATGACTAATAAGTGTTTAAATAACGATTCATTGCCAATAATGATCAAACTATGAATTGATAAAGAAAACAGTAACTGTGGAACACATAGAATTCACTAAATAATCTTAAGGGTTTTGAAACGTGCTTATAATTTGTGTTTTATTTCCTTTATAGAGTTCTTCAACATTTAAATCATTGTTATCCAGCTAACCTCTTAAGAGTAAAAAATTAATATGTCTCTATCTTAAACACCTTTGTTTTGTTTGTATGCTTAGCAGCAAATAAAACTACACATATAAATGTCATATAACAATACCTTTATGTTTATTTTTATGTTTATTCCCGATTCTTCCCTAATCAATGTGTCTGTGAACATGTGTAATTAAATGTTAAGTTCTGGGCTCTTTTTTTCATTTGATTTTTCTTAACATTTTAGCTTGCAGTAAAACATTTTATGGAAAAAATTGTTCACAACAGTGTAATACAAAGTGTGCCAACCAAACTTGTCATCACATTTATGGCACGTGTGCTGAGATTAAGGTAATTGTTATGAATAGTTCAGATGATAATTTTTTTTTCTATAATAGCAAATTATTAATGCCTAAAAATATTTAACACAATTGTACAATATCGGTCTTGTATACAGAATTCAGTACCTATTTTTTTTAATAATCCAAATATTTTAGATCTCCGCCACAAAATCTGAAGGTATAAAACAGGTCTATATTATTGGTGGAATCGTTGGAATTATCGTTGTACTCAGCCTTATTGCTGGTATTCTCATTGCTTACAAGCGGTGAGACACATTTCATTTATTTATATAGAAATATAACTTTTGTAAAACAACATTCTTAAAACAGTGCCGGATGGTCATGTTAGTGCCAAGGTGGCATTTTTGCACCCGTCTAAGGTGCATGTATCGAAAAATTCAAATATGTCATATAATAGACCATTGCATAGGAAGTTTTTAACCACCTTTGTTATTAATGTATCTCACTTGTCAGGTAAGATATTTACCTTTAAAAAGTAAATTCCTACAGTAAAATAATTTTTTACATGAGAAAAACAATTTCCCTATAGGATATTTGGAATTTCATACCGGAATATAAGAATTTCATGTAGGAGTTTAAATTCCGATAGGATTTAAACAAAACTCCCTTAGGATTTTAAAATCCGATAGAAAATTTTAATTTCTTATAGGATAACTACCTGTCTGAAACAAATTCTTGCAGGAAATACTTTTCTCCTATTCCCTGTAGTATTTTTTTTTTCCTATGGGAATTATTATTTTCCTAGGGGATATTAATTTTTAAAGGTAAATATCTTTCCTGTCAGGTGAGACACACTAAAAACAAATATGGTTATATACTCTCTAGACAATGACATTTATTTGGTGTTTTATAAAAGAATTTTATAAGAAACTGCATCTTAAGCGGGTGAAAAAATGCCACCTTGGCACTGGCATAATTATCCGGGACAGTGTTTCTTATTGTATATATTAATATAGTTATTGTCATTTGTAATATAATGTTCTTTGTGGTTTGATTTAAGTACAACTGCTTGTGCTACAAAGAAACGGTGTAAAGATACATCTTTAAATAACACCGAAACTTTAACACAAAGAAGTAAGATATATTTATTGAAATATTTTTTTTTTGGATCAACTGAAACCTTTTAATTATCAAAAATGAATCAAATAAGAATATTCTTTTGTGAAGAACGTTTAAGTATTTATACTCCATAGCAGCTCCAAACATGGCGTTGACCTTTTCGAACATCTATCAGAACTGTGAAATAAATGATAATGCTACAGCAAGAGGTTCTGGTAAAGCGGCAGATGATGACAACGACGTCGATGTTGATGAAAAAATACACAATGAAAACCCATATGGGGACGTATATATAAACGAAAAGTCAATTCCATATATTGCTGTACGAGATCTAAAAAATGAAATAAGTGAAAAATCGAAGAATGAAAACGATGGATTTCAGAAGGAGTATGCGGTAGGTTGAAAAGGAATTCGCAAAGGAAAATGATTCAACATTTCTTATTTTTGAGTTCAAATTCAGAATTCCTCTAAATATTTGGTTTTCATTTTAGCTCACCGAGACGAAGTCGGGACCTGGTTAAGTATTTGTTGCAGGTCCTGTATCTAAGTTATTACTTGTCATATCTTCACCAAGCTTGCAAGGATGATGCATCTTGACCTACTTACGGACTTAAAAGGCTTGAATGCTGAATCTGTGCCATGAATTTAAGATGCGCTAGGAGGTTAAGGTTTTTGGAGTTGGTTAAAGTTTTTGGAGCAGATGTTCTTTGATAGCCATTTCTAAGTTACTAATGGTCCTAACTTCACCAATGATACTTATGATACTTATGCACTTGACAGGTTTGAATGCTGAATCTGAGCCATAGGTTTCGGATGCTGAACGAGGTTAAGGTTTTTGGAGCTGGTTAAAGCTTTTGATGCAGGTGCCCTCTGATGATTATATCTTAGTTATTACTGGTCCTAACTTCACCAAACTTGCAATGATGTTGCGTCTTATGATACGTATGCACTTGACAAGCTTGAATGCTGAATCTCACTCAAAGGTTTCGGATGCTGGATGAGGTTAAGGTTTTTGAGCTGGTTAAAGTTTTTAGAGCAGGTGACCTTTGATAGACAAATTTTAGTTATTATTGGTTCAATCGTAATCAAATTTAAATAGATGATGCATCTTGTGATTCTAAAACACTCCACAGGCATGGATGCTGAATCAAAGCCATTGGTTTCAGATGCTGGAGGAAATTTAAGTTTTTTGGAACAGGTCACATGTTTAATAGATAATAGTCCTATTTCAATCTTGCATGGTTAATTTCACTATAATATAAATGAATCGCAGGGTAGCTTCAGATACAGAGCCTGATCTCCGTTATCAAGGATGGTAAAAACACTCCTATCTTACTCAAACTTGCTTGATAGATGTTTGTTGTTTAATGATATAACATGATTCCTATGATATAACACACGATTGTACTATATGATATGATATGATATGATATGATATGATATGATATGATATGATATGATATGATATGATATGATATGATATGATATTGTAACAATTTTATTATATGAAATGATATTGTATTATTTTTTTTTTGTATTTTATGATAAGATATTGTATAATATGATATTGTATAATATAATATGTTTTTGTATCACATGATATTGTATCATTTGATATTGTAATATAAAATATTGTATCATATCATACAAAATTGTATAATATATGATATTGTATCATATATCATACGATATAATATAACATAATATTGTTATATATAATAAACTATTGTATTACAGGAGATTGTATAATATGATATTGTAAAATATAACATTCTATCATATATATGATATGATACTGTTTAATATGATATTGTATTATATAATAGATTATTGTATCATATGACATTGCATCAAATGATATGATAAAATATTGTATCATATGATAAAATAATATATTGTTCACATACATGGTACAATATCATACAATATCATATGATACAATATCATAATTTATGAAATAATATCATACCATATCATACAATATATTATCATATTTTACAACATTGTGATGTATAATGTGATATTATATTGTATATGATACTTTATTGTATCATATATAATGTTATGATATTTTATTGTGTGATCAAATACAATAATGTTTACTACGATACAATATCGTATCATATTATATGATAGAATATCATATCTTGATACAATGTCATATCATTTGTAAAAATATCATGTTGTATCATTGACACAATATTGTATGGTATCATAGGATGCAATATCGTATTTTATATTAGTGTATTGATTAATATTGTATTTTACAATACCGCATGATATTAACGTATGATTATCAAACAATTGTTTAACAGATGATGTACGACATTGTGTCAAACCTCACTACAGTATCCATGAATATCCAAGATCAATAACTATGATTTTCATATAATATGATAAAGGTTGTCTCATAAAGGTGATGCCTTATAAAGGTGATGCCTCGTCTAGGTGAGCTTTGTAATCTGTGATTACCTTTGTTTTTACAATGTATCATAGGCTTTTTTTGGTTTGAACCAATAAAACAATCCAATTAAAAGACATTTATTCAAACGAGTCCTTAAACAAAATATCCGAAGAGTCAATGGGAAATTTGAAGCATTTGGCACAGTTTGTATACATACTAGAATAATGTTCTTAATAACATTTTTTTTTTTCAGACACTTTTGTACGGAGAGAGATTTCCATGCAATGTCGGAAAACGTCCTGAAAACATTCCAAAAAACCGATTTAAAACAACATTTCCTTGTAAGTACTTTCTGTGACAAGTGCATTTCTGTAAACTTGATGTATGTCAAGGTATTTGTATTATTAGAAGAACATTTAAAATGATATGTTCCTAATTTTGTAAAGATTGGAAATAAAAAAAACCCAAAAATAGTTATTCTTTTAAACCTTTTCAAACATTAATAAAATATTAATGTATTTTTTTTTTGGTCCTACTTGTGTTTTTTTACTAAGTGTTCTTTGAATTGTGCCTTTCTCTCTTATTTAAAATGTTAATTGTCTTGCTTTTCTGTAGATGATCATTCAAGAGTCGTATTGGTTAACACAAACACAGACTATATAAATGCAAATTACATTGACGTGAGTTCATGTTTAAAGACATTTGATGTTCAAATTTGAAAAAGAAAAATGATTTTTTTCTACAGGTTAATCTATTTTTTTTTAGGGTTTAAATAAAGAGAAACAGTTTATTGCAGCACAAGGTCAGTTTTTATTATAATAACCGTTTTATTTGTTATAAATGTTATAATACAAAAACATGTATGCACATTTTATCTTGCTGATATTTGCAGCAGCGTACCTTGTTTTGATTTTTATTTTCGTCTAACAGGACCTAAACCAAACACTGTTTTCGAATTTTGGTGTATGGTTTGGCAAGAGGATGTAGATCAAATAATAATGTTAACCAACCTAAAAGAAGGTAGAAAGGTAAATAGTGATTCCAAAATATAATATATTGAATTTTTTTAACGATTATTTCAATGTTATTTTCATTTATATTTTAGTTGAAATGTGATCAATATTGGCCAGATCTAAATGCAACAATGACGTGCGACAATGTCGTCCTCACTACAATTGAAGAGCAGCGTTATGCTTATTATGTTGTTCGTAAAATAAAGTTGACACACAAAAAAGTAAGTCAAAACACACTTATTTCTTAGAATTACTCTTTCGTTTATGTGGGACCTAGACACGATTTGAGATAAAAATGTTTATTTTTTTATGTATAAAATAGTATTCTTGTGGAATTCGAATGAATGACCAAAATTTGAATCTTAGAAGTCAAGTTACAAAATGATTAAATAGATACACAGAGGTATGAATTCATTGTTATGTAAACGAACCTCGAGTCTTATATTTGTTTACAAATAATGTTAAGTAAGGAATAACCATTTCTTTGACAAAATGACTCCTGGCAAACAAGATAAACTGGTTCATTGTGTTTATAAATAATATTATCAACAGAAAAATCAACATTTATCGGATATTTGTAACAATAAAACACATATCTAAACAATAATAAGACTTAATCATTGTTTACAAAACAAAATTATTCCAAACTCTGTATCTTGTTTGTAACTAAATAACTGACTTTTATGTATAAACCATATTAGGTCAACTTCAAACAATGTAACGATTATATCTTACCGACTGCCTTCGTTTTAATGATAAAAATAAAAATAAAAAAAATGAAAATCATGCTTTTATAATAACATTACAAGTTTCAATTTGAGTACAAAACATGACATCATAATGCCCTAAAATGACGTCATAATGCTCAAGGAGAGTAATGTTTTGTACTGACTATGTATGGAATAGGGCCTATACAATTTTCTTACAATTAAGCAGGAGGTAAGATATTCATATTTACATGTCTGTTGCATCACCATTAAAAGAGAAATCACTGAACTCGGTAGATTTTTTAAATGATTATTTATTTCTGTTGACTAAATATTATTGTCTTTTAAAATTTACGTTATATTTCAGAACAAAAAAAGTAAAACAATAACTCAATACCAATACACTGCCTGGCCGGACCATGGGACACCTTATCCACTATCACTTTTACTTTTCCGTCACCAAGTGAAGAGATCTAAATCAGTTAGACCAAACAGTCCTACCTTGGTTCATTGCAGGTACTTTTAACAGCAACGATAACGACGAAAGGCATTTGAAAGTTTGGTGTTTTAAAATTTGTTGTCCCCATTTTTTGTGTTAAAATTTATTTTTCATTGCTTGATGCGTATAGAAATCAAAAATACAGTTTTTAATTGCATCGCATGAAAACAATACCTTAGTACTTATAATAGACCAATCCACACTTTACGAAAGTTTGGTCCTTGACCGCCAACTTTCGGAAAAATTCCATATATTTCTCACGGTAGCCTTTATAG
This sequence comes from Magallana hongkongensis, assembly GCA_016163765.1. Classification (NCBI taxonomy): domain Eukaryota; kingdom Metazoa; phylum Mollusca; class Bivalvia; order Ostreida; family Ostreidae; genus Magallana; species Magallana hongkongensis. The sequence continues at coordinate 19,611,878 of WFKH01011926.1, forward strand.
TTCAGTTTGTAACTGTATCATTTGACAATAAAATTCCGTTTCTGTTGTGTATTGTGGTTGCCCAACGATGGGACATTCCAAACATCAGAGGAATAACTTAAACTCAAAGAAATTTCATCACAGAACGCCCAAGTATTTGGTAACATAAAGAAGAAAGAAGTTGGTTTTTTTTCCTTTTGACCTTTCGGTTGACCCTGCAAAGGGAAACAACTTTTACAAAGTGTGAATTGGACCTATATAATTTTTTTGATATTTTCTAAGTAAACCAATTTCTGGCTCTCTTCAATTGCAAAAACGAAATAAAGTCGTCTTCCAGCTAAAAACTAAAAATAATATATACGCCATGTTAATGGCATGACTAAGTAAGATAATGCGACGCAGATCAAATGTAATGACTTCTTAGATATTTTACAAACTGATCTTGCTTTCTGCACTATCATCTGGTATCAAACATTACTCTTTTGCTTGATTATATTGAAAGGCTTTAGAGTTTTGGGTTTTTTTAAAAATAGTAGATTTAAGGTGTCAAAATCATGATTTACTCATATTTTTTTTCAGTGCTGGAATAGGCAGAACAGGTACATATATAGCAATAGATGTACTATTTGAAGCAGGGAAAATGGACAAAAAGATCAACATTGCAGAATATGTCAAGAAAATGAGGCAAAACCGAATGAATATGGTCCAGACTTATGTGAGTTCCAATGATTTTTATACTACTAATTAATACATATGAATATTTTAACAATGCATAGGCCAACAGTGCACTGTAAAGTGGTTTGTCATTGCTATTTAAAGTGTGATATGCGTTTGATTTTTTTATGTCTTAATTTTATGTTTTTAGATCAATTCATCATAACAGTCGTTAAAAATCAAATTGTTAATATCAAAAAAATACGCTTAAGAGTTTGAAAGTTGTATTTCGAACATTAATATGTCAATGTAATATGTAACCATTTCTTTAAACTTTGCTTTACCTGTAGGAGCAATACAAGACAATATTTTTGACTCTTTACGAGCTGTTCAAAGCACCAGCTGTAGCTCTGAATGCAACGGGATTTCTTAAAAATCTACAGACAAAAAAAGAGCATGCACTTGGAAAAGAGTTTCAGGTATTTTTGTTAATTTTTTTAAAAATTTTCTTACGGATGAAAATATCTAAACATATGGAAGGTCTAATGAGAAAAAAAACAAAACAAAAACAAACTCATTTCTTTATATATGAATAGCATTTTGTATGCAAAAATCATTTTATTCAATTGTAGATATTTTGCAAATGGTCCAAGAAATAAAGAATTATCATATTGGTTCTGAATTTTGATAAAACATAAATTTTGCTTAATATTGGGACTTTGGTTTTAAATTACATTAGATTTAGAAATTTAATTTTTCTCTGAGTTGAATGCTTAGGCATTTCTTTTTACTTATCTTTAAAGTTTATCCACGAGTGTAATACTTAGGAAAGTTCAACTCGTATAAATTTAGCACGCATTGTGATGTATTATTATACATTATTCTTATACATATCACAGAAACTACTCTCAGTTCGTCCGCACTACAAAGACTCAGACTTCAAGATGGCCTCGCATGTCCAGGGTTGTCGATCTATCATACGTCCTTGTACGTATTTTTTTCATTTGAATATATATCAAATAATATTCTATAAAAGGTACATTAAAAACTATATTTTCATTTTCTTTGCCAATTTGTAAAAATGTTTAAAATTTAAGATATTTTTATAAACAAACAATATCTGCTTTTTCTTCTTTTTACAAGGTTGAACTCTTTGAATAACTTTTGATTAAGTTTATTTTGAAAAAAAATCAAAAAATCAAAAGCATTTTTATAAGTGTATATGATGTAAACTTTCACTCAACAAATTTAACAAACATTCATAACTTTTTGACAAATTGAGCATTGTTCATAAAAACACAACAAACTTAAAGAGAGCGCTCCAAATGACGTCCTTTTTTGATCAATGACAACATTAAGTCGATGACTGAAATTCTTCACAACAGCCACTGTACGGATCCCGTTTTCTCAAATCTCCTCTCTATTTGAAGAATTTGTTGCTTGTACAGTTGTTTTTGCCTGGGTATTCTTTTTCATAATCCGTTCAACAATATATGTTGTATGTGTTTGATAATATGGTTTTAAAACGGAAGATGCATGTTCTATGTCTAATTCATCCTGAATAAATTCAAATCATCAAAAGAAATGTGATGCAATTTTGTGACATCATAATTTAGAAATACACGTTTTTTTCTCCTAAATTTTATATGCAAAAAACTTAAGATCAATTCTATGTAAGAATCAAAGATTTATAAAAGGGTCTGGCCACGCATGGTCACCAATTTTCCTTATATTTCATACATAGACACACCTAGGTGTGAAACACAAAAAACCACTAAAAGTTGGTTGCTGGGGGTAACCGTTGTCATGGTAACCGAGGCTAAAGATGGAAAAAAAGCAAAACTTATCTACATTGAAGCCATATTAGAAGGTTTTGCCCACTAATGTAAACTATCAAAGACATAAAACAGCCTTTGTCCTATTTTCAACTCTTTAATTATATCAGAAAATTGATGGAGAAACTAATAATTTTAAAATGTTACCATGGAAACCGTTACAAATTTTCGAAATCAGTAATTTGCGATTTTTTAAAAAGCCGAAATGGGAAACCATTAATTGTTTACATCCTAATCAATGTCCATGCAATATTTATTTTGTTATGAAAATTGACATCCGTTGCTATGGTAACAAGGCCAAAAAATAGGAAAAACTGAGAAATTGAAGATGATTTTGATATGCTTTAATTCATGATTTTAGAAATTTTTTGCAATTGTTTTAGTTTGATCTTGTAAAAAAAATAGCTAAAATTTTATTATATACCACAAAAAGTTTTGTTATACAACTAAGAAGTGTTGTTGCCATGGAAAATTAAGTTGCGTAAAAAATCAGACAGAAATTCTTACTTTTTGAAAAGTCCATAGCAACGGCATTTATTTTTAGATTTTTTTTAATGTCATTAAAGTTTAGGACATACTTGATTTTTTCTTACCAATTGATTTTATATATTTATTCAGTTTAAGTTAATAATATCCATTCAAATATGCCTTAAAATATTATAATTTACCTTATTTTTAAGCTTGTTACCATAGCAACGGTTCTAAATTTTCATATATAAATTCTTTATTGCAAAATCATAATAGCGTTTACCAAAAAATCCAAGATTTGCTCTTTTTATTCAAATTAAATGAAAAAAACATATTTTTGAATTTCTGTTTAGTAACCATGGAAACGCTCTAAAAATATGCGTTTCTCCATGAATGTTTTTCTTTTTTTGGAAAATGACAACTATTTTTAATAATATATTCTACTCTGGAAACTCTAAGTTGTGCACATTACTCACAATATGTTCTCAAATAAGCATTAAAATGCAATTTTTACATCTTTACCCATTGTTACCATGGCCACGGGACCACATAGCAACAAATAAATGGTGTAAGGCATTTTTACTCATCAAAGTCTATCAAATTGTAAAGTATGAGGAAAATCCGTGACTATGCGTGGCCACCGAATTTTGATTCTTACATAGAATTGATCTTAAACTTTAACTTTTAATTTGAATCACATTTCCCAAGTTTTGGCCAATTATTATTTAATTCATACGAATTTCAAATGGTATATGATATTTTTGGACACCCTGTTTATGCAGTTATTTCAAATATTTCTAACAGGTGTTTTTAGATATCTCATAAACAAATTAGTTTTTAATTAAAATTCTCCAGCAAATTGAATTAAAACCCTCTCCAAAGAAATTAAACGTTTCAACACGAAATCGAGTAATCATGATGGGGAATCAATATCTTTTAGGCAGTCTTCACAGATCAAAACTATTTCCAATCAACTTTAAACGTCTTATTTTGACATTGATAATAATATTCTGGTAATAATCATTTAAACAGAATAGTTAATTAAAACAAGTGTAGTTTTGTGAATATGTCAATTATTATTTTTTTTAAATCTGTGTATAATCTATCATTAAAGTTACGCATTCCCATAGGATTTTTTAGTTCTTTTTTGTTATTTTAGTGGACAAATACATCATATACCTGACATCCAATGTACCTAAACGTGGAACCTACATCAATGCAATAGCTGTGCCAGTAAGTTGGACTTGGAGACTTTACATCGGCTGTTTCCATATGTACATTGGCTTCATTACCAACTCACTTAACATATCATAAGTTAGTACAAAATTTATTTTAGATTTGTTTTATATTTTTTTTTTATTTCAGTCTTTAACCATGGAGAATGCATTTATAATCACCCATTACCCGGCATCAGGGGACGCTGTAGACTTCCTGCGACTGATCACAGACCATGACTGTGAACTAGTTGTTAGCATGGAACCGCTCAATGAAGTGGAATCTGTATGATTATTGAATTACATATATTGTCATTAAAATTAATAAAATAAAATTTCAAAAAATAATATTTTCAATACTTGATTACAATCGGTAAATTTTTTAAATATAATATGAATAATTAGGGTCATGTAATTCAGACAAATCAATGGTTGCCAACGTCGACGAAACCAAAAATTGTGTCACCTTTTACACTTCACTTTCAACAAGATCAGGCATCGGAGATAAGGAGTTGTAAAATTGACATTGCCCAAAATGAAGTGAGTAAAACAATAATGCTTTTGAAACAAATATTACAAACTAATATGTAATATTGGAAATTGGTTAAAAATATTTTGCTTACTTTTATTTAGAAAGGCAACGAGACGTGGTCGATCATAAAAACAGAGCCCTCCTGTGATCTAACAATGGACAACCCTCAGACGGTTTCTCAGATCCTACGTTTGGTGTCACTTACACAAAATATTAAAACCAACAATCCCATCATTGTCGTTAGCAGGTTATTACATTCGTATAAAATGTGTTGAAGAAAAACCCTATGACAATCAAACAAACTTTGAAGCATCTAAAAACACATGTAGGCCTATATATATATATATTTTTTTGGCAAAAATATGGAACAATATGTCATCAGTGGCTAAAAAGGATACATTGGCAATATATATTTCAAAACTAAAATCAATGTACTCAGGAAATATTATCATGAAAAAAAATCACAACTTCTGTAAAGAATTATCATTCGTATGTTCTGTGCAATTGATTTATTTTGTTTCGGTTCCCTTTTTAAAATATATCAAAATAATGACAATTTCCTCTTAATACATATATGATCAGAATCATTGCAGACATATATATTACTTTTCAAGTTTTTGTTAGTGAGTTAATCACTCTATATGTACTAAAAGGGATGGGGCTGCCCTGTGTGGTGTGTTCTGTGCTGTATACAACCTGATACAACAACTGACAATGGACGAGGAGATAGACGTGTTCTCTGTAGTCAGACTCCTACAAACACGACGTCCTGAACTGTGTTCATCATTGGTAACTTTATGTTTATTTTGATGGCACATAATACAATATAGGAACACGAGATATCTGAATATAAAACAGTCACTAAGAGCACTTGTCCTGATAATAATATATTTCATTGCACACACATAAAATTATGTTTTCACAAAGGAATACAATTGTATTATACTAAATACACTTGAACTAAAGTTACGTGTAACTGATATTCTTATATCAATTCCGTAAATACAACATACGGTGTATCAAGCATACAACTGTTTATATTGTTTTCACTAACATGATTTGAATAAATTTAATGGGTTTTTTTTTTCAATTACAGGAAGAGTATGGCATAATACATGATGCCTTAAAGAGCTACATACAGTCACAGACAAGCGAAAATGTCTACTATAACCAGTAATAACCAGTAATAATACCTTGTGAACTCTAGTTTTCAACACCAAAGAATAATTATAAGGGTCTTGTTTTGCAAATGCATGTTAAATGTTTAATATACACATTATAACTATGTTCGTTTTACAAATTTATGCTTACAGATACCTTAACCATATAAAATAACGTTAGATGAATTATAGTCAAATTCATCTTTGTCTGCAAGATTTGCAAATTTTCAATCATTTTTTGTTAGGTCACCTGAGTCACTCAGGTGACCTATTGCAATTGGTCTTTGTCCGTCGTCGTGCGTCGTGCGTCGTCCGTTGTGCGTTAACAATTTTACATTTTTAACTTCTTCTTAAAAACTTAAAGGCCAATTGTTACCAGTTGTGGTGTGAAGCATTTCTATGGTAAGAGGAATCAAAATTGTGAAATTCATGGCTCTATCACCCCCGGGGTGCCATAGGTGGGGCCAAATATACATGTACATAAAAACAAATCTACTCTACTTTCACACGTGTTGGGAAAAAACTAAATGCATTATAATGATGTCCGTGAAGCCCTCTACCAAAATTGTGAAATTTATGGCCTCTGGGTCAGGGGTTCAGGCCCTAGGGTGGGACCAATAACGGCATATAGTAAAACTTCTGAAAAATCTTCTTCTCTACTCCCATATATATTTAAGAAAAACTAAATGCATGGTAATGATATCCATGAAGCCCATTACCAAAATTGCGAAATTCATGGTTCATGGGTCAGTGGTTCAGGCCATAGGGCGGGGCCAATGTGGCCACATAGTGAAATTGTACTGATTTAATATTTTCTTCTGTACTATCACAGTTGTAGGAGATAAAGTCAGGCATTGATATTATGTTCATAGTGTCCTGATGTTAAATGGTGAAATTTGTGGTCCCCAGTCTGAGGCTGGGAGGGGGGGAGGGGGGCTTAATATGACCATATATTGAACATGTATTTTTATTTAGGGTAATTGCTGTTTGTCATCCATTAACAATTTTAACTTCATCTTAAAAGCTACATGGAAAATTGTCACTTGGCAATATTCAAATGATATGTTCTATTTTAGAAAATTTGCTTTACTTTCAAAAAAAATTCTCTACTCCCACACATCTGTAAGAAAAACTGAATTCATAATTATGTAGACCAGGAAGCCCCTTACCAAAATTGTAAATTTCATGTCCCCCTCAGAAGAGGTTTTGACTTAAGGGTGGAGCCAAAATAGTCATATAGTGTTAAATTAATCCATATAATGGATGTGAGTGGTCTGTTTATTATGTTAACATTTTTAATTATTTTATTCAGCTCTTGAATTTTAATGAAAGAAATGAGTAGATATTTAGAAAAGAGAATGAATGAAGCTGTCTATCAAAATGAAAGATATCATGAAAGTCTTTGTCAAGAGTTTGAGTAGGAGGTGTAACAGTTAATGGAGTTATCTCCCCTTGCTTGTTTATATTTAATAATCAATCATTGTAAAGTAATGCAATTAAAAGGTTAAAATATTAAGAGTTAAACAAGTATTTTTTTTTTTATTTATTTGAAACAAAACAACCAAAACATTTTTTAATTTTCTTTTAAAAATAAACAGTAGACTTGTTAATAGTTTAATAAACATTGGCTAGCGAAAAATACTGAAGTGTGGTATGTGTACAATAATTTTTTGAATAAATGCCAGTATGTGTCATTAAACGAATGGTTGATACCAGAACCGGTAAACATGAGAAATAATATAACAAAAAACTTATCAGTGTTTTTTTTGTTTTTGTATAAATTCCTAAGGAGGAGAATGTCTGTCTGGCCCCTGGGGATGGGAAAGGTGGGGGGGGGGTGGGGGGGGTTGGTGTTGTTTATAATAAAGTATGTATACCAGCCATCTTAAGTTTATATATGAAAACATATAAACATAAAAGCTATCTTGAAAGTTAACAAATATGGGACAATTTTTTCCTATGAAAGTCCTTGTTGTAAGATTTCAGGTAGGAAGGTGGTGGTCATTACCATATTTTAGATTTTATTTTACTCCAGAATGAAGCTTAATTAAATGCATATATAATAATCCTCAAAAGCTCTGTGTAGGGGCTATGATACTCAGGTGATCGTTAAGGCATGTTGCCTCTTGTTTTTCTATAAAACTAGATGATAAAACGCACAAGCGCGGGAATTAACAGTACACATTCATATGATACAATGCTTCATGTACATGTACATGGCCTTTCTTCTTTTTGTTGCAGCTGACAGGAAAAAAAACATATGAAATTATTTTTATTTTATTTAAAATTAGGGAGTGGGTGTATAGTGCGCCGTATTTCTTTTATAAATTTTGTTCTTTATGCCAAATCTCACTTTTTTCACTGTCCCAAATACGAATTTCAGATATAAGACTTTTTGCCCTCCCCATTCAACATCCCCGTTTTATGCATACATCATCTATTGATTTGTTAACACAATCTGTTTATCGTTCACTAAGTAATGTATAAGGTTTACTACCAATCTATATTGGTATAAAAATGTATGTTATCTAAAAAGTCTAGTATATACATACTTAGATGCATATCGTAAACCAAACTTGTCAGATCCAAGTTAACTGCCTGATGATTAATTTGCCGTACTATATCCGCCATGACGTTAATTAGTCAACCCACGTTCTTGGTTACCTCAAAACTGTAATCGCGCATTCAATAAACGAATGGGCTCATTTCATTTATTCCACATCTATCATATCTTAATGTTTATGTATATCCTAAATAAGTTACCAGTAAATATATTCACTCTTTACGTAATCATTCACTATTATTTCATTGCAAGCATATATTTTAATGCTGACTTAGATCCGCCAAAGAGTGTCCGCCACCTTACTCTCATTTTTGCTATTTCGGACTGGTTTATCGAAAATGAAAGAGGGTTTTTAATTTATTTCTCAATGATTACTTTTAAGGTAAAATTCAATTATAGCTTATGGACATCAACTCACACGTAATGAAATACTAAAGGTGTAAGCATTTACTCTGGTGCAGGCATTTCGTAGTTTATTGGTAAAATGTCTTAATTTATAAGTATAGATACGCACTTACTTCAGTTACTACACATGTATTAACATTAGATTAGATTAAAAATGAATATTCTTTTATACGGGCGTTTTATCAATATTACATTATATATGTATATCAAATGTATGCATTATTGGTAATTCTGATGGTAACATTCCAAAAAAAAAAATATACAAGTTTTTTTTTTATTTTAACAATGAATAAAATAAACGGATTGCTTTGTTATTTTTTTTTGTTATTTATTGTGCCTACATGTATTTAATCACTTGTCTGAGATAAGTGTATGCATAAAAAGTACGTAAGCGGTTTTATCGGTTAAAAAAAAGATTGAACTTATTGTTAATCGTTTTGCTGACAGCAATGACACAGCAAAGATACTTAAGAAATCGGTATAAAATTGACTTTTAATTGTGACAGGATGTAGATGTAATTGCAATAGTTGTGTCATTTCCCATCCATTACTTTGACTTGAAGTAAACATTCTCTGCTGTTAGATATATTACTGTTAAAAAAAATTTCAATGCGCAATTAATACCAAAAAAAATTAACTCCACTTACTTTATAAACGGATTTCTTCTCTCCCAGATTTGTTACGGAACACAATAGGTTTAAGGTTTAGCTATTAGTATGCTAGTAATGAATTCCAAATTCTTCGGTCTGTGACTGTCAGCTACCCCCTATCTGAAACTTAGATTTAACATAAACGTAAGTAAGTTTGAAAGACTATGGCTGGATTGTTGTGGTAGATGGGATAAAGGAATTGTATCTATTAATTAATAGAAGTCCTAAAATGTATTTTAAGTTTATTAAAAAAGAAAACGGCAAAATACCAATATTTGGTTAAGATCCACACCCCCATCCTCACCCCTGATAACGATATACTGAAGGGGGTTATCCATGCAGTAAAGGTGATTGCAATGCTTTAATTATTTTAAAAATAAAAATGTGTAAAACAATTGTGTATATATGAATGATTTTAAGAAAACCATCGAAACATGATCAAGCGTTAATGTTAAACATAAGCCTTTGACACGCGTTTTTAATTTTTCTTTTCAAACCATCAGCTATTTCATCAGAACAATAGCCATACGAATTTTATCGTTCATCCAAGGACTTCGCATTATAACTTCTGATTATCGGGGTTTATGGAAAATGATCAAACAATATAACATGTTTTTTAGTGATAAAATACAAACACTGTGGATTAATTAAAGTCTTTACATGTACAGCATGACCTTTGATGAATTGGCTTTATTCATGTATCAAATATATTTAATGAGCTACTATTGTCTAACAAGAACAGGGTTATAAATTTCATAACTTTATTATGTTAAACAATATATTTTTATACCCTTAATGCAAAATAAAATGTATAATTGTGTTGCATTATTCAGCCACTTAAGAATAATATATTATATAGAAAAATATTCAGCTTTCTAGTTTATACAATAATTCAAAACACTCGATATACTGTAGCTCTTGACTCCTCTCCATTGTAGAGTTTTTTGTTGATGCAGTTGCTTGGCCTAAGAAGGTCTTCATCCGGGATTCTCACCAATTTGATGTATATTGGCTGCGCCGCCTTTACGTCAAAATTCGTAATGCCCTCGTAGTCAGATTTATATGGCTTAGTAAAGATAATTGTACTTATTCCGTGTTCTAACTCGAACATAAGTGGAACTTGCACAAAATTTAGTCCCGATCAAAGCAAAATGAGCATATATAATTTTATTGTAGATCAACAGACACTTTGGAAGTAAAAGCTAATGTTTTATTTTCCCCAAGTATATGTCTGCGCCGGGTACCCCGACCATCGTAAACAAATTTATGAATATTTTTAAATATTACTTTATTTAATTATTTGTTGGGGCTCGTTGAATATTTATATGCTAATTTTCACTAAAATCCGTCACTTAGAAAGAAAAGTATATGGGCTGGATTAATAATTTCCGAACAACCCTCGTATAAACCAAAAACTGCACAATTTCGGAGAGAGGAAAAAATTGTTATCTTGGGAAAATGTTTTAGATTAATCTCGTGTTATTTTGTAATGTTTCGTTTTGTTTTTCTTATTTTTTATTTTTCCCAGCTTAAAGCAAAGTTATTTGCTTCGTACGAACAACACCTTAATCGTTTGCGGTCTTATATGAATTGAATGCACAACATAATTAAGCCTTTCTCACCATCATCTGTATCAGAACAAAGTTATAAGTGTTTGTGTATGTTCTTTTGTGAGGAGATGATATTCTAACTTTCATCGCCAACGAAAACTCAAAGAACTCAATTGGCGAAATTGGGCCTGTTTTTTTTTTTAAGTTAATGAACATTTATATGAAATATCTGGAGAATAAGGTAGTTTCAAATCAGTTTGGTTTTTTAATAAATCTCTTAAGGTTTTCATATAATAGTTATCTAAACAAAGCGTTGTTAATAGCTATCTTGATTAAATAACCCCAGTCACATTTCCAAAAGCGACCAACGGCCGACGGTTTTTGAGGGAAAAATGGGATTATTTGGGCGACAGTCGGCAGTTCATCAGCCGTTGTCTCGATCGATATCGACCTCTTTTTTCATCGGCCGACTAATTTAATGTCCGTCGGACCAAGCTATATTTTTTTTCTGCGTCGTTGGCCGATGTTTTTTTTTCAGTTTAAACAGTCGTTGAATAGTCCGTCGGCCGGCAGACACCGATTGACGACCGAGAAACGACTGAGGATCGACTGGTCTATCGGGCTATTTTGACAAATCGGCTGGTGGACGACCGACCGTATAAGGATTACGTTAAACATCTACCGTTTATCGGTCGATAAACGGCGGACAGGCGGACGACGCCATGCTTCAGACTTTTACGTCAATAAATTGAAGGAATACCCACGTGGTTACAAGTGAATATTCAGCAATTGCGAAATTGTTTATGTTATCGTATTGTGATTTGTTATAAATACGATATTAAATTCTTTCGATCCTCGGGATCTTATTCGTGCTTTCTATAACGTTATTTAACCCTGGAATTATCTCCTCCTTAACCTGGGGAGTAGCCCTTTTTCCCTGTACAAAAAGAGGAGGCAAAAGACAGCTTCCAGTTGACTACTCTTTATTCAACTTTGTTCAATTACTTATAATTATAAAAAAATTCCGAATAAAACACCACAATCTAAATACTACAATGTATAATAAATAACAATAGATATTGATTACAAAAACTCTGAAAGTAAAATATTATATCTATTTGAACCCTCTGAATCATTTATGTAAACTTTTATTTTTTTAAAACGCGCAAGTATCTTAATATGATCTTACCTGTACAAAAAGAGGAGGCAAAAGACAGCTTCCAGTTGACTACTGGAGAGCTGCTTTCCCCGCACCTCCTTTTTATACGCACGGACACCGCACCTCAAATTCCCGAACCTTATAAGTTCATGAGCTCAAGTTCATCCTGATGTTCTACCTCACCGAGGTCAGTGTTCGCTTTATTTATATCTCTGACCCGGCGTCGACAGGCGCATCACTGAACTTAATTAATTGCACATTTTTCTATGAACATAAATAAACATACGCTAACTGTATAACGCATGTACTTTTACCAATTTCTATAGAATTTCCGTAGTATTTTCGTTATGATAAATTCCCCCCACTAACAAAAAAATCTTGTCCTCAGGATTCTTTAAATAAATTTTCCAAATAAAAATGATCAAGGTCAGGAAATTGAACAGTGTCCGGATGATATTTCAAAAATTCACCTTTGTTTAAAACAATGTAGGGATGTATGTAAATATTTATTGTTAGTTAATAAATGATACCCGGAAACAACCTCAGACTGACGAATCATATATTTCGTTATGCGGTATTTTAAATTATTCATGATTCAGGTGGCTCGTGCAATCTGAAAAGAAAAAAAACCAAATATGTTAAGACAAGAAAATAACACACACTACTTAATTTAAAAAAAATGGTATAGAGAGTGATAAGAAATTAAATAAGACAACACCACAAAATGTAATTAAAATTTAAAAAAACGTATGTACAAAGTTTTAGCCTGGGCTTGTATGGGTAGAGACGGCTAGCCTCCTTAGAATAGTGTTATTGCAATAATGATTAGTTTTATTTTTCTTTATTATTATTATTGTTTGCCAACAATGCTGCGCACTAAAGTTGTTTTGACACTATTCGCTTAACCGCAATCAAAAATTACAAAGGAAAAAAAATTAACGGTATTGCTTTTATATATATATATATATATATATATATATATATAAATATATATATAGTAATTAAAACAATATATGATTTATAAAGTTAAATATAAACACGACCTCAAGTGTACGTTACTACCCCTGTAGAAAGGTACGAAGTTAAATACAAACATTATACAAGCGTACGTCACTACCCCTGTAGCAAGGTACGAAATAAGAAAAAAATTATGTTACTTGCTCCAACAGTAACAGTTATAATTTTACCAACAACTCATTGCAAAGTGTGAAAACAATAGGATGAAGACAAAACATGTTCACATGTTAAAAAGAATCCTATATGCCAACAGTCTTCACATTTACAATTAAAATTAATTATTCTTGATATTAAAATCAATAATAAAAATAATTATATTATAAAGTATGAATCCGAAAACCGTAAAACATACTCTGGTATGTACATATATATCCTATTATTATAAAGTATGAATTCGAAAACCGTTAAGCATACTCTCATTGACTTAGGTGTTATGTATATGTATTATGTGTTAAAAAAAAATTAAAAACAATATCAAGATCTATCAGACCGTCATACATGACCACAAGAAAAAAAAAATCAACATTGATACGTAAAACAAAACCTGAAAGAGGGCGTTCCAGAATAAAAATTTAATAGCCTGTTATAAAAATTAATCTAAAAAAACAAAATATATTAATTAAGATTATGCTGTAACTCTTTTTTTTTCTTTATGAAATTTGAATTTAATTACTAGTTTTATTTTATAATATTACTTTATGATTGAAAAATGAAAAGAAAATATAATAATTTTAATCTCAACCAATATTACTCGAAAACATTAGGATACATGTGGTTGTGAGTTGAAACAGAAGGTGGTTTAGGTGAATTGTTTGTTTTCAAAGGGTAATATATATTTTTATGGGCCATTACAATGTATGCACAATACGATTCTTTTAAAATCTTTGTCAACATATATGCCTGATAGTAAGAGATGTTGATTAATCCCGGCACTGGTAAAGATGTGGAAGTCAATTTGCTCGTAAAAACAAAGTCTGGCCAATTAACGGTAAGTTTAGGACTGAATGACCCTAGAATGATAATGTTATCAATTAAAGCCGGTGGCTGCACGTGCCAATGTGATAAACAGAGAGGAACACTAAGTGCTTTGATAGTAACACATGTCTTTCCATTAGTAATTTCTAAGTAAATATTCGTATTAATATTTCGTTTGCCAAACAGTTTTTTAACAATAACAGCAAGCAAAAGAATGTTAATCAGTAATAACGTTATTGTAAAGTGATCCCATTGAACTTGATCTTTTAGCAAAACATCCCAAAGTGTGTTAGTTTCGACTGTTGTAGTAGGTTGAGTGAAATAGAACGTTGGAGATGCATTTGCCGATTTCGTTAGTAACAAACCCGTTGCTATTGTTTTGAATTTACAAAAAAGATAAATAAGCCATATTGTATTAAAAGTTGTGAGTCCAAACGCAATATAAGTTAAAATGTCATTCAAAGTTGGCCAAGGATTTTCTATTTGAATTTCTCCATCAATTAAAGATTCTGCCAAATTAGAATAAATTTTATTATCTTCTTTTGTTCTTTTGATAACCTGTTTTAAACTAAGATCTATAGTCTTATCATTTGCCAAAATGTCTTGCATTTTATGTTTATAGAGTTTAAAATAACGAACTTTGACATCAACAACGCTTTTGAATGTAGTATCTGCCATAATAGTAGCAATTGTATCTTCTGAAAAGAAATGCTGTAACAGTGCTAGATTAACTGGATGCAATGTTGTCACATTTTGACTAGTTGAATCACAACTTGCTACATGCGGTAAAATTTGTTAGTTTCTGTTATTATCGTGCAGTGACATGGTATGTTAAGAATGCAAAAATTGCAACCGTTAAATTCAGACAACTTTGATTGACATTGCATTGTTATTGACGGAGTTTGATAAACCAAAAGTTCTGTATCAGAAATTTGAATCAATTGAGGTTTTAATTTATTAGTCAAGAAACGGAAATCACATGTTGCTTTAATCAAAGTAGGATTGCCTTGAAATAGATAAACGAGACAATTTTCTGTTGTATTTACGGAAAACAAATTAGGTTTTTCAAAACAGTGAACAACTTTTTCTGTTCGTTGACACTGGGACATCGTTTTATCTGAGATTGTTGCATAAAATTGTTGATCATTTGATAAAAGTAGATAATCTTGTAAATCTAACAATTGCGAGGCGTGATTTTGAGAATTATTGATTGGAACTGGGAACGACAAAACTTTCTATGCTGAAAATGATCTTTCATATGTTGCTAAAGGAAATTAAACTGAAAGATATAAAACGGAATTTTTACGCATCATGGTAAATTTTGCAAATTTATAATAATATGCAGGATCTGCTGTTACAATTTTGTACCCTAAATTGTCCTCATCCAACATTGTCTGGATTTCCATAATTGTATTGTTTAAAACATTTGGAGTTATTATCCATGGAGAAAGTTTTCCTTCAGCTAAATCAGACAACGAGGCTCTTAAATTTGTCAAAAATGTTTCCAATAAAAACGCATCATTTATAAGCCTCATAAGATATCCCGTAAATATAGAAGTTATTGCAGGTAATTCTGACTCCACTTGTTTTAATTCAGTGATCATTCTATTAATTGTAATGCTTTCCGCTTGCATTCCTTTCATTTCATTGCGTTTGACAATTTCTCATCAAAATGTGTTACAAACGAGGAAAAATCTCCCCCATACCGTTTTAACGCTTTAGCTACTTTGTTATTATTTTTAGTCAATTGGTTTAAATGCTGAGCCAATACATTGACATCGTTAGTTGTTGCGATTTCAAAAATACTTTTTGACAATTCACCAACAAACGGTAATAAAGCGCGATTTTATCGGCATTTTTGTTTGCGGAATTAAGGAATACACCAATTGTTTAGTTGAGTCAAGATGACTCTTTAATCTAGTTCTGATGACCTTGATATTGACCGACAACTGATGCAACGTGAAACAATATTTTGGATTGTTTAAAGTACAGTTAGAAAGTTCAGGAACTGTAGTATCTAGGAACAAAGGTATTTCAAAAGTATGTACCCATGTATCTGATGCAAAATCAACATCAACTTGCTTTTGAAACATCACCCCATAATTGAGTCTGTGCTCATCTTGCATTGAAAAAGGTATGAAACTCGCAAAAATAAGGAAGACGAAGAGCTACATCGTGCCCACCATACCTACAATGAAATGAAAATAGTTTGATAAGAAAGCGGGCGCCCTGATAGAAGAAACCATGGAAGAAAAATGACAATGAATGGGCTTAAAATAATTCTTGTCGACCTTAAACGATATCCCTTTTTCTTAAAATGCATTAATTAATGATTTATCTTTATATCATTTATTCATACGAAATTATTTTCTTTTACATTTCTACTTTATTTACTTATTATATATCTAATCCGTTTTCTTTTCTTTCTCATTATAATCCGTATTTATCTAATTTGTGTTAATATCTTCTTCTTTTTCCTGGTTTTACCGACGAGTGATACAATTGTTTTAAAAACTGTGAAACATTATTTGACGGTTCCCAAGTGGGTTTTGATCCATCCGCCCATTTAACTAAATAATGTCGTTTATTATTCATGTATTTTGATTTCAACAATTTTTCAACTTCATGCCACTGTCCATTTGGCTTTTTATTATCTTTATCTTGATTAATGCTGTCACTCGCATTATTTTGACCGTTTTGCTTATTTACATCATCTCGACTTACATCATTTTGATTATTGTTCTGTACCTCACCATTGTTATCATTAACAGGTGGTGGTCGGAAATCTCGCGGATCCTTATATAACTTTGAGCGATTCGCATGAACCGACGATTTTAACTCAATGTGAGTATCACATCGGCGTAACCTAAAGGAATGATTTGGGTTAACCTTAATTATATAATAAGGACCCTCCCATTTAGGTTGAAGTTTATGTTTTTTTCCTGGGGTACGTTTCATGATTTTAAGTAGCACTTGATCTCTTATCTGAAATTGTGGTTCTTTTGTTTTTTTATCATATCGTTGTTTATTTAGTTTTTGTACATCTTTTACATTTTGTTGTGCGATTTCTTGAATAATCTTTACTTTATGGATTAATTCTTTTACGTATGCATCAGGTGCTTTTTGTAATTCTTCAGATGGCAACAACGCAACATCTAACGGTAAGGACATTTCTTTGCCAAAGACCATATAATATGGCGAAAACCCCGTTGATTGCGTTGAGGGACTCATTCTGAATGCCATCAGAATGCTGGGCAAAACTGAATCCCACTGCGTTTGTTCTTTTTGACAATAGGCGCGTAACGATTGTGCAAGCCTGGAATGAATTCTCTCACAAGCTACATTGCTTTGTGGGTGATACGAACTTGTGACGTGTCGTGTTACTTAAAATTTTTTACACAATATCTGCATTATTTTTGACATAAAATTCTGACCTCTATCACTGACCAAAGTTCTAGGTGCCCCATACCTAGTAAAAAATTCTTTGTATAATAAATGAGCAACCTCAGTAGCCTCCTGAGTTTTCATTGGCAATGCCTCTGACCAATGTGACAAGGAATCTGTAACCAATAGAATATATTGATAGCCTTGTTTTGTTTTTTTTAACCCTGCCAAAATATCCATATGCCATCTATCAAAGGTACCTTGGACTGGCAAGGGATGCAATGGTGCATTGCGAGCTGACGTGTCTCGTTTAACCCTTTGACAGATGTCACATGACGTTACATAGTCGTAAATGTTTTGATACATCTTTGGCCAAAAAATTTTTGTTTAATTGCCACATAAGTTCTTTTAACCCCTAAATGACATCCTCCTGCTATGGAATCATGATATGACTTTATGACATCATTTCTTAATTTTTCCGGAACAGCTAATTGTTTTAAAATTACTTCTGTTTTTTCTTTGTTTTTAGTTCTTGGTTGGAATATATGATATAATACGTCATTTATGATCTCATATTGATTTGCCTCATACGGTATGCCCTTGCACGATTTTTATCTGCTGGAAGAATGCCTTGTTGTATATATTCATAAATATGCTTAAAATATGGGCAATTTTGTTGTTCATTTTTAATTTGAGCTTGATCCGATAGGACATTTATTGTAACCTTTTCATTTTCTGTTACATGTTCAGTCATTTTTAAAATTTCTTCAGAATTTTCATTTGCATAAATGAATGTTATTTCGGTTTTTTCTGACGGTAACAAATCATCATCTTGGGAGAACGCATTTTTATTTTGAGAAATGTGTCGATCTGGGTATGGCCTTCTTGAAAGAGCATCACAATTTTGATGTTTTATTCCTGGTCTATGTT
>WFKH01011926.1:19630362-19644844 GCA_016163765.1 Magallana hongkongensis
TTATCATCATCCCCAATTTGTGACAAAACATAACCTATTGCCATTCCAGATGCATCGCAAGATAAAATAAATTGTTTTTGAAAATTTGGATACGCTAAAATAGGAGTATTTGTTAAAGCTTGTTTCAATGAATCAAAAGCAGTTTGACAATCATGTGTCCATTTAAACGGCGTGTTCTTTGTCAACAATCTATTTAAAGGTAGCGCAATTTTGGAATAACCTTTTACAAATTTTCGATAATAATTTGCTAGACCCAGAAAACTGCGAACATCATGCTGATTCTTAGGTAAAGGATATGATTTTACCGCGTCAATTTTGGATGGATTTACTTTTATTCCGTCTTTTGATATAATATGTCCCAAATAATTTACTTCTGGTTTTGCAAATGAACATTTGAGTGGTTTTAATGTCAAATTTGCGTCTCGTAACCTTTGAAAAACTAAATTAAGATGTTTTAAATGATTTTCAAAATTATCTGACCATACAATAATATCATCGATGTAAACCAAACAATGTTTCCACGTAAGACCTTTTAAAATTATATTCATGAGCATTTGAAAAGTCGCAGGCGCATTTACTAATCCAAAAGGCATTATTTTAAACTGATATAAATTATCATGCGTAATAAAAGCAGTTTTATGTTTTGTTTGTTCATCTAGGGCAAGTTGCCAATAACCCGAAGCCATCTCTAGGGTTGAAAATATTTGAGCTTTAGTTTGACCTACCGCATCAAATACATCATCTATTCGCGTAGTTGGAAAAGTTTGAAGTTGAGTGACCGCGTTCAATTTTCTATAGTCAATCGCAAATCTATATTCATTATTAGGCTTTTTGACTAAAACAACCGGGGAAGCATAAGCAGAAGTACTTTCTTCAATTATATCGTATTGCAGCATTTGTTTAATTTGTTTTTCAATTTCTAACTTTGCTTTCGGCGACGTTCGATATGGTTGTGAATAAATTGATTTTTCAGTTTCTGTTTGTATGGAATGGTAATAATTATTGCATTTTCCAAGTTCTGATAGATCATTAGCAAAAACATCACTATTTTTATTTATGAATTCCTGAAAGATAATCTTTTGTTTATCTGATAGAATGGATGACG
The DNA here is from genome assembly GCA_016163765.1 of Magallana hongkongensis. Classification (NCBI taxonomy): domain Eukaryota; kingdom Metazoa; phylum Mollusca; class Bivalvia; order Ostreida; family Ostreidae; genus Magallana; species Magallana hongkongensis. Next base: position 19,631,468 of record WFKH01011926.1, read on the forward strand.
ACAAGTCCAATGCCACCCGTTTATATTTTTTCTTCATTGGTTTCTTTATGATCATCTAACGAGTAAATATCGTGCGCTTGGACAGCATTTACGGATGCTACAATTGTTCCGTCCGATAATTGAACCGGATTATTAGAAGCATTAGCAACCTGCATAAACATTTGTTTAGGTTTATTGATAACCAGACACTTTGCTACCGCTAGTTGTTTACGCACGCTAGCCAATGGTTCCAATAATACAGTTGCATTTTTTTTCGTTCGCGAGAGCTTCACTGGAATGTTTAGAATACAATTTGGTTCGATGTACATGGTTTTTGAAATCCTCGCCAACCCCTTGTTTACATTAATAATATTAACAAAGGTTGAAAATTCTTGTAAAAATAACGTTCGAGTTCCCCAATCAATACATGCTTTTTGTTGTTTCATAAAATCTGTTCCCAAAATTAAAGAATGACACAAGTCTTGAATGACATAAAAGATCTGCTTAAACTTAAGACCTCCTATTTTCAATTCCAATTCAATTTTTCCATTAACTGTATGTGCCGTTCCCCCAGCACCGGCGATAAATGAAATTTCAGAATTTTTTAGTTTATTTTCATGAATTTTGATTTTGTTCAAAGTTTCTGAATTAATGGCGGAAATTGTTGACCCTGTATCTAAAAGAGCATTAAACCGAGTGGTTTGTACATATGCAGGAATAGAACATTTTTCTTTAAAAGAAATTAAAACATCAACAGACTCTGTTTCTGTTTGTCCATCTCCAAACTTCTGTTTATTAGAATTCTGATATTTCTTTTGTTTTAAATTAGGGCGTTGTTTTAATTCGAAATTGTGATTTTGATTTCTTTTAAAATTTACGTATTGATCGTTAAAATTGTGAAATTGATTTTGTTTCCAACTTAATTGTTTTTTCTGATAATAATTTTGAACAGTCGATTTGGGAATGAACGTTTTGGAGATAGGCGCGAGTTCCTATTGTGGTACAAAATATAATTGTCTGCACGCCCTTGAAAAGTGGCGAACTCTGTTACAATTATGACAGAGAGCATTTCGTGCTGGGCATCTAGATCTATCCATGCACATGCCGAGACAAAAATAACATTGCGGAGCGATCATGCGGGGGTGTTGGGTTGTATGCTGCTGTGTATTAGGTGTTACATTGGCATCGGGCAAGGCGTATCTAGCCGGTCTTGAGCTATTTACTCTAATAGTCTGCCGTTTGGCCGATAAATAGGTGTTTGTTGTGGCGGAGAGTAATATTTAACCCTTTGCGTAAAAAAAGGTGGTCGTTGCGCTACAAATTGTGGTGAATAATCTTGATTTTGCGGCATTACATGGTTCATTTCAGTAATTTCTGTCTTTGCATCAATTTTTTCTTTTAAGTTCTTAATTTCTGACAGCAAATTTTCATACGTTTCTAACGTTGCAATTTGATTTGGTTGAGATTTTTCCGCCAAAATTGCAATTTGCCTAAACTGTTCCATTGTTTTAGGATTCTGCGTAAAAACATGTGTTTTAATATCAGATCTTAAACCGTTCATTGCAACGGAAAGTAAAACGTTTTCTGGAATATTTTTAATAGAAGCCACACTAACAAGTCTGGATAAAAATTCTCCCACAGGTTCTGTCCTTTTTTGTTTCATTTGAAGGACCGACAAATCCAAAAACTTTTCTAATTCTTTAAACCTTTCTTGAAACAAGTTTGTGATGGTTGCAGGATTTAATTTTTGTTCCGCGGATAAAGAATCGTACCAAATTTTGGCATGCCCTTCTAAATAAAATGGAAAGGCATCAATAATTTTAGCATCAGGCAAATCATGAAATTTTGCCCATTGCCCAAAATTTGTAAACCATGCATTAACGTCCTGGGTGCCGTCTCCTTTAAATTTGTCCAATTTAATGTGAGATGACATTTTAAGGAAGTATGGGACTCACGATTTTGAAACTACCGCGCAACTCCGAATGACGTAAACCAATTCGCGGTCGTTAAATCTGTTGGTTCAATTCTAAGGTATTTAACAATAAAATTTATTGTGGAAAGGATTTCATAGTTTCTTTTTAAAATAAAACGTGAAAATAAATGATTTTTAAAAAGTTAATTTAACCCAAAAATCTTGTTTTACGACATAAATATCGGTTCGGTTTTCGGCAATGCGGAGGAAACGTGGATTTGATTTTGAACGCTGAAAAGACATAAAGGTTGCTAAAGCTCAGAAAAAGGATGGTCTAGTCACATAGTGCGAACGTGGACGCTCTCTTGGGCAGACCAATCACATATTTTGATATTACAGCTGAATAATTCTAGAAAATCACAGATGGAGGAAGATGACTCGACGCCAGCAAAAGCGATCTGTCCAGGTTTGACCTACATTCATTGATAGAGTAAAAGTATTTGGTAATCTCAGCGAGGTTAAGTTCGTCGAGACTGAAAATTTTTGACTGACATTTCTTCAGTTTTTCAGTTTTGGCGAATCTTGCTGAGATTAGAGTAAAAGTAAAATTGGTATGGGCATCATCGAATTTTTCTTATGCTATACCGGTGTAATGCACTGGTGCTTGCATGCATTGGTCTCTGCTCATGAATGTGTAAGATACCTATACCTATGTAAGTAGGCATCGTACATATTCGTGAGTAAAGCCCCAAGCACCTGAGGTGTAATTTCATAATAAAAAAAATAATTATAATCATGTATACAAGTTTGACAGTATGGTTCAATACACATATCAGAACCCAGTAGAATTCTTAATGTCTTTCATTATCAATAGTTTATTATGAAATATATCAGAATTTGTATCATGTCGTCTCATTTTAGATAATCAGATGTTTCGAGTAGTCGATTTTCAACGCATGAGTTCATTCCAAAATGATGTTATACCACACGTACGAAATCTCCTGTCGTCTCTATGCATAGCCATTAGTCGAATTATGTGGCATCCAGTTTATATTTTAGCTACAAGTAGAAACTGCATATGATGACAACTAACTTTGATTTTGTATCAGTAATTTCAGATACTATGTCTGAGTGAGGTTAAAAATGATTCAATTTAGATAAAAAGTGTTAACTGACAGCCATTATGTGTGGCATTAGGTGTTAAACTATCGGAAACCCATGACGTCAGGAGATGTATTTTAAAATAGGAAGACAGATTGAACACTTAAGGTAATGATATTTGTTATGGTATACACATATTGACAGCAAAATAAATTTCAAATAGGTGTGAAATGGTGTAAAGTACAATTTTTTTTATTTAAAACTCAACCTCAGATGGTGTCTTTTTTTCAGTTAAAACAGTGTCTGGAGCTTTTGTGTGACTTTCAGTCTTTCACAATAATGCTCCCTCAAAATTTACTTTTCACAGCCTCATGCCCTTCTTCATGTGGAAAGATTTGCATGTACATATTTATGTATCTGATTGGAGAACAACTAATTTAAAAGTGAAGATTTTAGAAGTCAGTGTCTAATAATAACTATCCCTATACCAGTAAATATTAATATGTTTGTTAAATCTGAGTTAACCTCTGTTTATGCCTTTTTCATATCAAGTACATATGCATATATTTTTTTTACTGATCAACTTGGCAACCAATTGGTGTTCCAATTAATATTCTCTCATGGTGCAAAAATTCCTGATTATGTAACTTAATATTACAGATGTTGACCATGAAGAAGTTGTCAAAATGTCTGATTGTGGTTGGAGACAGTGGAGGAGTTTGTTGGAATTAGGGATGTAAGCAGATATGCATTTAAGAGAGCTCGATGGTCGTGGCCATTTTTAGACTGTATTGATCTCCTAAGGAAGAAGAGCTATATATAAATATGCTGTTTGGCAGAAGAGAGAGTGGGAAGTCATAACAGTTTGTCAGGTATTTGATAAATTACATAAACTACTTTCGATTGGTATCTCTGTGATTGGTTTAATTTTCATGGATTTCAAGGGTATACTCTTTCATATGAACAAATTAAAACCCCCACAAAAAAACCTCACCCCTCCGCCCCCCCCCCCAAAAAAAAATCTTCATTAACTGTGCAAAATAATCCATGAAATTGCATCCCAATGAACCTTTAATGAATGATAACAATTCCCAAAAATTAGACCTCACAAAATTCAATGATTTGACAGTAGGGTAAAAGTTAACTGTAATATTCCATATATTGTTGACTGAAATCTATAGTCCCAGAGATTATCACTGTGCCATTTATTTTCATTGATTTTATTCGGTTTAATACTCTAAGCATGAGTGTGCCAATTGAAAATCTGTCATTTATTTAAAAAGTTTGTTTATTTTATAAGTAAATTCTAAATTATGTATTTTTTTTTTTTTTTTGAATTTTTTGTTTGTTATCCTTAAGTAAAGGAATCTACAAGATAAAGATTAGTATTTCGTTTATAATGAGAAATATTAAGGCTGATCTATTTTTAATCAAATCGAAAAAAAAAATGAATTGTAGCATTTTGAATATAAACCCTGAATTGCCCCAGCCCTAAATTGTACATCCTAAGAAATCCTTGTGTTTGAATGTCACAACAGTTTTTGTTTAGATATTTCTCTATGTATAAGTATTTTAGTTGATGCTATTTCCCATTTTTCAGGTCATTCATCTATGATCAGGACATTTTCTGGAAAAATAGAAAACTTTTCAACAAGATCGAAATCCTCTCGCACATGTACTTTGTCTCTTAAGTCCAAATCAACACCTCCTCCACGATTGCAGTATCAACTGGAACGGAACTACGAAGGCCATGGAGAGTGACTTGATAGAAGATATGGTCAAGGATGTGAATGATGGGTCTGTTCGTATAAAGACAATAGTTGGTGATGAAGATAGCACAATAATTTCCAATCTTCGGACAAACATTGACACAAATATTGGTAAAACACTGGATGCTAATCATGTGAAAGAAATCTTAAGGAACCATCTATACTTTGTGAAAAATAACACAAAACTTTAACTTTCAATGTCATACAGTATCTCAAAAGATGTTTATACTAAATCCTTGCCCAATGAAAAAGGGGTGTTGCAAGGATAAGCCAAGGACTTGTGCTCTTGTCCGCTTCAATATTTATGTTAGATATGTAATAAAAATGTTGAGAGGGTTGTTCATTTTGGAGCGATAATTGTCAGCTTCATTATTTATGCTAGATTGGTAACACATGTAATAATGTTGAGATGGCTTTTGATTTGGGTGCATTATTTGTATAAGTCTGTTAATCTATTACATGTACATGTGAGGAGTTAAATGTCGAGTATAAACTTGATTAGTATAAGAAAGAATTCGTACCATAATATATGGTTGTAACAGTAATGGATGTTGTTCTACCGAATGGCTTAAAATTAAATTCGCCCTTTGTACTGTGCATATTGTACATGATGTAATGCTGATTTCGATCCTTTTATATGTTTCAGAGTTGAAAAAATAATTATGAGATACATGTAGCAAATCATAAATTAAATATTTATTTGTTTATACCTATTAGAATTATTTTGTTCCAACCTGGTGTCTTGTTATAAGGTGCAAATAGTTTAAAAATTTGTACTATAACAGAGGAATTTCAAGTTAAACAGAGGAAATTTGGGATTTAAATGAATATTTTTTTACTTTTTTGGTGAATTTTATAAAGTACTAGCACTGTAATAAAGATATTATCAATTGACTGAGTGTTTATTGAACAAAAAGTTGGTATTGATTATTTTATCCAAATTAGAATAGTGTTCAAGTGAAAATGGCGCGAAATTGAAAACAACAGACCAGAGGAAATTCAGACTGCAATATCTTTTTATCTAAGTCATTGACATATGAGTTTCTCTTTTTCCAATGAAAGCATAACGTTTGAACATTTTATTTCAGTTCAAAAATAAGACTTTTAATTATATTAAAGTATATTTTTTGACCATTTTGCATAAAAGGTCAACACAAAAAGCAACAAATTAGAACTATGCAGAGGAAATTCGGTTGCAGTTTGTAAAATACTGAGGAGGCGTTGACAAAATATTTTTATAAAAAAATCATTCTTCTGTTAATGTGTTATGAATAGCATATAAGAAAAATGAAATCAAATAATTGCAAACTCTGTAGCATTGCTTCATTTCTGTTGCAAGCGGTGTATTTTAATGAGCTGGAGTATTTCCAACAAGGGTATGTTTGGGTACCGTTACCATGGAAACAAACATATTAACCTATCAATTTTTTTATTTATATTCTGTTAGAGGAAATACAGTGCTAACTGTTGAACCAAGTTTTATAACTTTTTAATTACTTTGGTGTCAGTCCCATACTTCCTTAAAGGTAGATAACAATGAGTTTCTACCTGCTGCAGCTGTAGTTGCTGGTGGGTTGTTCGTAAGTGGGGCCTGATGTGCGTCCGGGGCGCTTGCGTTGTGTGCGTCCGTGGAGCTGAATCCGTTCCTGGCGTTGAGTGCGTCCGGGGCGCTGAATCCGTTCCTGGCGTTATGTGTTTCCGGGGCGCTGAATCCGTCCTTGGCGTTGTGTGTGTCTGGGGCGTTGAATCCGTCCCTGGCGTTGTGTGTGCCCGGGGCGCTGAATTCGTCCTTGGCGTTGTTTGTGTCCGGGGCGTTGAATCCGTCCCTGGCGTTGTGTACGTCCGGGGCGCTTGGAACGGTGCGGGTTTGGTTTGTATCAACGGACAGAAACTGAGACTTTCCGAGCGAAGCCGCCTGGGATGGAGATGCCTCGTGTGGATTAAGTACCACAGATGGATAATTGAAATTCAAATCATCGTTAGAATAAAACAAAGGCGGAGAAGTTTGCGAAATGTTTTTATAGTTTTGGCTTGATCCTGATACGAAATCTGGTCTACAAGTGTTAGCGTTAAATTCAATGTCTGAATCTTCAAAATCAGGCTGAATAAACTTGGAGTGAGATGTTACAGAAAGTTTTGACACAGCTCTTTTAAGTTTTTGAAACGGTGTTAATTTGGCCATTAACAAAGTTCTTTTACTGGAAGAATAACGTTACCGTGGCGTGGACGAAGACCGGATTCTCACCACTATATCGTATTGTGATTTGTTATAAATACGACATTAAATTCCTTCGATCCTCTGGATCTGATTCGTCCTTTGTATAACGTTATTTAAACTGGAATTATCTCCTCCTCAACCTGGGGAGTAGCCCTTTTTCCCTGTACAAAAAGAGGAGGCAAAAGACAGCTTCCAGTTGACTACTCTTTATTCAACTTTGTTCAATTACTTATAATTATAAAACATTCCGAATAAAACACCACAATCTAATTACTACAATGTATAATAAATAACAATAGATATTGATTACAAAAACTCTGAAAGTAAAATATTATATCTATTTGAACCCTCTGAATCATTTATGTTAACTTTTATTTTTATTTTTAAAACTCGCAAGTATCTTAATATGATCTTACCTGTACAAAAAGAAGAGGCAAAAGACAGCTTCCAGTTGACTACTGGAGAGCTGCTTTCCCCGCACCTCCTTTTTATACGCACACCGCACGTCAAATTCCCGAACCTTATAAGTTCATGAGCTCAAGTTCATCCTGATGTTCTGTAACAATCACATATATCAGGTTAGCTTTACGGCCCTGTATTTTAAACCCGGCTGGGTATTACCCACAATTCTGTAATTTAAACACGTGATCGTGAGTGACGTAGTAGAACCGATCCATTTTCTTGGGTGTGTGGTCGTGTTGCAAGAGGTGCGCACGATTTATCTACCAGCATGTCTATGCATATAGCTGCTTGACTTACTTCATAACACGGGCACGGAAAACAGACCGTGGTGAGTAATATACAGTGCATTCGATATGTATTCTTGTTATTTTTGCACAAAAAGTAAAACTTTGTCGTTTAACCTATTTCTAAATATAGCTTGGCCAGCATTCATAAAACTTACCTGTGTTGTTCACTCAGGTGTGACAGTAGAGAGAAAATTTAAATACCCCATTCTTATTTCTATTTTACTTTAAACGCCTTTTGTATTTGTATTTTTCGTCTCCTTTTAAACGTATTTTTCTACTGTGGAGATATTTTTTGGTAAAATGAATTAAATGTGTTGGGCGGAAGTGAGTTTCCGGAAGTGGAAGCCATATTGGTTTAAACTTTGTTTACATGTTACCATGCATATGTATTTTAATCAATATAGACAGCTATTAGATATTATACACTATGTTAATATAATAATGTTGCCTATGGTTGTTGCCAACATGGATTTATATACTGTGCGTATTGATACAGTTGATTTATTAGTGTTGACTTTGTAGCGTTGTGACAGTGGTCGATGAGCATGATATAGCACACGATTGGATCCGATAGGACTTTGTTTCACTACCACGCCACACCACAACCAGTTCTAGGACTACAGCCCCAGAAATAGTGATGAGGGTGGACTTGTGAATGTCATTATTGAACCATCAGCGCAGACGTCCGTTTCTAGATGTCGATGGCTGAGATAAGTGGAACCCTATAGCGATAGGACTAGTGGACAAGAAGTGTTCTTGTGAACGTTTGGCAACATAGATAATATAAGCATTACAGTATAATTGTGTTTGAAAACTGAACATTATTAGTAAGATCATTTAGCTGTCTATACATATATCTAGAAATTGTTAAGAAGGGAGTTAATTTTGGGGTTTAGATTTAAGCACTTAGTTTTGAACGAGAGTGAGTGTGTGAGTGAGGGTGAAAGTGAGTGAGAATTTGTAAATATTTTCTATTGATTAATTTTTTGTAAATAAATTCATTAATTGAAACTGTCTTGAGTGTTATTTGGAGATCGCCTGGCTCAACCACGTTACATGTTCTACCTCACCGAGGTCAGTGTTCGCTTTATTTATATCTCTGACCCGGCGTCGACAGGCTCATCACTGAACTTAATTAATTGCACATTTTTCTATGAACATAAATAAACATACGCTATCTGTATAACGCATGTACTTTTACCAATTTCTATAGAATTTCCGTAGTATTTTCGTTATGATAATGTAATCGACCGAGCGTAAAAATCAAACTGTGGGTCAATGTTTGATGATCGAGCGGCGATTCACCGACTAATAAATATTCAAACTGTTGAAAATATCGATATTTTTAGAAATTGATGTGACTGCTTCGCGTCGTCCGATACCAGTGTCGGGCGACTGTGTTGTTGTTTTTTTTTCAGTTGACGATACGAGAAAAATTTGTTTGCCATCGGCTTAAATGTGACCTAGGCATTACTAATAATATCATGACGTTATGAATGTATTGACGCGTTATTCAAATATAATTGATAAAAAGGAGGTGCTGGTATATCATTTATTTGAGATGATATTGTATTCCTTATTTTTTTTTATTTTGCCTATTGCAGGGAATTAAATATTCTTATAATATTTAAAAGAGTTGCTTCAAAACAGAATAGAAAGTAATAATAATGATCTGTCATCGAGTTAACAATTATCAAACAATAAACTTGAGAACCTCCAAATTTTTTTGTAAAAAAAATCATTTTTAAAATACTGGGCAGCATTTATTTTAAAACATCTGAATCCGCCGAAAGCCCCTTTTCTGTCTAAAAAATTGTCGGCCGTTGGTCAATTTTAAAAATGCGTTAGAAGCATTTTCGTATTTATAACGGGTATTTTGTGTGGGATTATTTGACGATTGTTACCCTTAAAGATTTCAAACGTTTGTCTTTGTTTCAATTTTTGCGGATGATAAGAAATAAAAACGTTAATTAGGAATGGCATCTCTCTTTCAAATTAAGTCTATAGATACATCGAGATTACTAACGCTGATATTGTGTGTAATGTTAGTAGTAGGAGTTTACTCTACTTGGTCTGTTAAAAGAAATTTGATTATTTATGTAGTTCAATATGTGTCTTTGTATCAAAGTTCTCATTTTTTTTATTCACTATACGTAACCAGTCTTATGACAAAAGCTACATATCGTATTGTGGTTAATTTTAATATAACAATGTCCGGTAGAGCATGCATCTGTATCCTGTCGGACGTCACATTTTGGTAACTCATAAATGATCCTGTGTAAAGTGAATTACAAATGGTAATTAAATAAAAACGTTTTTTCATATCTCTTGTGAACCGTAATTATATTAAGCGTTTATGTTTGATGGGTTTAAACGCTTGATATTGTTTACATTACTGATAATTAATGAGGATAAATGACTGGCACGTATCTAATGTGCATGTGTATTCACATGTTTGTAATACTTTACCATGTACCATGACTGTTTTATGCCTCCACTAAGTACAATTGTGATTTTTTAAAGAATTGCACAACTCCATGTTCTTGTAAGCATACTATTTTTTTTATTTAGCTATTACATACCTAATGTTCAAAGTAAAATACCATGTTGACTAATTTTAAGAATAATACATAAACTTAAGGATAATTATTGTCTTTAGGATAATATTTTAAAGTAATTAATTTGTTTTACGGTGCTACCGTTGTGGCGAGCGCAGCAAGAATTACACATCCCTTGCATCATTATCAACTTAGAATTATTTAGTTATCAACTAACATCAAATATTTTTTGAGAGAGAGAGAGAGGAGAGAGAGAGATTATTACATAATATTTCTAAGTTTAAAAAAAATCTTACAAAATACATAGACTTGCTTCCCTAAAACCGTTCTTTACTTTTGGAGAGAATTGATTAGTCTGTAAAATATAATTTTTGTTTAATTTGGTCAAACGTGTTAACGATGAATACAGTATTTTTTTTTCTGTACCTTATTTTTTTCCTGGTTCATAATTTTTTTTGTATTTAAGTTCGTTTATTTTTGCATTCTAATTACATACGTTATCCGTGCCCCCGGTCCCTGTTTGTACATGTAGGTGTGTTTTTTCCCACTTTCAAATTTAATGATTTGACTATATGCATTGCAATATCTGCATAATTTTTTAACTGTTCATTTTTTCTCTTTATTATTTTTTATTTAGTTCAAAATGTCCTATTTTTTTTATTTCCTCTCTACTCATACTTACTGTACATGCATGTAAAATTAGCTTAAAATTGGATCAATATGACAGTAAAGCATGGCTCTTGCTAGTATATATATAATCTCTCTATCAAAAATAAAAAATAAAAAAACAAATCATATGTCAATGAGGCAGGAATCGCAGTCTATACTGAAATAGCTAGTACACACAGATGTTTGATCCACCTCTAAATTTATCGCGGCAAATATAGCGCGAGATCACTGTGACGCCATACGTTAAATTCCATAATCATTTGTTTACGTATCTCAACTCAATACGATGGAATGGAAGCATGTAAACAATCTCTTGGGTCTCGCCGAAGCTTGTGCGGTACTCAAAACGTGTCTTCAAACCTCAAGACACCGTAAATTACGAGTTAAATGTCGGCCATTTTTGGTAAAACACCACGGGTGAAAACATTAGAGAGCATTATGGGACGCAGAAAATACCCGTAATGTAGTATATTGATGTATACAATATATTTAGAAGAGAATACATTTTATGCAATGCATTTAGAGATAATGATTGGCTTAAACTTGCACATTTTGTATATAAGACTTTTTTTAAAAAAATCTTTGAACAATAATACTTTTGTTTTGAATTGCGTATCATCCTTGTTAATTAACTGAGCATGTATACATTTAGATAAGTAACGTTAAGTCCGGAGAACTACAATTATAAACGTGTGTGTCTATGAAATCAACTGTCTAAAACACCAACAAATTGGATTTGTTTATTAGTAACTGTACTGTACACATTGATTTTGAAAATTGATTTTTACCTAGGCTAGGAACAGAAAGGTACATTGGTAAAGGTCATTCCATATATAATATTTACTCGACTTTTTACAGTGTTTTGGTGGGCTTAATATTTGTTTTAAAGATCTGTAATTCATGAAACTGGCCTAAAGCTTGTCAAATTGACAGCAAATTGCAAGGCTTCCCTAACTATTACAACATATGACACAAACTACATAGAATTTATAATACACTAGAACATAAACTTTTTTCTGAATGATAAAGAATGAACTTTCAAGAAATTCAGCAAAATACTGTTATTAACTCTCTCGATACAGGTCGACAGGTTTGTAAACGAGTACATTAAAATGCTTGATATTTTATTTTGATAATTGGAATCTTTGAAAATAATACGTTTATGTTATGGTAACGTTAAACAACTCTCAATTCCTGTGCTCTTGCTTGTAATAAAAAGGATAGGCATTAGCTAAAGTTCACCCACGCGCGTACAGAAAATAAATTTTCACGGCAATAAAAAGATAACTTTGATTTAGGAGTAAAAAAAAAAAAAAAAGATAGCATGGTGTGAAATAAAATAATATGTAAAAACTGATTTGATATTTCTTATAGCTTTGTAGCTATTCATGAATCAAAATGCATCTACTGAACAGCATCGTGTCTTGATTCCGACATCTAAATTTAAAACTAAACTTTCAGATTTTTAAGAAAGTTCCTGTCACTCTATCAAAGTCATCAAAGCTACTTCATGACGTCATTTGTTATCATCCCGTATAACAAAATAGGCCTCATGACCGGCCCGGTCACGAAAAGATATAATTCTGTTGATTGGAACCACATATTTTAAATTATCACAACAAAATTAAATGCATGTCAAAGTATGCGTGTACAGATCGTTGAACCTTACATGCAACAACAGCATGCATTGTATGTATCTATTGTCATTCATTGCGAACGTGTTTTAGTGTTTTGCAAACTAAGTTTAGTGAGTAGTGTGCATTGTGCTTACTGTACGTACGTACGAATGATCAGCTGAACTAATCACCATTTGTCTGCAATCAGTATACTTCCTTTTTTAAATTCAAAATCAACTTAGCGCTGTTGCAGCTTGAGTCAATCCTTTTCTTTTTTTTTTTTCATGTGTATAACTTTTTTGATGGAGTTACTGAGTACTTAGATGAAAAAAAGCAACTATTTGCTTCTTTTGACAAGTTTTTATAGAGCTATTTTAACAAGAGCTTTGACTTTCTGAGGGATGTAACAAATTAGCTGGTTTGCTCATCAAAATAAGCTGTCAAATATTGATAACATTCTCTCTGATTTGCTACGGAAATCTCATCAAATTTCACACGCCTATATAAACCTATGGCATCAAAAATTTGAAACTTTTCTTTCTTACTATCATGCATTGTAGCAACCTCTAATGATACACCGTCCACTAATGATATAATGTTGCATTAGTGGTCAGGATGTTGACCACTAATGATATAATTTTATCATTAACGAACAACCTAACCGTCCGCTAATGATATAATTTGAGATTTATATCATTAGCGGTCAAAAATCGTAACCTCTAATGATATGGAAAAAAAGTGTGAAATAAGTACTACCTTGACCACTAATGATATACATTTGCATATATTTCCAATTGCATTAGTGG
>WFKH01011926.1:19651920-19664465 GCA_016163765.1 Magallana hongkongensis
GCATTCATATATATATATATATATATATATATATATATATGAATGCAGATCCTGGTCCTTTTACTAATCGGATGTCAGGATTTTTCCTTTATATTTCCAACACAACTTCTAAGGAGGACGGCCATCTTTGTTTCCATGACATAAAGACTGTACCAGGCACACTTTCAGAAGATCAAAGAATCAACTGTTCTGTTCCTGGACGCTACGTCATCTACTATAATGAGCGGAGACCGAATGTTACATATCCTAGCTACTACTCACAGTATGCATACAATGAACTTTGTGAGGTAGAAGTGTACGGTAAGTACAAATTAAATGTTTCACAGCTTGAACATTTGGAAATCGAAATGACTAAACAAATTTACATTTTTGTAATGCAATCATTTTTTGTCTATCCTACATGATTCAGCTAAAAAGAAAGATTGTATGCATGATATTAATTGGTTGCTGCGGACGATAACTTTGGAATCATTTTATTCGTGGGGGTCAATGTTCGCATGTAGCTAAAATTTTCCTGGTGGGGACGTAATTTCGTTGGTAGCAAGTTATATTTCGTGAATAAATATTAAGCATATGCTAGCATACACTGTATACGTTTGTGGGGTTGTTAATTCGTAAGGAAGGGATACTCACGAAAGACACGAACATTGGTCCCCAACGAACAATGATAATTCCACAGTACGTATTTATCCATATGATTAACATTTGCAAACATTGTCTAATCCCCTTCCTTTTTTAAATATGATTTTACAACGTTTATGCTACTGATATACAGAGTTTTAATAAGATCTCTAAAATCTCTCTAGACGAAAATAGTGAAGATTTGTCCCCTTACATTTTATAAACTCATTAGGCAGGTTAAGAATTATTTTGTTATGCCTAAGGTACCATTCTTTAAAAAAATTGAGATTTTTTTACTCCAACAATTCTGCTTTTTCTAAAACAACGGTAAAGTGGATTTAAAAAATAATCTTTTTTACATACAGTTTAATTGGAAGCAAACCTATGTGTATGTTAAGTCTATTCAAACAGAATATTGATGTGACGGGGGGTCCTCCCTGTCACCTACACTGATTGATAACTATTGTTTATATTTATAACTTAATGTACATATTTACAACGAACACAATATATATGAATCATAAGTAATATCCTCGCATACATAAAATGCGTCCTCACTCGATGACATCTAAACTCATTCTCCCTCTCTCTCACAAATGTTCCCTGTGTAAGGCCCTACCAATTATCTCTCATTCCTTTCACCCTGGCATGCATCTTCTTAACTCTCGTTAACTAAATTTACATCAGGACTGAGTGAGACACACTCACCATTTATAAACAAAGAACCATTTGCAACACCAATGTAAAATGCACAATTTTTTTAGAATATCTAGTCCTAAATTACATTTACATGGGAAACACTAGACCCTGTGTCGATCAACATCAAAGCACTTTTATCATTCACATCTCTCCTAAAATTATGACGGTAAGAAATTTAGGATTCAACTGACTTGACACAATATCTTTACATACATATTTCAAATTTTCAACACTATTTCCGGAGATATCGATTTCTTTCACTTCTCGCGACCGGTTTTCTTTCGGAGGATGTTTAAATTCCGCTGATCCTTTACCTCCACACAAAGGGGCTGACTTTACATCGAATTGCGATATGTCCTACCTTCTGGCAGTTGTTGCAATTCGGTCCCCCATCAGTCGTTCTAAGGTTTTG
The DNA here is from genome assembly GCA_016163765.1 of Magallana hongkongensis. NCBI lineage: Eukaryota > Metazoa > Mollusca > Bivalvia > Ostreida > Ostreidae > Magallana > Magallana hongkongensis. The sequence goes on from WFKH01011926.1 coordinate 19,653,653, forward strand.
GTCAGATCTGAGTTGCCGTCCACGTCCTCTTTCTCGCCAGGAACCTCGAAAGTTTCGTCCCCGGGTATTTGAGGCATGTTGTTGCTGGGAAGAAATGCGCCTTATCTCGGTAGCCATTACTGATACTTGGGCTGAGAGGTCTACGATGGATATCTACAGCTCCTCTGTTCTCTTAGGCTCACATGACATAGCTGCCACTTTTGTCCTTGAGTTGTTCACAAGAGAGTTGTTACATTCCTCTCTTTTTGTATGATGAAAAGCTTCCTCGAAAGTCTTTGGGTTTGAAAGTAGAACATACCTTTTAATTTCAGGTCTTCTCTTGAATTCCCTTGAATAAAATGATCTTTGGTAAGGGTTTCTTTTAACTGGGCATGTCCATGTACGAACCTGCGACCAGCTTTGTTATATTTACGGCATGGTCGTCAACAGTTTGGGTATCTGATTGTCTGCATCCAAAGAGGTTTGAATAGTACAATGACTTTAGCTCTCTTGGGATGAACCTTTCCCGGAGAGAGTCATAATCACCGTCTAACGATTCGTAACAATCCGACTGATCACGAAGGAATGCCGGTATTGTGATACACTTCCTACCGTCACTTCAGAAATTTGCTCTGGCAATGCGATCAAACTTTGTATTCAAGGAATCCACACCTTTGCTTAACTTTCCGTTAAAAAAAACCCAGGCCTACCTAAAGTCAATGACTGTTTCAGTTCTGGTGTAGCTTCATTCACGATTATTTCTTGGACGGGCTCTTGCCTCTTTTTCCTTGGCAATTTGTTCCTTTATCCCACCGCTGCCACCATAATACGTGATGAGGGTCCTCTGATGTAAAACTATTGTTTATATTTACAAGTTTATTTACATGTTTACAATGAACACAATATATATATAAATCACAAGTAATATCCTCGCATACATAACTCACTCGATGACATCTAAACTCATTCTCCCTCTCTCACACAAATGTTCCCTGTGTAAGGCCCTACCAATTATCCCTCACCCCTCAGACTCTGTCATTTACTAACTTTCATCTCTCAGAACTCTATCATGCACAAGAAACAAATGGCAACTACAGAGATTAACTTAACAAATAATAGACTCATGTTCGTTCTCTCTCACTTTCCTAACAAGCTGTTATGGTACTCTTGGGAGGCAAGGCTACAACGCCAGCGTCGCGCACCTGCAACCCTATCAAACCTTTCATACTACATCTTTCACTCAACATTTATTAATGATAATTACACCCAGGGGTGGCCCTGTAACATTGAATCTAAAATATCAATAAAGAGAAAATTGTTTAGGTAAAACACATCACTTATTTGAAAACCTGTATCTGTTCAATATTGAACGCGCCAGTACAGGTTCCTTTCACCGCCGTGGAAATAATAAAAACGATTTGGTGGGCTTTTTATGTCAATGAAGTCCTTTGCCTTAATTGTGATATTCAAAGCCCCAGGGACATATGTCCATGTAGTGAACATGAATTAAATCTTTGAAAATTATCTTCTCTACATACATAATTACTAAATAGATAATTATGATGTCCATGAAACCCTCTATCTATATTGTGCAATCAATAACCCGCTGGTCAGGGGGCCAGTGTCCTATGGTAGTGTCGATATGGATATATAGTAAAAATATATTCAATCTTAGAAAAGCTTCTTAACAATTGCACATCTGAACGAAAACCCGAATTCATAATTATGTTCTCCGGAGGAGGGATTTTGACTCTAGAGCGAGGCCTAGATGGTCATGTAGTGTTCATTATATAATGTTTAAATATCTTTTAGTTTACTTCTGGTGATAGTGAATTAAAACATATATACTGAAGACCATAAAGCCCTCTTCTAAAATTTTAAATTTCATATTCCCTGGAGTTGGAGTTTGACTCTGGGGCAGGATAAAAATGGCTTAAACTGAATAGAAACTGATTGCATCATTAGAAAGACCCCTGAATTACCCACCAAAATTGCAAATTTTATGTCCATATAGGTAGAGAAAGATTATTATTCTTAGGGTTGAATTATGTGATTTAAATATGTTGACATAAGAATGAATGCAAATTAAGTGGGAAAATAAGAAATTTTATCACTTCTATTTGATTTAAATATCCTGGTGGAAAAATTTATGTCTTGACCCTTGGGTGGGAGCTGGAGTTAGTTAAGATATGTTTACCGTGTACATTTAGTTCTTCAGGAAGCATAGTGCAATTTTAAAAGAGCATAAAGCTCTTTTCAAGACATTCTATTACAATGTAATTAAAACATCTAAAAGCAGACAGTAAACAAAATATGTGGAAATTATTTCCTTTTTTATAATATTGCACCGTTTTAATATCCAGACAAGCAATCTTAGTATCTTTAAGTTTTCTTCAAAAAGATTTCAGTCCAAAATCACTTGTCACAAAATTTCAGGTGGAAGAGTGGGTTCAATACCATACTTTATGTTTATTCTATTTTTGGACCACTTGAGATGATATTAAGACTTCATATGAAGCTAAATTAAATAGATACATAAGATTCCCTGTGCACTGGCTGTGGTACTGTGTTGACTGTTAAGGCCTGTGGTTCTGTTGTTGGAATAATATTCAAACATCTTGTAAGGCAAAGCTAAAAGTTAAGGTCATTATGCTCATAAAACATTTAATAGTATGTATCGTTATACTTAAAAGACAAAATGAACACATTTCAAAGCGAAGACATGCCCTGTAGATATAATTATACAAAACTCTATTATTGAAGTTGCAGTTTAATATCTTATCAATGATACACAAGAAACGAGTTAAACATTTATCTTAAAAAAAATAAAAAGGCACATTGATACTGTTTTGTTTACATACAATCAACAAAAGAGCTGCATTAGAGGTTCAAATAAAAGAATATGCGTTTAATTACATAATCATCAATAACAATGTTCATTTCTTTGACGCTTTAATTTTAATAGGATGTGATGGATCATTTGGAAACAATTGCACACACTTATGTCCTACAAACTGTCGGGGCACTTTATGTGACGCTAACACAGGGCAGTGTTTTGGTTGCGTCCCAGGATACGAAGGTCAACTGTGTACGCAGGGTCTGTTTACTACATGCATGCCACAAAAGGACAGTGGTCGTTATTGAATAATTTATCATTTTAGTAGATTGATTAATTTCTTTATTTTAATACCTAGAATAATCAATACAAAAACATTCATATGGCATAAAAATATACGGTTATTTATAAGTATTTTTCCCCATTTAAACGAGTTAAGCTCTAGGTTCATTTTTATCCTGTTCAAAGACGTACAACACTACATCATTTATATTCACTACATGAAATAATAACAAATATCTGATTGTACATATCTTTAAAGAAAGGGAATGTATACAAAATTATGAATTCCTTTTTTAGTTTGTAACAACAATACATACGGGCCACAATGTGCTTTAAACTGTGGTAACTGCAGCAATGGAGAGACATGTCACCATATCAACGGTACTTGTCCCCAAGGATGTGCTGAAGGAGCCCTAGGTGATACCTGCCAGGAAGGTGTCAATATTCTTCGATTTTAAAATCCATATAATTCAGTTCATCTTCCTGTTTCTGTTTTATAGAAAATAATCCATTGTCTTTTAGAGAAAAGAAAGCATTTAGATAATTAGAAAACATTTGAAAATATAAAACAAACGAAATACAAAATTTGTACGAACAACAATGTTGTAGGATGTCAGTCAGGATATTATGGACGTAATTGCAGTAAACGTTGTGGTCAAAACTGCAATGTTACCAATCAATGTGACAGAGTTACAGGCCAGTGTGAAGGAGGGTGTAAACCAGGATGGACAGGAAATACGTGTAATCAAAGTAAGTATATCTGGTACTTTTTTAAAACTAGAATGCACATCAATGTTAGTGTTCTGACTAAAGCTCTATTCAAAGATTGTCTGAATAAGACAAATAGCAGTGAAGTAAGTCAAATAAGTTCATCTTTCTGCGTATTTTATTTTGCAAAATGTATAAAATGTTTATCGTATTTCTCATCTCATATTTTAATAAAGTACACTTTCATTTTTTTCTGTTTTCAAGAGATTCATTAGACATTCACGATGGTAATTATGACGTCGTGAAAACTGAATTTTTTTCGCACTTTTCTGTTACAATTATCCAAAAACACTATCTTGCAATAGTTTATCACACAGAAAACTGTCCGCAGCTATCGCCGAAAATGAAATTCTCATTATCACTTCATTGTGTGATATCACATAAAAGTAACACTTTCATAGTAGTCGACGGCTAGGGAAGCATTTTATTCTTCGAAAGACTAGGAGAAAATGTGCCTTATCTTTATATGTTTTATTTAGGTCATTTTGTTGTCAGTAATCCCCTTTTAAAACGGAATTAAAATGAATAACTTAGTACTTTTTACACATACTGGATCAAAATACATTCAGTTTATTTTCATGACTTTTAATTAATTTTATTGCATATATTAAAAGAAAATGCAGCTTTTTCTTTAACAGTTGCAATGTCAGGAAGATACAAAGTACAGCCACATTAAAAAAAATGACAGCCACATTTAAATTTACATATTGCGATGAAATTTTAGTTAGAATTAATTATCGAAGGCAAAAAGCAATTAAAAAATAAAAAAAATATACACATGAGAAAAATGAAAATAAAACATATTACTGTATAGAGGGAAACATCCCCTACCCATTCGCCCGGTTCGCCCTCGTTGTTAGCGGGCGAGTTTAAGTCTGGGCGAATTCTAATATATCAAATTATCTCTCTTTAAACACACTTCCGTCAAGACGGGGCGAAAGTTTGCAAGCGAAGAAGGGCGGAAATAACACTGGGCGAAAACAACCCTGTGTACAGTAATTAAATTAATATAACAATGTTGTAGGATGCCAGTCAGGGTATTATGGACTGAGTTGCAGTAAACGTTGTGGTCAAAACTGCAATGTTACCAATCAATGTGACAGAATTACAGGCCAGTGTGAAGGAGGGTGTAAACCAGGATGGACAGGAAGCAGGTGTTATCAAAGTAAGTTTGTCTGGTACTTTAAAACACTTGAACCTAAATCAAAGTTAGTGTTTAACTAAAGATATTAAAGGGTTGTTTTAATAAAACAAAAGTGAAGCAACTTGATAGAGCTTATAAAAACCTTTAAATTTATTCTAAATGACGGTGCATCATTCGATTACGTAAATAAGGCAGGTTTATAAATCTTGTGCGTTTTAAATGTATGCAATATATTTTTTTTCTAAACTTATGTTGTTTCTTTATCAATTAGCAAACATATTTCATGTACTTAAAAAAGCAGCGTGTCCTATTGTCAAAAGACCCCATTTATGTTTATCTTTTTTTTACATTTTCAAACGTTATCATTCTAGAGAAGTTGTTTTCAAAAGACTCATACAGCTTAAAATTGAAGTATACTATTTAAATATTGTATGAACAATAATTAGATGTACTGTTCTTATATCGGTAACATGCAATTAATCTTAGCAGTTAATAAAACAATAATTTTACTTATCGATTGGTACAGCTAAATGAATATCTTAAGTATGCTGCTAATATCATTTCGATTTTATAAAAATCCATAAACAATTTTTTCCTTATTTAAAATGAATTTCTAGTTAAAAGCACTAGTACACTACCTAGTTTGTGCAGAGACAACTACAAGAATATTCTCATCGTAATCGTTGTGATATCAGTTCTGACAGTTGTCACAGGATGTCTCATAAATTTTGTCATCTGGAAAAGAAATGCTAGTAAGTAACAATGATAATACATAGGATGTTTTTTTTTTTTAAAATGAGAAGTAATAAAGGCATTTCTATATATGAACACGTAAACTGAAGAAAAACATGGTATGATGCATATAGTGTTGTTTTACATGTATTAATTTTAAATCAAACTTTTATTATAGCCAAATTTTCCAGAATGAGGTAAGCACGATACGTGTTTATCCCTTTGATTGTTAAAAAATGAAATTTTTGCTTTGCATAAATATTTTTAAAAAGACATTTTTTCTAATAAGTCGATCACAAGGTTTATATAAAATCATATATCTAAAATGCTTTTTATTAATAAACATGATATACTCTCTTTCTGAAATACTTCTAGATTTTTTTTTAGAAATATATGAGCTCATGTTGAAATATATTTCTGATTATATTTATGTTTTAGACAAAGAAATAAGTCGCTATCTCAGAATAAAACAGGAACAATAAAAGGTAATCTTAAAGAAGGTTGGGATAAGCGTCATATCTCACAAATATAACAAATTTGTTAAAAAAGCATTTATTAGATTTGCATAGATATCAAAACCAGCATTTAATACAATTGTTAAAGCCGACATGAAAAAAAAAAACATTTGGTCGCAGTACTAGTTTTAGTTACTCCTTAACTGACACCGGGGTACATATACCAGTGGAGAAAGTTACGGTACGATGCCCTTCGGGTTGCAAGGACTTCTAAATGCATAAACTACACTTTGAGGTAATATGTTTGAAATATGGAAATAAAACAAGCTACAATCAGTCAATCAGTAAAAAATTAAAGTAGGTATATGTTTTTGTAAAAATCTTCCTTACCTGGTATCCGCATTATCTTGCACAGATAGTGCTGCCTTACTTCGCGTGCACACCTTGTGTCGTCCATACAGAGTGCATATCGTCAACATCATATCGTATACCTCAGTTGCACTACATTAAACATAGTTAATAAGCGATAAAATACCCCAAAAAGTTACAAGGTTTTGTCGTTTTTATCAGTCTGTGGTTTGCGCATATGCTACGATATAATAGTCAGACATAGGGAAACGTTCTACAATGATCGAGGATTTTCGAAATATGTGTGCGTGGATTTCAGTCTGTTTTGTTTCGTCTTTCACTGGATATTCTTTAGCAGTATAGTGGTTGTCATATTTCTTTCAAAACACGTTTCTACAAATCTTTCCGTCAGATGTAACGTGTTGAGGTAAATGAAATACCTTCATGCGTGAAGCATGAATAGAGCTTTCGGTCTTATATATGGGGTGTGTAGCGATGAGCGTAACAATAGAAAGTGAAAACTGATATGACAGTAGTCGGAGATAAAAGGGAAATAATGCATATTTATGAATTCATATCAGCTTTATAGGACTTGTAAAAAAAAGTTATTTCTAAAAATCATTTGTGGTTTGTTCATGCTATATTTTCAGATGATAAGGATCAACAATATACAGAACTTGAAGAGATTGACAATTCCAAGACATATGAGGAAATTCACAGTTATACCAATTTAAACCACCAGTAATCCAACATTCAGTGAAGAGATTCGACGAATGTAATAAAGAAAAACATGAAACATATCTTACTTTGTATAATCAAAACCAATTTCAAAGTTTTAATCCAAACGTACATTACATTTTTTTTTTACCTTTAAATATACCGAATAGATAATTTAGTGAATTGTATTAAAGAATTATATATATTACATGTTCAGTCCCTGAAACGATCTTCTTTTCAACTTGAAAGGTGAGAGAACGGTGAGCGCACGCCGAGCGAGCGGAGAGCGCACTCTGAGCGAACGGTGAGCGCACGCTGAACGGAATTTGGTGAGCGCTTATAAACGGTGAACGGTGAGCCACGGCAGAGCGCAAACGGAGCGCAAAGTGAACTGTGAACACACGGTGAACGATATGTGAACGCTATGTGAATGACTTATTCGGAGTGCCTCGGGAGTTATCCTTACATTGTGTTTTGTCGGTAATTATGAAAAATAACAAATAAACTACATGTATGTGTTGTTATCAGCCTAACTATAATTTTATCTGACTGAACGATACTTGAACGCTGAACGAACGGTGAGCGCAAGGAGAAAACTTTGTGAACGCACGGTAAGCGCACGATGAGCGTTTTGCAAACGGAGCGGAACGAAGAGTGCAAGTAAACGCACGGTGAATGCACTGTGAGCGCACGGTGAGCGCACGGTGAACGCACGGAAAAATGGGAAAGAAGAACGTTTCAGGGACTGTATATTGAGCGAAACAGCCTTTTATTTAAGAAAGAAAAGTGTTGTGAGTCTTGCGGTGCAAAACAATGTGTTGTGTGTAAAAATATCATTCGCTTTATGTGTAGCCAATTTCAGGACTCTAGAAGGAAAACATAATATGTAGGAAATCCTATCGATTGTTAATCTATCAATGTTATTTATTGATTTTTTTCTGTAGAAGATGTACCAAAAGTGTATAAGTGAAAAAAAACCTGGGGTGAAATTTTATCAAAGACATGTTTTAACTTCATCACTTATCAGAATAGAAACTAATTAACTTCTAGCAGTTCATATTTACACGACTGCACATACTGTTAATGATCATTATTTTATAGGCGTTGAACAGCTGTACAAAAAAAATATTTATCGACAATATGGAAGAAAAAGTATATATATTTATGTGTCTTTCGATATCAACAAAATAGAATATTGTTATCTTTGGACAAAATGAGTTCATGTATTAAAAGTCGCCTATCTTTTTTCAATTGTTTAAATGTCCTATTATTTACTGATCATTTTTGTATGTATTTTATAATATTATTTATAGGCTTAGGCTCTCACCAAATGCTTTTTTTTTGCTCACTTTTTGGTGACATTACTTGTTAAATTGCATTCATATTGAGACGTCATAGTATATTGTTTAAAGTTGCCTTGCTATGTTCAATAAACACGACTGATGTAAAACTGTCGCAATATTTCATGTTTAAAACGTATATATATATATATATATATTCTAAACAATTTATTAAAAGTATTCAAAGTAAAGCTGCTTATTTTTTTCTATATAAGTATTTCATTACAACATGTACTCTATACCTACCTTAAAATAATTCACAAGTAATAGCATTCTAAAAAAAATTTACCTGACTAAACAAAATAATTCCTATGAAAACATGTATTAATGACTTTGATATAATCAAAGTACTCAAAGTACAGATATCCGGGCTCATTTGATGTGTACTGAAAATGTTTTCATGATAAGGCAGTATTACAGACGAAATAGACACATTGGGTCATTATTAATGAATTAACTGAGTCTATAAGCACGTTTATACATCATTATAATGATATCGTAAATATAATAAATTGTGGGAAGGTCAGATATTTAACACCCTAACTAAGATTAACTGTTGCATAGTTACGCTCTTAAAACAACTCCCGCAACAATTTGACTATGCACTTTCAGCTTGATAACGGGATGATCTAGGCTACAAGTGTAAACAATGTATTCCGCCGCTCAGCAACCTGAAATTGCAAACTCTTAGTATTTAGATTATTACAGAGAAGAAAAGTATCATTTGATGTTTAAATATATCAGATGTAAACTTAAAATGACCAAATGACATGCTATACATTCTACGCACTCTTTTAAGTTGGAACTACATTTTGTTCGGTGAACGATTTCAACGGTTAATAGTCCGCTTTTGTGCACCGTAACTATAGCCTGGTCATTGCATACGCAAAAGGTCCGGCTAAAAATAAGTTTTTAATTTCGCTGCAAACGGAAAGCGCAGATTCAGGAAGTAACAACTAAAATCTTGCTCTTTGGTGTATGAATATCAGTAACAACTAAATTATTTTAAAATAATTTAAGGAAAGTATTACATATAATTGTAAGCTCAAAAGTTGGAAAAAAGAGTTTGGTATTGTATTTGCTATAATGAAATGGCAAAATTCAAGGCATTTCTGTCATTTTTTTTTTTTCATAACTGGAAAGAAACAGCTGTGTTATCCTCCAGAATAACTTGTTTTTATACATGTTTTGATATTATTGACCCCATATTGGGCTCGTCCACTATAATGCGTAAACATTTATAGTGAGACATTATGACGCTTAATCATGCTTTTCGTTACCATTCCCGATGCTTTGAATTTACTCGTCCATGGATCTTTTGGGAGGGGGTTAGATTAGAATATCTATAGAATAAACTTTCACACTAATTGTTTAATGTACATTTAACAAGACCAAACATTAACACCCTTTTCGAAATTAATAAATTCATTCAACTGATAGTAATGTTACAGCTCGTGTTTTATTTGATCTGTATAAGATGAATTTAATTCTAAAATTGCATTGTTTTCTTTTAAAAACAACATAGATAAATTATGTTGTTTTATTTGAATGTCAAGCCCCGATCTTATAAAGACCAAAGTATGAGATCCAGAGGTCAAAAAAAACAAAACAAAACAACCCCCTTTTAAAGGTGGCTTTATGTCCGATGGCAGCGGATAAGTGTTGCATGGACATCATAGGAGACAATCAAGTTGACGTCAAGCTAGTTTACTTTCTGCAGATTGACTATGATATATCAGTTTCACTAAAGGCACAATCGATAAGTGTAGTGTATATCAATTTGATGCCTAAACGTTTGATTGCGAACAGGCATGTACGAGTTGTTGCTCCTGCACTGGAATTAAGGTACCTCATTACACTTAGACATACTTTTTTAGACACTACATTTACGTCACAAGATGGCGATTGAAATGTTTTGTTAAATTGCTTGTATTAATCGATTTTGTTAGATATCATCACAGCTCAGTCGTTAAAGTATAGGGCTTATGAACCGAAGATCAAGAGTTCGAATTCGTCTGGGGGTTTTTTTCTTATTTGCTGAATTCAATTTTTAAATAAAAAATTTTGTTTTATCAAATATTCCGCGTATTTGACTTATATACTTTTTATCCATTATGCTATCTATCTTCTTATCCATCATGCTATCCATCTTCTTATCCATCATGCTATCTATCTATCTATCTATCTATCTATCTATCTATCTATCTATCTA
>WFKH01011926.1:19676920-19697580 GCA_016163765.1 Magallana hongkongensis
AAAAGTCTCATTGGGTTACACATTTCATTTATACAGAAAACCTAGCACTACATCAGCCTACATGGGAGCAGTATCCATGGCCTGACAAAAAAAGAAGAGACTGCAGTGGACGGTATGTACGATGATCGTGGAACTGGAGGTCAATGTACAATAAGTGATGATGGTAAATACAATGCAACATGGCGGGTGGACCTGGGAGGTGTGGTGAGCATCAATCAAATTGACATCTACTATAGGACGGATAACCAGGGTGTATATATATATATATATATATATATATTTAATTTTCTTGAGAAATTAAATTTCATTAACACATATGCATATGCGTTTAAAGCTTGGATTAGAGACGAAACATAATTGATAATGAGGATATGTATATTGGAAAAAAAGATACCCCGTTTTAACGTGCTGACCGCCTACTGTATTGGGCAAGTATGTCGATGAAAATGATTGCCAACACTCTTAACTGTAAAAGACTACTATAAAGTAGCTCAAACAAAAAATACTAGAACAGTTATCTCTGACACCATACAAAACCATAAGCTGCCAAACAGTTGTTCAAAATCATTTGACTACGTCAAATACCATTGCATGCAATTTAGGTGTCCTTGAAATTATCAGACACTTGCTGATGGCACATTACAGCATACATTTCTTTGAAAATCGATATGTTTCAGATGCATAGATACCTGGACACACGTGGTGTTTTAATAAAAAAATAAATAAAAAGGTTACCTATCTTGATTGTACGTGCATTTACTAAGTCATTAAAGTATTATTTTTTAATATAAAAATGTTGATATTCATACTCCAATCTACTGTTAATCCCAGGGAGATCTGAATGGGATTTGATTACGCGGCGAACTGTATTTTAAAACTGAAAAACGTTAAAGAATAATTCACAGCTTCTAAATAGAATACAATGGATTATATATTTGTTTTAATATGGTTTGTAATTATTCTTAAAAAAAAATATCCGAGTTTTACAAGATTCTATATAAGTGTTTGAATCCGCATTTAAAAAGGCACAAACTTAACTAATCATTGAAAACTTTTGAAGATTAATTAATAAAATACCTATTTAAAAATGAATGTAAACAGTTATGATGTTTTCTAAAATGATTTAATTAACACGTAAAATACCAAGCAAATGTCGTTTATATATAACCTCAATAGATATTTTAAAAGATGTTTATCCATAATTGATTTCCGTATGAAGGGGCTATAAATTATGTGTATGTAACATAACATTGTAACACATTACGTAAAATTATATTAAATAATATTACGTAATACTACAATTGAAATTGAATTGAATTATGTCACAATTATGCATTTGGTATTAATATGATGTAATTATAATTTTTCGAATAGTAAGTAATAATCATATACAAATATGAATATTATTAATTGACTGTATTGAGAAACTAAAATTGAAAATTGGTTAAAGCTGAACACCGCTGGTAAATAGGCACCGTCACACAGGTACCTGGTATATAAACCCTTCGATTTCTTTACACCCGATTGCACATCTGAAACTCGTGGCCGACGTTTAGTATTCCTTTCGTGGTCTTTGGATTTTATGCATTTGTTTCTTATAATATGTTTATATTCTGTTTGTAAATGATGCATTTAGCAATTTATTTGATGTTAGTATTCTCCTGGTTTGAAAAAAGTGCGTAAACTTTGATAATTTCATCGCGACCGTGTAACACGGCGAGGCAAGATGTACGTCCACACAAGTGAGACCTCTACAGCAAAATACTTTAAACTGATTAGAGGCCTGTGCCTTATGTAGGGGTTGTAGGGACATCAGTGGTGAAAGAAAAATATGGCGGACAGTGCCTATTTACGAGCGGTGTTCAGCTTTAAGTAATATCGTCAAACAAATATGTGGTCTGAAAACGCCATGGACTTGATTAAACGTATTAAACAAGTTCAGACTCCCAGGAAAAATAAAAGCAGGAAAGAAATACTAGTGGAAAATAGCAAACTCATAGCTTACGGGATAAACATATACCCTTGGCTATTTCAGTGTTAGAACTATAAATTAATTACTATTAACCTAGCTAAACATACAATGAAATAAACATATATTCAATGCAACAAAATTAATAACGTACAAAAATATAACTGGAGGGATAAACATATGCCCTTCAGTACCCCAACAATAATGTCTTCCCTGGAGTCTAATTTTACCGTCGCTCATTCCGCAGTCTTTGCAGTGAGAATCCACGCCAATCCGAAATGAATGACTGGCAATTTTCCCCATCTGGATATTAGCGAAAGAAAAAACATTTCTTTAGTATCACAGAAAATTTGATCCTAGTCACAGGTGTGCATTGTACGTAGCAAACTAAAGGATACTTTTGCACTCCTGTTTGATTAATATAATTCTTAAGGCACTGAACCGGGCAATAATCTGAGTCCTTCTTAAGGCACTGAACCAGGCAAAAATCTGAGTCCTTAGCCCAATATATTGTAAGAAAGAAAGTTTTTCCCAGGCTATGCTTATATGATACAAATTTAATCAATATTGTGTCATTTACGATAGAAATTTGGTTAAAATGTAGCAGATTTTTATTTGGAACGGTTAAGCTGGACGTAGTTTCACTGATTCTCAAAAAAACATAAAAGGCTAATGAAAACATTGCTCGAAATAGAATTCTTTCGTAAAGATTGGATATTGTATGTTGAAAATAATCCAGGAGTTTGTGCAAGGTAACCCTAGTAACTGGTATTCTCAAATCAGTTGTCGGTTTGAGCATACGAGCTTCAGTTAATACTTTTTGTACAACAAATGACGAGCATGGATCTTGGAGACCATTGAGTTTATGGACGTGACTATTGGCCGAAAGATTAGATGTTATCGTCGACAGTGCGTAGTCTTGTGAGAAAAGAAAAGCAACATAGAGAACCAATATGTGTTGTTGAACGGAGATATTCGTTCGTAAACTGTAATTTTCCGCAAAGTTCTTAAACGTCGACCATGCGTGAGTGTATGTTGAGGAAGTTGACGCAGTCAAACTGGAATCCAGGAGTTTGTTCACAACCGGGGTCAACTTGGATATGGCGGAAGACTGTGAATCTCGACTGGTTGTATTTCGGCCCATGGTGCTAATTGTAGAAATTGTTGTACCTTGGAACGAGAAAGGAAATCACACAGTATATTTTCTTTGGATGTTAAATGTTCTGCTTTCAAATAAATATTAAATTCGATACAACTAGCAACGAGCTGGCGATATCTTTATTCTTACATGTTTGTTTGTTATAACATAACACCAATGCCCGATTATCAGTGTTAAATAAAATACATTTTTTAATCCACATTTTTCCCCACACTTTTATTGCAACAACTATTGGGTAAAGATCTAAGACTGCAATATTTTTATGTTGCCAATTAGTATCCCAGTTTCCATAAAACAACTGACTACCGAATACCGCTGCAAAACCGATAGAACCCGAAGCATCTGTGCACAATTTCAGCTCAGACGTATATGGGAGAAAAATCGAGGATCCATTGAATTTATCCAGAAAACATTCCCAAACTTTCAAATCCTCTTTCACCTCTTTTGTCATGCTTATTTTGAAAAACGGTTTACTGATACCAATGGTAAGGTCTATCAATCTCCTAAGAAATGCTCTGCCTGGTAAAAAAGCATTGCGTGCAAAGTTGAGTAAACCTATGAGCGACTGTTATTGTTTAAGTGTAAAGCTCTTTTGTGTCTTTGCAAACTTTATTGTATGTATGCACTTTACTATTTTGTTATGAGGCAACCTAGACTCCATCTTGCACGAATCCAGCTCACAGCCTAAGTAAGTTATAGTCTGAAGAGGACAACACGTTTTCTCCAGTGATATTGGAACGCCTATGTCAACACACATTGATAAAAATGCCTTCAACTGTCTAACACATGTTAAGGGACACTTGTGAATAATAATCAAATCGTCTAATACATGAGAAATACACGAAATACCCAGTTTGTTTAGCGCTATTCACTCTAGCGCCGTCGAAAAACGCTCAAAGATCCTACATGAAGAGGACCAAATTGAAGACATGTATCCACATAATACTTGGAAATTGGAAACAAGCTCCTCTGGGGATAGTTTTACGCAATTCTTGATGTGCATTGGTTGTTTTGATAGATTGAGAAGAAGTAAGACGTGCGTTTACGTACAGTTCCATATGAATGTCTCCCCACTGCACCTGGCCTTGTTCAATTAAGGTTCGGAAGTCCTTATCGTAACTATGCCAGATACCTTTTGAATCTGCAATGTCCCAAACCGCTTCTAGATGTTTTGCCAGTTTAGCTTGCTCGTGTGGATACGTTGTGCAATAAATCGCCATATACCTATTCCAAACTGTAAGCCTGTCACCATGACCGGGCTTCTGATCAGTAATAACAACAATTCACATACAATAAAATATTTATATACAGTATTTACAAATATACAAAATGTCAGCAATATACGACGCGAGAAGGTCCTTAAGCTCCAATTCTCTCGTTTCCACCAATCACCATGTTACCCTGAGCCATTGTCCACTGTGTCCACCGTGTCCACCGTGTCCACTACTTCACTATTTCACCTGCTCCAGGTAATCAACTTCCGGAAACTCTTCCGGTCGTCCACCATAGGCCGTCAGTCACCATCATCACCTCTCAGGCCAATACATAGAGCCTCGTCCATGCATAGAATGTGACTATCCCCGGGAACCTTTAATTATAATGCTTACATAAGTACAATGTATTAATGACCCTAACCAGTCTCCGTACAATACATTTAAACAGAGTGAACTCTCGACACACCGTAGCGAACAGCACAGGTAGCTAAACTACACTATATACTAAATATCTAAACATAACATAACACTATTAGACTATAATGCACAAATACTGCGACATACACGTGGCATACACGTGGCACTGTTAAACATACAACGCAAAGGTAACATTCACGTGGCAACTCTTGTCCGCTGTTTATAGTAATATAAAGTAGCACTTAAAAGCTCTAAGATTTACAAAAAATAAAATGAAATGAATAAAATCAAACTTACCCCGTCTGGAGATTTAGTTACCAGGCAATTACTAAACCAAATATACGTGGTCAGATCCGTGTAAGGAAATCGTGCGCTCACCCCAGAACTGCACAACTCAAACCTTATAAAGCCCAAACAATGCGGGTAGAATGACCCAGGTTGAGTCTATTACGCTGACCAATGCCAAACTGAAAAACATGAGGCTCCATACGGGATTAAAAAAAAATTTATATCAAAACACTGGGGTTCAGTACGGGATAAATCCCTAACAATTAAAATAACGTATAGTACAGACATTACTAGAATTTGATTGTGACAAAGCCAGTCGTTCATAAAATATAATTCCTCATCAGTATCATCTTTCTCCACCTGGTGAATTGTAAGCATACCTGGCTTCATCGAATTCTCTACCTGAAGGGAAAATTTTTCCTTACCTTGTTTGTTCCGGACTAGCAGACTACCGAAATCCACATACTGCTTGGACCATATCTTTGATTTCAATTAATCAGGTACCCGGACTTCTATTGAGACCGATGTACTTACAAAACCACTACTGGACCTACCTGATGCTATTTTATCAGATTGATTAACGATTTCTGCCTCGACAGTTTCCTGAATTGCGGTATCCCTATTGATATTACAGTTAATACTAGATGCACATGCAATGCTCTTCTGACTAGTGATGGCAGTTGGCTGGAGAGCATTGAACATGTTGGAAATTTCCTCCTTCAGGTTCGCGGTGACTTTTTCCGTGACCTCTTTCGTAATGGTTACAAAAAACTCCGGAGAAATGGTAGAAGAACTGGATTGTGGTATTGAGCTATTTGGCGATTGCTTTCTTCTTTTGGTCGATCGTCGATTCGTCAAATCTGAAGATTCCGCTTAGGTGCCATGATGAACACTATTGAAGATAATTGCTGTGCTGGTATTAGCAAATGGTATTTAAGTACACATTTGATAATTATGCCTTATTTTAGATAAATTATTTGCATAAATATGTCTTTAATCATAGAGCAATACTACAACGTTATTATTATAAGATAAGATAAAATGTTGTTGTATGAATAAACACAAAACAAATACGGTCTCGTAAAGAGAACCAAAAACGGCCTTGTTTAGACGACCAAAATGCGGTCTCATTAAGAGAACAAAATGCGGTCTCGATAAGAGAACCAATAACGGCCTTGTTAAGAGGACCAAATAGGGTCTCGTTAAGGGAACCAAATACGGTCTCGTAAAGAGAACCAAATACGCCTCGTTAAGAGAACCAAAACGGCCTCGTTAAGATGACCAAATGCGGTCTCGTTAAGAGGACAAATACGGTCTCGTTAAGAGAACCAAATGCAGTCTCGTAGAAAACTAAAACAGGCTCGTTTAGAGGACCAGGTTTGTTGCGTTCATTAATCTAGTGGTTAGCTAAAAATTGTTGACTACACCACGCGATACTATAAATCATAATACCTGCACAAAGATGCCATCCAAAAGTAATATTATTGGATCATGAACGAAATCCGAAGGTACACATTAAGGATGACTCATATAGAGAAAAACAATGAGATTATTAGCAGTAAATAAACGGATGAGCCTTTTGTTTTGTTTTGTTTTTTTATTATTATTATAATTATTTTTTAAATTTTTTTCTGATTTGTTTATTATCCGAAATATTGCTAAGCAAATGCGAAATTTGATTTGAGTTTGTTGAAAAATTCTAAGGTGTCGTTAAGGTGATATGGGGCATCTGTCGATATTAATGTGGATTAAAGTACATTATAATTGAAATACTTTAACCGGTTTAGAATTTTCAAATTTTACAATATTTAACCAAAAAGACGTTTTAAAAATTTTTGGAAAGGTAAAAATTTTAAAATCCCCAGCGAGATTCGAACTTATGAGTTACAGATCAGTAGTGAACCCTCTAAGCCACTGCGCTACGCTGTTAGATGACAATTTTTGGAAAGAAACTATTTATAAAATTAAACTTGATTTTATTGTTTATTGCGATAAATAAAACGTCACAACATGGAGGTGTCCCATACCACCATAAATGGACGCCGTCTGCTAAGAATTTATGATCGCAATATTTGTCTGCTGCTGGTGAAGGAAACAATCCCAGAAGGACGCATACTCCAAATTGGTTATATCCTTCTTGATAAGAACATTGGCTGCATCGAAAAATTGATTATAATTAAATGACTGCCCAAATCTTGGAAGTTATTTACATACATGAATATGTGAAACACTACACATTTTATGTAAAACTGATACAACTGCTAAGAGTATGCATCCAAGTTCCTCCGGTGAATATAATCGTCTTACGTCATTGACACCAACCATAATAATGATATGATCCGGCTGGAATCATTTAATGAAGGGTACATCATGACGTAAAATACCATCAATGGTATGACCACCTGTTCCTTTGTACCTTATTGCATGCGAGTTAATACCCAGATCCTCAACATACTTTAAATCTTCATCGTCAATAAGAAACTGATGGAAACGACGGACAATAGAGTGTAAGAGAATCAAAACTGTGGTTTAATTCATTGTTAGAGTATCAGATAATTATTATAAAAAATTGTTTGTAATACATCAGTGACAAACATAAGACTATGTACAAAGCTTACCGTTTGAATTTTTAAAGAAATGGTCCGATGGAACAGAATCGGTATTCAAAAGTGTTACCCGATCGGCGTCCTGGATTAGGGACGATACATAATTGATAATGAAGATATGTATATTGGAGAAAAAAACCGTTTTAACGTTTTAACGTTTTAACATACTTAAGTAAATAATCAAGGGTGATGACAAAAATTTGACAACAATATATAGATAGTTAAAATACATTTGAAAATATATAAACAAAACTTGTATCAGCAACAATGTTGTAGGATGCCAGCCAGGACAGTATGGACTGAATTGCAGTCAACGTTGTAGTCAAAACTGCAATGTCACCAGTCAATGTGACAGATTTACAGGCCAGTGTGATAGAGGGTGTAAACCAGGATGGACAGGAAGCACCTGTAATCAAAATAAGTTTATCTGACACACCTTTAAACTAGAATATAGACTCTAAATCAATATCAGTGTTCTATATTGAAGGGCTGTCTAAATAAGACAACCCTCAATGATATAAATCAGTTAAGTTCTTCTACGGGTTGTGGTACTCAGTTGACCGTCATGGCCTGTGGACTTCTTGCTATATTTTAATATAAACAATTGTTATCGTTATTATTCTAGCTAAGTTGATTAGAAAAATACATATAGCTTAAAATTGAAGTGAACTATTTTAATAATGTATGAAAAATGAATTCCATGTCCTGTTTTTATAATCAACATGAAGTTGATCTTACCAGTTGGAATTTAACTTATCGATTGGTATAGCTAAACATAGCTCCTAAACATGCAGCTAAAATGGGTTTTAGTTATTTCATTGAATATTACATAAAGGAGTTATACTTGGTTTGAAATAAATTTCCAGTTAAAAGTCCTGCTACACTACTTAGTTTGTGCAAAGACAGCTACAAGAATATTCTCATCGTAATCGTATTGATATCAGTTCTGATTGTTGTCACAGGGAGTCTCATAAATTTTGTCATCTGGAAAAGAAATGTTGGTAAGTAACATTGATATTATACAAAAGAAGCCTTTAAAAGGTAATAAAGGTATTTCTACGTTTCAAAACATAAACCGAATAAATCATTATATGATACATATAATGAATCTCTATCAATTTTAAAACACACTTTTATTGTAGCCAAGTTTTCCAGAATGAGGTAAGTCAGAAACACATTCACCCCGTACATTTTTTAAAACGAAATTTTTGCTTCGCATGAATCTATAAAATAAGACATTTTTTCTAGTAAGTTGATCGACACAAGACTTACATTTGATCGTGTGTTTAATAAGCTTTTTATTAACATACATTATATATATATGTTTTTAAATACTTCTAGATTTTTTCGAGAAATATAAAAACTCATTTTGAAATACATTTATTATCTATTTATGTTTCAGCCAAAGAAATATGTCGCAATCTCAGAATAAGACAGGAACAATGAAAGGTAATATTAAAGAAAGGGGCCTGGGAAAAGCGTCTTTCTTATCTCACAAATATAAAAAGAAATGTCCAAAAAGTATTTTTTGAGTGCGCTTAAATATTAAAACCAGCATTTATCACAATGAATAAAGCTGACATGAATTCATGAAAGTAGTTGGTCTCAATATTAGTTTTGACTAACTACTCCTATATATACCGGTTGAGAAAGTAACGGTAGAGTTGCTTTCTGATCAAACCATGCAGTTTGCCTGGACCTATAAATGCACGAACTACATTTTGTAGTACTATGTTTGAAAAAAAGAAAACGAAGAAGCTAAAATCAACTAGTACACTAATTGTTGTTGGACAATTAGGGGTATTTCCATCTTATTTTCTTATGTTTAAAACATTTCTGTTTCAATAGAACCGATGAAATGCTTTCCCCGTGTTACTTCGAGAAAAAATATTGTTAAAGATTAAGTATGATTTTACCTTTGATATTTATGACATTTTGATAGGTCAGGGCCATCTCTTCATTTTCAAGTGGTCCAATGTATCAACAATGTATTGTTTCAAAAGTTGTAAGTATTTTTAACGAAATTAAGAAACCTCAGGGGCAACAACTGCTTAAAGGAGACATCGGATCCTTTCGGTTTGAACTAAAGTTCGCTAAGTAAACTAAAGACTTTGGTAAAAGTTCCAAGTCTCTATCAGTCTATGGTTTCAAAGGAGTAGCAATTAAAATCATTTCCTACAATAGGGGAAATATCTCTTTCAAGGTGGGGGCCGAAGGGCTACACTTTGAAATGTCTTAAAAATTCGACTACATCTATAAGCAAGTTTTTTCTATACATTGTACCACCCTACACAAAATATATATATATGAAAAAATCAATAATACACGGATTTTCAAATGATCTTGAAATTTAACCTTTATGTCATTTTGATTTGCCAAGGTAGACGCTTCCATTCTAAGTGGTCCGATGTCTCTATGCTGAATAGTTCAAAAGTTGTTAGTGTTTTTATTGAAATTTGAAAACTTTCAGGAGTAATAACTGCTAGAAGGGGGCCTCGGATCCTTTGGACCCTCTTAATGAACCCAATATATTGGTAAAAGTCCAAAATTTCTATGGCTTAAGGTTTCAAAGGAGAAGCGATAACACGCATTCCCTTCACAAAGGGCAATAACTTTGTAAATTATCAGGCAAAGGGTCGTTTTGTGCCACCATCTTTAGTTGTTAATTACGTACTTAAAGAAAACATGTTTCAATACATCTAATAATACAATAGCTGTTCCGAGAAAATTAGAGCAAACAAATAAGAAGAGACACAAGTAATACAAAGGTATTTCACCTGAAAGTTGAAACGACCTAAAAAAAAAAATGAGATATATTTTTTTTTAAAAATCCCCGCATTATCTTGCACAGATAGTACTGCCTCACTTCGCGTGTACATTGTGTGTCGTTCATACAGAGTACATATCGTCTTCATCATATTGTACACCCCTGCCACAGTACATCTAACATATGAAATAAGCGATAGTAATTTCAAGAAAGTAACAACGTGTTGTCGTATTTATCAGTTTCTACAAAGATCCCCGTTTTCTTAAGGTCATGCTGTTGCTGCACGATCCTCGACTGTATGTGGTTTGCGCATGTGCATTGATATAACACTACGACACAGGGAGACATTCTATAATAATAGATGATTTTTAATATATGTGTGCCTTGATTTCAGTCTGCTTTGTATTGTCTTTCATTGGACATTTCTTACCAGTGTAGTAGTTATCACATTTCTTTCAAATCACGTTTCTACATTAAATCTGTCCGTCCAATGTCGGCCTTATATAGGGAGTGTGTAGCGATAAATGTGCCAATGGAAATTGTTAACTAATATGGCGGTAGTCGGATATAAAAGGAAAATAATACTGCGTATTATGAATTCAAGTCAGCTTTGAAGGGCTTCATAAAGGTTAGTTTTATAAATCATTTATGCTTTGTTTATGCTAAATTTTCAGAGGATAAGGACCAACAATACACAGAACTCGAAGAAATTGACAATTGCAAGACATATGAAGAAGTACACAGTTATTCCAATTAAAACCACCAGTAGTCCAACATTCAGTGAAGAGATTCAACGAAAAGAAACACATGTAACAACACTTGATAAAAATAAACGTTATTTTAATGTTTTTGTTTTTTTATTCTAAAATGATATTACATGTTCTACCTAAACATAATAGATTATTTTGAGAATTTATGTATGTATGTATGTATATATATATATATATATATATATATAGATAGATAGATAGATAGATAGATAGATAGATAGATAGATAGATAGATAGATAGATAGATAGATAGATAGATAGCATAAAAACACTTTTCTTAAAAAAAGAAATTTCTTTGTGAGCCGTGCGGTGCCAAAAAGATTGTGTTATGTGTAATTTTATTATTCGTTTCAACCAATTTCTGGACTCCAAAGGCAAAACATATCAGATAAAAAAATCATACTTATTGTACATCTTGCAATTTTTATGGATTGTTCTGTAGCAAATGTACCAAAATTGTATACTTGGAAGAAACTGGGGCGACATTATATCAAAGACATGTTTTAAATTCATCACTGATTAGAAGAGAAAGTATTTACTCTGTAGCAGTTTATTTTTACACAAAAGCACATATTGTTGATGGCTATTTTGTGATAGGTATTGAAAAGCTGTACAGATTGATAGTTATCAAAAATATAAAGAAATTCTAAGTAAGATAAAAATTATATACTTATGCGTCTTCGGTATCAACAAAAGAGGGCATTATAATATTTAGATAAAATCAGTTTATGTATGAAAAACGCGTATCTCCTTTTTATGCAGTTGTTTAATTGTCTTTTTATTCACTCAACATTTTTATTTTCGAATTTCTACAGATTGCAGTATCTTTGTAAAATCAAACTAGATAAGATCAAATTAAAATAGGGTTTGTTCGGGGTTTTTTTAAAAACAAAATTTCCCCTAAACTTAATTACGCGCGCGGGTTAGGTTTATATTAAGAATAGTAATTTATAGTCTGAAAAATAGATCAATAAGTTTGCTATCAGCATTTGATAATAATTGGGAAACATAGAAAAATATACCTTGTTTGTCGTATTTGCAAATTTAATATCAATAAAAAATCTAAAGAACACCCATAAAAATCAACAACATATCAACATCTGCCGATATTAAAAGTCCTAACCAGCTCCATATTACTGTATACATGGAAATATTCGCCCTCGTTTTAATTTTGTTCCTTTCGACATCGTTGTGAACGGGCAAATTTAATTTGAGACTAGGGGAACTCAAAACAATTTTACTATAACTGTGTTAATTAAAAAGAGTATCAAATTGTGTATAGGTTATGCCCCCTTGGAGACAACTGACTTTCCAGAACTGGACATAATAAAGTATTTTATCTTATTCATATGTAGTGTTTGATGCACATGATCCATGTGGGTAATTCCTAGCCTAATAATGACCCTGCTTTGTTTAGGAGAATTTACAATTGCCCCGAATACATATAACATTTTGTTTATCTTATCGATAAAAATTAAAAAGCCATTTTCAAAATCTTAATGTGCATCTACAAAAAAATACCAACCAAGAAATGATTTAAAATTTGCTACTGTACACATGTAAGAATGTAAGAAGACTCTGAATCTGATGGGGGTGTGGAGGATAAATATTTAATTTTAATCATTGATTGTTATTAATTCTAACTTGAATATAAGGCAGAAAAAAAAGACTTCTGATCATATCTCAATAGATCATTTGTCAATTATGCAAGGTGTTAAGTGATTTAAAAAAAAAAAAAAAACATTTTTTACCAGTTTATAAAACTTTTTAGACCCCAAATTTTATTTTAATTTTGATAGATCGTTCGAGAATTAAGAAGAGTGTAAATGTAAGGTTTTTTGGTAAATTTTAAGCAAAAATAAATGCAAGGTTTTTTTTATTATAAGAAAAAAAAAACCCGCCATTTTATTTACAGTCAAAGGAGGGATACGTACATTTGTGGGTCCAGAAAATTTTTCCATGAGAAAGGTGGGGCAACAGTTATTTGAGTTTGCGGGGGGGGAGGGGGGTCCGAGGCATATTTTTTGGCAATTTTATAGATTAAATGTAATTTCAAAAAATTTGAATTTTGAAGGGGAGATCTTGACCCCTGACCCCTCTTTAGATCCGCACACGGGATAAATGTTAAATCATTTGTCTACCAGGATTAAATTAAATTTTTCAAAATCTTATTCCATATCTATAGGACAGTCCCTATCATATCTCAAGATATGTGTATATTCAGTATTCATTAAATCATAAGAGGAATTCTGGTAACTAGGTTTTTTGGGGAGTTATAAGAGTCAATTTTCTGCTACTATTTGACTACCAGTATTAAATTAGATTTTTCAAAACCTTATTGCATATCTATAGGACAGTTATGAAGTAGGACAGTAGAAGAAATTTATTGTTATCATACCAACGGGTCGTGATGGATGCGCTCCTGGTTATAAAGGACCTTTCTGCAATATATGTAAATACTTATATATACTAGTTATGTAGTAACATAAAATGATACGAGAATAAAGTTTCATTAGTGGTTAGAACTCAGATTATAAATGCTATAAGTAATTTAATCACCAACAATATATGTAGCCATTCTTTATAGATTCAATTCTAAAATTATATCGCTAATGTTCAAAATTCTCATCCACTGTTGACCTAAAATTAAAAAAAATAACGCAAAACAATACATAATTCGCTTATTATGAGGTATTAATATTGACTCGTGGTTCTTTAATGATAAAATTAAATCATTATTGGTCAGGGTTCTGATAGCTTTTGTAACTTTATATCACTAATGGATACCATATCATTAAATGTTAACACATAGCTATTTTTATTGAAATCGAAGTTTTATGGTTAACATTTTGTGGCTGATAGGAAAGAAAAAAGCAATAAAAACTTAGTTTACATAACAAGAAGGGGTATCCTTGTGGTTGAGAAACTCGCCTGTCACGACTCCGAAATCAGTACACAATTCTAAGCACAGCATTTTTTCCCGACTCTAACAAAAGAGCTTTATTGATATGATAAGTGCAGTTAAATGAAAAAAAATCGCGCTGCATTCTGAAAAATCTGGATGTGTATCTGTAATTATAACTCGAGTGGTTTGTTGTTTCTTTAATTAGTATTTTAGAATTGGAATTTATACGAATTCTGGGTTGTGGTTTTTTTTTTTTTTTTTTTGTTTTTTGTTTTATATAAAAAAAATAGTTTTGAAGTTAAATATTAAATGAATGAATTGCAAATTATAGTTATTAAAATGTCAAATTACTTTTTAATAATATTTGATTTAAAGTATTATCATAATGATTAGTTTTGTTAAAATACATTATGAGAATTAGTTTCGATTTCTGAAATGTATACATAAAATAATAATTTAATAACGTACATTTATTTAGCGATGAGATAGTTTGTTTAAAC
Organism: Magallana hongkongensis; assembly: GCA_016163765.1. Classification (NCBI taxonomy): domain Eukaryota; kingdom Metazoa; phylum Mollusca; class Bivalvia; order Ostreida; family Ostreidae; genus Magallana; species Magallana hongkongensis. Next base: position 19,691,516 of record WFKH01011926.1, read on the forward strand.
ATACTGTTGCTATTATTATTATAACACTGCATCTTTCAAAAAATAAAAATTTAATGTTTTTGTTAACAATTAATTCACTCTCTGTAATTACAAACGTAATATCTCAAAATCCCTATTTTATCATATGTGTAAGTTCAAAGAATGGAAGAGCCAATGTAACAGCCATAACCTTGAATTTTGATTATCGCTTTATACGATGCACTTGAACATCTGTGGCATCAATATAAAACTCATATTTGAACCTGTCTGTGTCAGCATGTTATAAATGACGTAGCTTTCTTGACACTTTACAAACACAGATGAGTGGAATGTTAATACTTCTTGATGACTTCTGAATGTAATTTAGTTTACATTACCGTATCAGTAAACACATATGCTGTAGCAAAGTAAGACTTATATATTTTGTTTGAATTTGCTCGTGTTACTTTTCTGTATATCCTATGAACTATGCATAGATTTCTTAATATATGTGGCTGAATGTTTTTTGTGTTATATTTTTTAAAACGAAAACCTTATATTATTTCAGCATGCGAGGAACCATATTTTGGCATTAATTGTTCACAGAAGTGCAGTAATTGTTTCAACCAATCCTGCCATCAAGTGACTGGCGTATGTAAGGTTCAGGTAATGCATACGGATTGATTGATTTCTTCGTTAAGAAATCAATAAGACAAATTTAAGCTGATCAGAATTTATTCATATATTGTATGATACGCCTTGGCAAATGTAACACAACCTTCATTATATAAATTGTTTCAGCCCATGAAAAGCACTGGTACTGATGGCAGTGTACAAACTGCATATATAGTCGGGGGAATCCTTAGTGTTGCTGTCGTTGTTGTTATCATCGTTGTCGGAGTAATTATATACAGGCGGTAAAAGTTCCTTTTTTTTCATTTTAGAGACTTAAATATCTAATTGTTGGAGCAGGTTTTAATCGTTTCGAATTTTTTGGATACGTATTGCATTCATTTATCTTTTTTTTTTAAATTGGTCGTAAATCATGAGTTCAATCTTTAGTCTATTAAATAAAACAATCAATTGAATTTGTATCATATACCCTTGAAACGGAAACATGCAAATAAATTATATGATCCCATTTTTCTAATTATCGGATCGTTCTCTCAAACGATTTTTCTGTTTTATAATCTACCAATGAATTGTTTTGAAGCTTTTATTTTGACAGAATTTTTTGGTAACCAAAAGTATTTTGTCGAAATTGTCATACTTTGAATTTGCATTTGCAATATGTTGTACAGTAATATTATATTAATAAATGTAGAACACGAAGTGCCTCTCGAAACCAGCTGGAATCTTCAAATAAGAACAATGCTAACACTGTGACAATCAATATTAAGAGTAATATGCGATTTTCAAACATAATATTCCTGAAATTGATATGCTTTAGCGATATTTAACATTACATTAAAAAATGTTTGAGAACTTGAAAATCATTATTATCTTTCAGATACTTCAAACCTAGAGTCAAACTTGACAAACATTTACCAGAATATTAACGTAGAAAATAGCACGGTGGTAAAACGTTCTAGAAAAGCACCAGCTACAAGGGAACTAAGTAGAGAATCAAGAGATGACGATGTTGACATCGATGAAAAAATTCACAACGAAAACCCTTACGGGGATGTGTATGTTAATCAAGAACGGATATCTGATATCTTGATAAAAGATTTGGAGAAGGAAATACAAGAAAAATCAAAGAAAGAAAACGATGGTTTTAAAAAAGAATACGCGGTGTGTATCACACATTTGTTTCATATAAGTATGCTTCTAATATCATCCACGTGAACCTTCGTACAAAAGATATCACCATTCTACAATTGAGGTCGAAAAAAAAAAATGGAGGATACATGTATAGCATGTACATGTATTAGCTTTTGTTAATATTTATAACATTTAGTAGAATCTTTTGTTTCATTTTAGACACTTTTATACGGGGAAAGACATCCATGCAATGTCGCAAAACTTCCTGAAAACATTTCAAAAAACAGATTCAAGACAACTCTTCCTTGTAAGTGCATTTATAAGAAAAAAATCTACCAATATTAAAACTTCGAAACGACACGATAAGTACATTTTTATTATTTTGATTCTTGATGACATAATGTACCGTTTTAAATCTCAAAAAATATTATTTTTTTTCATTTTAGCATTTATCTAACTATTGTAATGTTTACAAATCAATTTTAGACGACCATTCTAGAGTAATTCTTGTGAACACACATTCGGACTACATCAACGCAAGCTTTATCGATGTAAGTATAATGATAAAAACTTTATATTTTTCTTGCAATTTATTTTTGAAAAAATAAATAGTTTTTCAATTTTCAAAATTGATCACTTTTTTTAGGGTTTGAAAAAAGAAAAGGAATACATTGCAGCACAAGGTATTATTTGCTCCAAAGATTCAAATTCTGTTTGCACAAAGACTGTACAGAATATGACGATTGAAATCGCAATTTCGTACATCAGAAGATAAATAATCTTTTTTTAAACAGGACCTAAACCGACCACAGTTTCTGACTTTTGGTCCATGGTTCTACAAGAGAATATTGATCAGATTGTAATGTTAACTAATTTGAAAGAAGAAACAAAGGTAAATTATATTTTAGTGTAATGTGTCACTGAGTGTAACGGATGTAAATATCATTTTCTTCTGAAATACTTCGTTAAATAAACACTCATTTTTGTTTAGTTAAAAAGTGCTCAATATTGGCCAGATTTACATGAAACCATTACTTGTGACAGAATCACCTTGCATACCATTAAAGAACATCAATATGCTCAGTATGTTGTTCGAAAAATAAAATTATCACACGCAACGGTAAGTCAGAGTTTCAATCTGTAATGGTTATAATTAAACTACCTGTTTTCGTTTTTACATGTGTATCAATCAATGCTTAATTTGTTGTTTGTTCTAAGAAATTGTGAGGAATAACTACACTATAATAATGGACGTTTTTAATATTTACAAACTCTCAATCAATATTGCCATATTATTCAATTTTCTCCTTATGAGACATGTATTTGCTAACAGTCGTTTTTTAGCTTAAAGACAGTAGAACGATAACTCAATGCCACTAGACTGCCTGGCCGGATCACGGTACACCAGAACCACTTTGCCTTTTACTTTTCCATGATCTCGTGATTAGAACAAAACTAGAGAGACAAAATGGCCCAACATTGGTTCATTGCAGGTATTCGATATACATTTAAAAACATGAACAGCATATGTTTTTCTCATTAAAAAAATACCAATTTAGATTGTTTAAGCTCTCTGCGTTGTAGTAAATTTGCATTAGTTGCATATTTTAACACATTTACTTTCTATAACGTCTTTTTGACTATTGAAATAAAACGACCCAGTGCTTATAATCTGAATTTCCATTATATCAATGAAATTATGACACGAATTTGACAAGACTTCAATTTTGTTTACTTATATTGTTTTTATTTAAATTTGTGTTTCGTCAAGTGCTGGAATAGGCAGAACAGGAACGTATATAGCAATAGATGTTCTGTTTGAGGCAGGCAAAACGGAGAAAAAAATAAACATTGCAGAATACGTCAAGAAAATGAGACAAAATCGCATGAATATGGTCCAGACTTTTGTGAGTTCAAAATATACTTTTATAAATTTTTTTTCAGTTTTTAACGATGTTAAAAATATTAATTTAAATTTAGTTTTTAGTGTCAAGTAATATTTTTTATTTTCGTGAATTACATGCACATTGTATTATTTATTTTAAAGAAAACAAATTTGTTTTAGGAACAATACAAGACAATATTTCTGACTCTCAACGAAATGTTTAAAGCACCGGCTGCCGCTCTCACTAAAACGGAATTTCTAAGAAAGTTACAAAAACAAAACAAACATATGCTTGGAAAGGAATTTCAGGTGTATATTTTTTTTTTATTTGTTAAAAAAATATCACTGCATACATTAAAGTACAAAATTTGATTGCCAAAATATACAACAAATGTCTTTTTTGTGGTAAAGAGGAAACAATAAAATGATCCTTTTTATTATTTTGACAGAGGGAATGTGCATCCCTTTTACCATCACTTTGTAACATTTCAGTTTGCTACTTTAGATATCATTTAGTTAAATTCTTTAGTAACTTTTCTCATGACTTTCTGACACTATGCAGTGTCAAATTTGGGTCGGTTAACTTTTGGAATATATGTTTATTTTCAAACACGTTTGTTAATGCGTTGTACTGTTCAAATCTGATAAATATCTCAGAGACTTCTGTCAGTCCGCCCTCATTACGCAGAATCTGACTACAAGATGTCTTCACATGCTCAAGGTGCTCGATCTGCAATTCGTCCTCGTATGTATTTTTACAATTAATCCAAGTGAATAGAAAACATAAAAAAAAGTTTTCATTTTATAAATGTACATTTTATAGCAAACTATTCCAATAATGAATAATTTATTGACAAAAATAAATATTGCAATAGTAATGTGTCTTTCGTAAACATTTTGACAAGAAATGATAGGAAAATTTTTTATGTAACAAAGATTTTTTTGATTAAAATCTATAATGAGTATTAACATTCGAACATTTCAGTTGACAAGTACATAATTTACCTAACATCTACTGTCCCGAAACGTGGAAACTACATAAATGCAATAGTTGTACCAGTAAGTTCTACGATTTTATAATTAATCAAAAATATTTTCCCAAATATGTTGTTCTAAACATTATAATATAAGGAAATAAAATTAAAAATGTGATACATCACATGTACTTGTACAATCTTGATGCTTGTTTTTTTTTTTCTTTTTTTTAAATTTCAGTCTTTCATCAATCAGAATGCATTTATAATTACTCATTTCCCGGCACCAGGGGAAGCTGTAGATTTCCTTCGACTGATCACAGATCATGACTGTGAACTAGTTGTTAGCATGAAACCTCTGCATGAAGTTGGATCTGTACGAATATTGCATTACATATACTTTGCTTTTAAAACAAACCAAAACGCTAGTTCAAATTTTCTTAAGCTACCACATAAATTTTAAAGAAATAATCACTGCAGATCTAAAATTTAAAAGTAGTGCGAATTTGAACATGTAATGTTTTGTGTTTCAGACAAATCAATGGCTGCCAATCTCGACTGAAAGAAGAACTGTTTTGCCTTTTACAATTGACCTACAACAAGATCACACGTCAGGCATAAAGAGTTGTACAATTGATATTGCTCAAACTGAAGTGAGTATGCGGTGCAGTTGTAGCAGATATTACAAAACTAATAACCAAAAATAAATTATCAAAGTGAAATTAATATTCATTTAAATTTTCATATTTTATTTTTTACCATCATTTTCTTAGAAAAGCAACGAAACATGGTCAGTCAATATAATACAGCCAGCCTGTACTCTAACATTGGATAATCCACAGACAGTTTCTGAAATCCTTAGCTTGGTGTCGTTTACTCAAAATATTAAAACCAACAATCCTATCATTGTCGTCAGCAGGTAATTACTTTCATAAAACTAAAAAAATAAACTTTGAACTATTAGTTATACAATTGTATATACTTTATTGAAAAATATGTAACTACAATATATCCTTTCAATGGCTCAAAGGGAATATATATGTACTTTGTAAAGTGTATTTAAGAATTAAAATCGATGTACTCAGAAAATATAATTCTGAAATTGAAAAATTTACAACTTCTTAAAAGAAGTACATGTATCATCACTATGTTCTGTGAAGTTAATCACCTTCTATATGTACAAAAAGAGATGGGACTGCTCTGTGTGGTGTGTTCTGTGCTGTATACAACCTGATACAACAACTGACGATGGACGAGGAGATAGACGTGTTCTCTGTTATCAGACTCCTACAAACACGACGTCCTGAATTGTGTTCGTCAATGGTAACCTTTTGTTTATTTTCATGGATCACAATACAAAATAGGAACACGAGTTATCTGAATATAAAACTTTTTCAAGAGAATCTTGTCCTGATAATAAAATATTTCATTACACACACACACACACACACACACACACACACACACACACACACACACACACA
>WFKH01011926.1:19697590-19713857 GCA_016163765.1 Magallana hongkongensis
TATATATATATATATATATATATATATATATATATAATTTATTTATTACGCTGTTCGCACATTCAGTAAAACCAAATTGAATTTAAAAAAAAAACAACCCATATATAAATCATTTCAGCCAAAAAAATTTCACCATAAAAAAGTAAAATTTAAGACGACCTATATGTACATCTATTTTGGTCCTTAATAGTATATTTGTGTCTTTCTCTCTGAATATTAAACCCTTTATGCGGTCATTTTTTTCCGAATTTGCGAATAATTTTTCATGAGGAAGACAATATAATACAGGATGAATGTTAAATAACTATGATAAAAAATAAGAATGAGAGTAGAAACAATTCTGCATTGAAACTTCCTCTAAAACAGCTGACCTGAACTGAAATTATTTGTTACAAATGGGCAAGTCACATGCTAATTAGCCTTAAATTTTAGAAACCCACAGATGTATAATATCCATGTAAGGTAAATTATTTTATATATCAAGGTATTTGTGTTTAATATATTTAATTGTTTTGTTGATTTGTCTTACGTTTTTATAGCTTACACTTTTTTTATTTTAATACATGTAGACATGTAATGCTATTGAGTTTCAATACAGTAACTAGGTAAACTCTTTAAGCGCCTAATTTGTTAGATATTCTTTTATGTTTATTATTCATATCTGTGTTCACTAGAAGTGAAACAGTAATAAAGAAAACCGTTGTGTATTAATGTCTGTACTCGTTCTAATCTGAAATGTCCAGTACTTAAAATAAGATTCGTAGAATATCATATGTTTAAATATTATTCTGTAACGTATATTTGGATTTGCGATCAAGTATTCATCGATCATTTGTCTGAGTGTAGAGAGGTTTACATATATTTGGACTTGCCTTGTTGTATAACTGTACAAGAATAAGACGAAGACGGTACCGGTACGTAATGTGCTCCCTTCTTATTTCAGGGAATATAATTTGACTTAAATAAACCCACTTAAAACACTTCCTTATGAGAATAAAAATATCTCAAACAATGAGAAACGTGTAAATGTAATGTGCTTTCTTTTTATTCCTATTCTAACGTATGAATTACGAGAATTCGAGGCATTGCTCATTTTAAAGGAAAAAGAAAGATTTGCGAAGATTTACTCCTAATTTAGTGACTTTTCAAAAATGATGTTCTAAAGGTTTGCAGTTTTTTATTACAATTTGTGAAGAGCTTTCATTATCTTCTCTTAGCAAATGATGAACTAAAAAATATGCTTGGTATAGTTTGCCTCAGTTATGGTTTATTGTTAATCACTTGTGGTTTAATCTTTTAAATAGTATTTATTATAATTTCTATTCTCAGTGAGAAATAAAGCTAATTTAATCGTATACAAAACTCTTCAGAGTGTGAGATGGCAGTGAGTGTTACTTACAAAATTCAGGACAGATCTTTGAGTGAATGAAGATATTAAACGTGATATATAAAGAACTTCCTGGTTCACAAAGCCTGTCTTTCTGAATGTATACACATCCAAATACATATACATGGAATTATAATTCAGTCAATGTATGTATATTTTAATAGCCTAAAAATAGTCTAAAGTTTAAAACATTTATCATCGATTGATTTTCATTTTTCATTAGTTAAATCTTATGTTTTTGTACATATTATTATCTGAGTTTGTACAAAGTATATAAAACTCTATTTAGATGAAATCGACGTAGCATTTGTTTGCTTTATGTTTTCTGTGTTATTATATACAAACTTGAAAACCTATTTGTAGTAGCCAGAATGTAAACATGATATATGTCCTGAGAAGAAAAATAGATTAAAGAATTAAAATTAATATTAAGAAAACAAGAAAGAATGCAGTCATTCTAGAGATTGACCTGATTGTGTCCAAACACTGCTACCTCTGGCCCATAAACGTCCACAAAGAAACGTTGATCAGACGGACCTGGCTAGTGTTCTTCACATTATAATTATGCTTTAATGAAAGAAATTTTTGAAATATTTAATTTAAAAAATATATATAAGTAACCAAATAATAAAGGCAATTGATTTAAAGATGAAAAAAAAAATTAATTTCATTGAACTAGGATTCAAAGCCTGTCGTATTAGTCAAAATGCAAGCTTCACTTATTTCAAATGGCAGCGCTCTATAAAAAGGTGTCTACGTATCTGAATTTTTTTTTTAATTAAAATAACATCGAGTCAATTTAGACTCCGGTGTGCTGCAATGCGTAATTTATCTACAAAATATAAGATTTTCTATTGACATACTGTTTGGAGGGAGTGGGAACTCGAATATAATGAATATTTTAGGTCGCTCTTGTTTAAACTCTGAATTTAGTGAGGGTGTCGATTTGAAGATAATTAAAATATCACTAATGAGACAGTTAGATAATTTAAGGTCAATTCATTTTTATTCAATACATATTCAATATATAGTTAATTTATAATTACAATATCACTAATGAGACAGTTAGATAATTTTAGTTCTACTCATTTTTAGTCAATATAGGCACCAGCTAATTATCCTGTTAAAAATCCATCATCTAAATATAGCGACAACTAGTTAGTATCAAACCTGTTGACAATATCAAGTGTAGGAAACACTTTTATCTATTCACACGAACTTTCTTTATTATAAACAAATGAAATCATGAATGAAAACCTGACTGTACATGTTCGGTATGGAAAAAGACGATAGAAAAACAGTTTCCCTTAGTATAATAAAGGAAGATAATTCGCGAACTCATGGTTAATTCGGCGTTTCATGTCTTATTTTACGTTATGAGGAAGTAAACTGTGTGTTGATGCACTTGATACAATGAATTAAAAAAGACTCATTGACCAAATATAGATATCTCAGCAAAGGAATATTGGCGATTTTATCGGACGGTATACAAATCATAATCTTATTAAGAGCCGTTTGATTTAAAATTTATTATTTTATTGTCAGATTTGTATGTTAATAAGCACCGCCTTCAAATTTACCTGGTCTGTGTACCCCTGTCAATCAACTAAATTGAGGTCCCAGATTGGATGTTAGAAAATGACTGACATTCGTTTACTCGCCCTGTGTATACCATGTCTAGCGCTCGCGACGATGGTGCAATTAACTTTTGTCTTTTGATGCATACTGTGACGAAAAATTGCCATCTATTAGCACTATATAGTTAAAAGAAATATTAGAAGATACGAATTAAGAATGTACTAGTACTTGGTTTATGTACCACACCAAACGCCCTGATCACCTATAGTCTGTCAAAATCACGTGGCGCCGATCATGCATCCATAAAAACGTCGTTTATTAATAAAGATGTTTGTGAATAATTGAGAATTAATAGTTATATTAAATCAAATATTGCATCCACGATTTATATCGTTAGTTATCACATTTCTTTGAGAAATTTCACGAGCCGAAACCGAAAGAGAAACAAGTACAGACAACTCTGGTGCATGCTCAGCTGGTAGAATTATTGTGCACTTTAATTTAGCAGCTGATCGGAAAAGTTTTACAAGCGTATGTTGCAATGTTGCATTAGTATTTGAGTACGGTGGGATGATCGTATAATGCACAAAACATCACGATATATTATCAGTAAATCCCGTCAGAAACTTGTTCAATCAAACGAAAGATTTTGCCCATGTCGCACGCGGTTATTCATGCATTTTTATTCATTTCAACGATCGACAATTTGTTTTATAAGTACATATAAATACGATATTTTTTTTTAAAACATCGGAAAATCTCTGTTGAGAGCACTTAAATACCCTTTGTATAGAGACATGTATACACAAGCGAGCGTATTTCCCTCGGGGCTTCACACCTCTTTCAATACAGGCTCCACCCCCACCTGAACTTACCTGAGGTAAACCGACCGGTTAAAAACCTCGGCCTTTAACATTCTGATTTAATTTGCTATTTTATTTAATGAGGTAAAATAAGAGAAGCATAGTTATATGAATTAAAGTTTTGTGAATTTTGCTGTAATTCTTTTAAAATCACTTTCTTTCTAGAAGATTCAATGAGATGATGACAACATTCTTCTATATTCTGATATCCCTGTTCTTCCAAAGTTTTGCCGATGGTGAGTTTTTAAATTCAATATTTAACATTACATACTGGTGCCACTTTTATCTACATTGATTATATTTGTTGCATGGATTCACTTTCATGACCGAAGATTTACACTTAATTGCCCATGATATATCGCTGATGCCTGCACGGTTCTTTTTGAATAGAAAGTGTTTATCGATTATTCATTGGACTAATCAATGTTATTTTAACTCAGGTCAACTTTAAGGGTCATTTGCATAGAATAAGAGGGTTGTCCCAAAATAGCGTAGACAAGTGGCGTTATTCAGTTAATCGAAGACATGGGAATATAAAAATTGTGCCACAAAATCTTCAAGTAATTTGCATTTAATTATGTTTTGAAATAAAATATTGCTTGAGATTAAATAAGGGAAATGAAAGCCTGCTAGATCATAAATTCGACATGCGGCGCAATGACCAAAACGAAAAGTTAAAATCAACATAATGAAATGAAAATTGCGGGTAAAGGTACCTTTCTAATGAAAAAAAATCAAATAAAAAATACATTTAAATCTGTTGATAATTCTATTATTTACCCAGAAAATGTGTTTTGGCTATAACAAAGCTTTTAAAAATTTTATAGCGTGTTTTCTGACAAGTTGAAGTGTTAACTCATGATACAATGACGACGTCGGCGTTTAAGGCGGCGCAGCGGTAACTGATCAAATTTGGGAAAGACTTTACGTAATCAGCCACCTGTTGATTCTAGATGTACTAATTGTCGCATGGTCAATGTTTATCTTACAATTTCCGGTAAAGCACGCATAAGTTTCATGTTCACAAATGATGATTAATTACAATCTTTTTTTTAACTTCTTGTGACCCGTAATCAAATTACGCGTTTATGTTTTGACTGACTTAAACCTTCGATATTAATTATTTGATTTGACCAATCATTATTGAAGATACTTAACCGATACCTTTATGTGATTGTTTATCATAGAAAAATCCTCTATTTAGGATATTATCATTTAAGACTGTTGTTGTTTTGAATGAGACTCATGAAAGAATTTTATACAAGCGCTTGGAATACATTATCTGCACATGCAGACCGATACGTGTAACCTGAAAAATAAATCACGTCGGATGATTTTGTTACTTTTTGAGTGTGTATTTTTGGAGATATATATGCTAGAATATAACTATATAATAAGTGTGAATTTTACGAACTGTTCCTACCAAATGACATTGAACTGAAATGATATTACGAGTTCATCAGAGTTAATTACCGAATACAGTCTACTTAGTAGCGTACTGACTTCAAAGGGAACTTTAAATCACAATGGATGAATTACGAAATAGCCACAGGCCTGGACAAGAAACAGGATGCAATAAGGATAGCAACATTATTAACAGTCATCGGCGAGGATTGTTATCATATTTATGAGAACTTAAATCTCACGGAAGAAGAAAGACAGGATATAGCAGCAGTTATAGAAGCACTTCAAAAACACTTTACACCAAAGACAAATGTTATCTATGAAAGATATATCTTCAATAGAAGTGATCATCTGCCCAACGAAACACTAAATGACTACATCTGCAGGCTGAGAGATCTCGCGAAGTCATGCGAATTTGGAAACATGACTGATGATATGATACGAGATCGTCTTGTGTTAGGGACCAAAGACACAGCATCGAGAGGCAGAATGTTAAGAGAAGCCGACTTAACACTGGACAAAGCTATAACAATGTGTTTGACAAGCGAAAGAACTTCATCACAGCTTCAGAAGTTACAGCAAGACACCAGTCATACCACCAATTCAGAACAAGCAGAAGTGAAATACGTCAGTTCAAAAGGAGACAAAGCCTATAAACCTAGAGGAAAGCACCCATTCAAAGGTCAAGGGAAGAAACAGCAGAAGACGGTACAGCCAAAGAACAGTGCAATGGTTATTAAGTGCAAGTACTGTGGAGGCACAAATCCACGAGACAGAGACAAATGTCCAGCTTTCGGACATACATGCTGGAAATGTAAGAAGAAGAATCACTTTTCAAAAGTATGTAAACAGACTACTGTGAACAGTATTTAGGATGAAGACACAAGTGACTCGGATTCCGATTCTATATATGCTGTGAACTCTTCATCTGGAAAACAGTGGTTCGTAAAAATCCACATGAGTGCCAGTGGAAACAGTTCTAATGTTACCTGTCAATTGGATAGCGGGTCTACCTGCAACGTAATAAACTTCAGGCAGTACTCTCGAATCATGCAAACAGGCGACCCCCCACTAAAACCTACAGAGAAGACACCAAAGCTCTATGGAGGGAAATCGAAGCTTATTCCTCTTGGCATTGCAACCTTGAAATGCAAGGTGATCCAGTCTGGAAAAACAGAAAATATTGACTTTTATGTAGTCGAAATGGACCAGACACCTATTCTTTCACCAGAAGCATGTGAAAAACTTGGATTACTGACTGTCAATGTAGTCCACAAGCTGACAACTACGTCATCACAATTTAAGCCAATGTCCAAGGAACAAATTCTTGATGAGTTCAAGGATGAATTTGAGGGACTCGGTGAGTTTGAAGGCGAGTACCACATTGAACTTGACCCGACAGTAAAACCAGTACAGAGACAACCAATAAGAGTACCCCAAGCTCTTAAGGGAGAAATCAAGGAAAAAAAATGAATCTCTAGTCAAAAGAGGCGCTATCAAGAAAGTGTCATCACCCACAGATTGGATTAGTAACATGGTTGCTGTCAAATAGCCTGGTAAACTGAGACTGTGCATCGACCCCAAAGACTTGAACTCTGCTATTAAAAGACCACATTACCAAATGCCAACTGTAGATGGTATTCTACCTAAAATATCAAAGGCCAAAGTGTTCATTGTGATGGATGCAAAAGAAGGTTTCTGGCACGTGAAGCTGGACAAGGAATCTAGTCTACTCACCACATTCTGGACTCCATTTGGAAGATACCGCTGGACACGTTTGCCATTTGGACTATCATCAGCACCAGAGGAGTTCCAACGAAAGCAGCATGAAGTATTAGAGGGCCTTCACCATACAGAAGTCATTATGGATGATATCTTAGTCTATGGATCTGGTGAGACCATGAAAGATGCGATTAGGGATCATGATTTTCACCTAAAAGCGCTTCTTCAAAGAGCACGAGAAGTAGGTCTAAAACTCAACAAGGAGAAGTTAAAGCTACGACTCACTTCTGTCAAGTACATGGGTCAGATACTTACCTCGGAAGGAATGTGCCCTGATCCAGATAAGGTAAAAGCTGTTGTCGAGATGCCACGACCCAAAAATCTTAAAGATGTTCAGAGACTTATCGGACTTGTGACCTACCTGTCCAAATACTTACCATACTTATCTGAAACTTGTGAACCTCTACGCAGACTTACCGTCAAAGATACCTTATGACACTGGGAGTCACAACAAGAGGATGCATTTAAAGCAGTGAAGCAGCTAGTCAGCACTGAACCAGTGTTAAAGTACTATGACGTGAATGAAGAAGTGACCATAAAGTGTGATGCATCTGAAGTTGGTTTAGGTGCAACTCTAATGCAGCAAGGGCAACCAGTTCCATGTGCGTCCAGAGCTTTATCTCAGACTGAACAACGCTATGCCAAAATTGAGAAAGAATGTTTGGCAATAGTGTTTGCATGTGAGCATTTCGATCAATACATCTATGGCAGAGACCTTGTGACAGTCCAGTCTGATCACAAGCCCTTGGAGACAATTTTCAAGAAATCCTTATTAGCAGCTCCAAAACGTCTTCAAAGGATGCTACTTCGTCTCCAGAAGTACAATCTACGAGTAACATACACCAAAGGAGACGAACTTTACATAGCAGACACTCTGTCTAGAGCTTTTGTGACAGATACCGAATACATTTTCAATGCATTTTTACAAGAAATCTCACAAATTAATCAAAGTGAACGGATTCCAAAGATCAGTCATTCAAGATTTCAGCAGATCAGAGAGATGACCAACTGATCCAGTTCTACAAACACTCAAGACTATCATACTTACTGGCTGGAATGACCGTCAAGAAGATGTCCCAGTAGCAGTCAGAGACTATTGGAACATACGTGACGAGTTAATGGCTCAGGATGGATTGATCTATAAGAGCAACAGAGTTGTGATACCAAAAGTTCTTCGCCCTGAGATGCTCAGTAGAATTAATTCAAGTCATCTAGGAACTGAAGTGTGTTTACGGAAGGCAAGAGATGCATTTTTTTGGCCTAATATGTCAGCTGAGCTACGCGACTTCATATCGAAGTGCAGCACTTGCAACAAAATGCAGGAACAGCAATCAAAGCAGCCTCTATCACACATGATGTACCAAAAAGACCGTGGGCAAAGTTAGGAGTTGATATCTACACTTTCCATAGCCAAGACTATCTAGTTACTGTGGATTATTTTAGTGATTTCTTTGAGCTAGATATCCTAACAGACACATCAGCAATAACTGTAATAGATTGTCTCAAGCAACAGTTTGCTCGCCATGGGATTCCGGATACCGTTATATCTGAGAATGGACCTCAGTTTAAATCTGCGGACTTCCACACCTTTGCATGTGATTGGGAATTTGAACATTCTACTTCATCACCATATCACAGCCAATCTAATGGCAAGGCGGAATCGGTCGTGAAAATTGCGAAGAAATTAGTGAAGAAGTGTATTTCTAGCAAGACTGATATCTGGAGAGCAATTCTAGAGTGGCGAAACACTCCTACAAAGGATATGGATTGTAGTCCCGTCCAAAGACTGATGTATAGGAGGACAAGACATTCCTTACCAACAACCGCTGCTCTACTTGAACCAAATATGAGCACAAATACCCATGAGAAGATCATGCACAAGAGAAAACTTTCAAAACAGCAGTATGACAAACACACTAAGGACCTTCCAGAACTACAGATTGGACAAAACGTTCGAATGAAGAAACACTCTAATGATAAATACTGGCAGTTTGGAACATGTACCCAGTCTCTCGGGAACAGGTCATACCGCAGAAACCGGAGAGAGATTCGACCAACCAAGGAGGCTTATGATGCAGAAAGAACAGATTTTTTACCCTACAAGCCGGAGGATGATCCACTCGTGATTACAAACGAACGTCCCCACAACGAGAGTGTGAAGCAGCCTATTGCTCCAGAACCACAAACCGCATTGGGATCTTCTAGAGAGACTACCACATCCCCCGCAAGAGACAATAATTGTGCAGTGAATGTTCCGACCAAAGAGCGTGGCAGCTCGAGAAATGCCAAATCACCATCAAAGTTCAAGGACTATATTATGACCTAAGATACTGTGACTTGTTTATTCTGTATGTGTTCATGAAGTTCCATTTCTATATGAAGATACAAAAGCATCAAAAGTGCAGTATGAACTTTATAATTGAATTGCACATTTTTTTTTCTTTTTAAAGAAAGGGGGATGTTAGATAATAATGTATTTAGTGCCACCCTATATATTGTGCACAAGTAGTGCTTACGTCATCAGTTGTGGAGTTTTGAATAAACACATAAAACCTAACAATATACATGCACAATAAGATCTGATTAATACACCGTAGGATAGGATAAAATTGTAAAGAATAATGCTGCGGGTACTGATATATTTGTCTGTCTATCTGTGTGTGTGCCAAAAATGCAAATAAAAAGGTATTTACATATATTTACCATGAAGTTAATATTACGTTCCGTACAATCAAGTACACAAATTTATAGAATGACATCTATCTATCTATCTATCTATCTATCTATCTATTTTGTTCTTTCTTTTCTAACGGAATATGTTCTTGTTTCAGAATGTCCAGACGGTAAATTTGGTCAAAACTGTAGGGAAAAATGCAAAGCAACTTGTAATAGCTGTAATAAAAAGTCAGGAGTTTGTGAAAACGGTTGTAAACCAGGATGGCAAGGCGACTATTGTGAAACGGGTACTGTTGTTATTATTAATAGATTGCTTCTACCCCGATAAAAAATATATTAGTTATTGTTTTGAATTGCAATAATTTGAATAATAATGGTTGTTCTTGTACACTTACATACTTCTAAAAATGAAGGTTAATATATTACATGTTAAATATACTTAGGAATAATATGTTTTCAAATATCCGAGTTCAAATATGTATTCAAAAAAAGTTTATCGGGTTAACATAAAAATGAAAATATTGATCTCCTTTCTTTAGTTAATAACCAAATCATAGGTGACATATGTTCTCTGTTGTAAACTGTAGCTGGTTATAGGGACATTGTGTTAAAATCCAAGTGAAGATATAGATTAAATAAAATTTTAAGTGGATTTTTTATTTTTAAAAATGTTTGTAAACAAAGATAAAACTGCTTAAAACTAATCGAATCTTTTAATTCCTTTACTGCTCAGTATATGTTTTCAGTTGTGAGTATTAATTGGGTCTCCTTTTGAATTGTGATTTACTCGTGCATTTTATCTTATTTAAAATGTACGTTGCAATAATTTGTTTGCAATTTGTAGCCTTGGTTCTTTATTTGTGAGAAATATTTTAAAATCAATTTAAAACATTAGTCAGTTTACTTGATACATGCAACAAAGTTGCACTTGTCTTTTTTCGGGTCGATAATGTTTGCATGTTTATCGATTGAAAATTTAATCGCATTGTGAATGATTTATTTGTACAAATTTTGTAGTATGTCCAGAAGGCTATTTTGGTCGAAACTGTGAGAACAAATGCAATGAAGCATGTATCAGTTGTAATAAAAAGTCGGGAGTTTGTGACAAAGGATGTAAACCAGGATGGAAAGGAGATTTTTGTCAAACCGGTACCGTTGATACTTTCTTTCGTTTGTGAATATTCTGAAAAATTAGTTCTTTCACTTCTTAATTGTAATAGTTGTTTAGTTTTCGTTTTTTTCAGCGATAAGAATTAAAAAATAATAAAGGGTATATTAAAGACGATTGAAAAATTGAATGCTGATAATAAATTAAATCAGTAAAAGAAAATATTGTGTTCTTAATAATGCCTAACGCTGCGGTCACATGATGAGAGTTTTCATCTGATTTTCCATTCAGTTGTCTCCTCTGATTTACTTTCAACTAAAACATACTGTATTGGTAGCAAGTTTCAAGTCAAAAGCAAGCGGCTGAAGGTCGATTACGTTTTATGTTCAGTCAACTTTGTAATGAGGATGCTATCGTCACAGTGATTTTACCTGTACAATGATCATAATTTAAAAAAAAAAAAGAAAATCGAGTTTTAAACGGTACCTTATAACCACCTAAACGACCGATCCAAATCGACTTACTAGAACAAGTCGATTTAAGATCGGATGAAAAATTGCATCGTGTGACCGCACATTTAAAGATCACCATGATTGATATTTTATTATATTATCGTCGCCCTTTTATCCCCATGTAAACGGAAAAGGTCTGTTTTGATGTAATGAGTAGCTGACTATGCAAATGTTTAAAAGGTAAAGAGTGAACATAAGAAAACAATAAACATAATATTGATTGTTTTGTGTTGAAAATGTTGTCTTTTTAACCTTAGCATATACATATAACATTATATAAATAGTGCCTGTTTGGGAGGGTACCAGTTGAAATTGACAGCCCGAGAAAACCATTGTCAACCGACGCGAAGCGTTTTTCGAGGGGTGTCAATTTCAACTGGTACTCTCCCAAACAGTCACTATTTATTTTATTATACTGAATGTCTTAATTTTATAGCAAATTTTACTGCTTTTATATAGAAAAGACGTGAGTTCTACGGCGAACCGTACGCGCATAATTTACGCGCATGTAACAATTTGTTCTATAGGCCCGTTGCCAAGTGTGTTGCTAACGCTGAGGGTATTAGAACGGATTGTCAACTTCGTCTAAACCAATCAGATTTCAGTATTTAACATGAAAGTATAATCATAAAACATGTTTCTGATTCTGAGAATGAAAAAGGTACCTTTTAGATTTGTTTTACACGTTTATGGCAGGCAAGTAGCAAGTAGCATCATGGTGTTGCATGTAAAAAAATGAAATGTAAATCTGGAATCCATCAGTGAAATTCTGTGAAATAAAAGTAATAGTAGGTATACGCCCCCCCCCCCCCCCTCCCCAATCCGCCCCACTCCCACGAATTAGATGTTCATTATATTTGAAGATGTCTTTTTGTGCTTGTCAGAAATTTTTGGAATTTTCGATGAGTTCCCAAACTTTCAAAACGATTCTAAGTGCTTGCATGGTGTCTTATTTTACAAGTAAATTGCGTAAATTATAAATTTAATCGTAAGATACCTTCTTTATTTAAGAAAAAGTGACATAACTAAGTTTTTTTCATAAAATTGACTGTAATTGATATTGGAATCACAATTATTTGCTTTAATAAGATCGAAAACGTTTGGTTGTTTATAAATTATTAATAAAAGTTCATTTTTGTATAATTGTACGATTTCTATGTATTTTTCAGAGTGTCAAGAAGGTTATTATGGTCAGAATTGTAACAAGATATGCAATGAATCTTGTAACAATTGTAATAAAACATCAGGAGCATGTGACAATGGTTGCAAAGCAGGCTGGAGAGGCAACTTTTGTCAAATCGGTATATCGATTTACTTATGTTAGTCAATTAGTTTTATCCATATATGCAATGTAATAATGTTTTGACTTAAAGTTTGTTCTTCTGTGCCATCTTTTATATCTTTTTTTAAAAGGAAATTTGATATACTAAATACACTAAAGGATAATGTTTTATGAATTGTCGCTAAATTGAAATATCGAAAAATGTTGGTGCAATAAAGTGTATCGGGTTGTTTTTGAATGAGTGGGAATTGCAATTTTTAATGATGTTTTTCCCTTCAGAATGTGGTGCTGGGCTTTTTGGTGAAAACTGTAGCAGATTTTGCGGTCATTGCTTTGAAATCAAAAAGTGTCATCATGTTACTGGAATATGTCCTAAAGGATGCGAACCAGGATATATGGGAAACGACTGCATAAAAAGTAAAGCCAACATTATATTTTACGATAAAATCATTTCATAAAAGAGAAAATGTTTTCTAGAATAGATAGTTATATGATGAAGATAAAGTTTATTGTTTCATTTGTAATGTCTAGATTAGGTGAATATATTTGAAAAAGATTTACTTTGTACACGGTTCTTGCTTGGATAATTGTTCGTTTTTCAATCCTAATATTTATGCTAATGATAATGATAATCTCCAAATCCTTCATACAATGAAATTGTAAAATTGATAAGGTCGTCTAGTAAAAAAAAGCCGAATCGTCATTTGGCTAAGATTTTTGTGGGGTTTTTTTTTCAGAGTGCGTGGATGGATTCTTTGGTGTTAATTGCAGCTTACGATGTGGATACTGCTTAAAAAACAAACACTGTCACTATGAAACTGGAGTTTGTGAAGGATGTGAACCAGGATACATAGGAAATAACTGCAAAGAAAGTAAATACGATTGATAACATGTTAATTACGATAATATCATTTTTATGTAGATCAACACTTTTTTTATGATCCCAAATCTGTACTAATAATTTTAATAATACCGGCCTTCTGATTGAAGAGGTGAAGTATTAGAAAAAAAAATCAATAGAGAACGTTGGGTTGTATTTAGTGTATTCAGCAACAGCAAAAATAAAACTCTTCACGATTGAAAAATTAAATCACGTCAACAAAAAAAAAAAATTAAACGAAGCCGAGTCTACCCTTGATATTTTGATAAAATTTATTGCATATAGTTTAACTACTACATCAATTATTTTAAGATAAAAACATGTATTTACCATCCCGACATCATAGGGTGTCGCTTCGAAAGTTAATACTTTTTACGATTCGAACCTATAGGGATTTGTTGAAAAAGCGCTAAGTTTTCATGTTTTCCAATATGTTTTGTATTTTTATACCAGGGATTTTTTCTTTTTCTTTCAAAGTATATGAAATCTTATGTAAAATGTCACCAAATGTTGAAATTAAAAATTATGCTAACCTCTTGGTTTGATCCAAAAATAATATCAACATTGATTCCTTTGTACAAAAAACACCTGGCATATTGTGGTAAATATCAGACTAAAAATATTGTTAACGAAATAACACTTTTAAAATGCTGATATGTTTCTTCTCTTTTTTTTTTTACTTCGCATTTATTCATTGTACAGTACCCGCAGCGTTATTTTTTACAAGATAAACGATAGGATCGGATTCACGCACGATAGGATAGGATTAACGCACGATAGAACAGTATACACGCACGATAGGATAGGATAAACGCACGATAGAACAGTATACACGCACAATAGGATAGAATTGATACACGATAGGAAAGGATAAACGATGTTCATGATAAACGTATAATCGCTTTAAACAATCTTTACGAATAAACTGATAATGGCAGAATTTGAGAAAGAACACGTACGAATGAAGATTTACGTGGAATATCTTTTTAGTAACAATTGACGAGTTGTTAATCAACGCTGCATTATTTATAGAATGTATAAAAATGACCAGTTATATTTTTTCAACTAAAATTATTAGCTTAAATGATCAATAAATTTTCTGTATTGTTAACATTGTTTTCATCACCGAACACCGTAGCCGATTGCTGCGAATATTTCAGCCCGAGATCAAATCACACGGAAAATTGCGGGTTCAATTACAAAAATCCAACTCTTGTTCAAAGTAAATATAAAATCTATCATAAATGCATTTCTTTCTGTATAAGAAAATGATGCATTAAAAACAAATTATATTACATACAAGTTTAATAAATATTTACGCAGATACACATTCCGCGTACGATTTGTTAACATTGTTTTCATTACCACACATCCTAGCCGATTGCCGAGAACATTTCAGCCCGAAATCAAATACCACACAGAAAATAGCGGGTTCAATTAAAATACAACTCTGGTTTTAATTAAATATAAATTATATCATAAATAATTTTGTTTCTGTAAAATATGATGCATAAAAATCGAATTATATTTTGCATAAAAGTTAATGTTTACGCAACTACACTCCGCGTACGATTTAATATATTCGATATACAGGTAAGTATGTTACCTTGTTCCTAAGAATTTCGATAGTTTACATTAATTTTTCATTTACAATGCTTACAGATATGATTTACAGGTAATATTGGTTAATTTTGATCTAAAAAATTAAGAAATTAGTATCATGATAGAATGCTGGATAGAATTTTACAATTCTCCTTCGATAAATTTTCGTATACGGCGCACTGAACGACTTGCAACTTTGAAATAAATTAACTTGCTTATGAAAAGGCACGAAACGATTAACACGATAGGATAAACGGAAAAACTGTTAAAATTGAACGATAAACCTGATAGGATTAACGCACGATAGGATAGGATTAACGCACGATAGAACAGTATACACGCACGATACGATAGGATTGATACACGATACGATAAGATAGGATTGTAAAAAATAACGTTGCTGGTACTGTATGTACAAGACAAGGCATTTTTAAAGTCATATACAAGATAACAATG
The DNA here is from genome assembly GCA_016163765.1 of Magallana hongkongensis. Lineage (NCBI taxonomy): Eukaryota > Metazoa > Mollusca > Bivalvia > Ostreida > Ostreidae > Magallana > Magallana hongkongensis. The sequence goes on from WFKH01011926.1 coordinate 19,713,121, forward strand.
AATGTTTGTTTTTGTTTTGCTTTTTCTTTCCTCCCCATTCATATGTATACATGTACACACCGTCATATAAATACAAGAACATGCTTGTAATTTGTTTTTCTTAATGCTCTGTCAAAAAACTTTGATATTTAAAATCCATTGTCGCCTCAAATAGATGAGCTTAGTATATTTTATACTGTTTTCTTTGGCTTTATGCATAGTTAAAAATACCGGAAAACTATGATGTGTAGGCAGCCCTTTTGCATTTCACCGTATTTAATTCATAATATCACAATTTCTTTACTAATAAACGTTACATATAATGCCGATCTTCCATCAAGACACAAATTAAAAAAAGTTATAGATTTGCATCTACGGCTACATTAAAAAAAATGCCCAAAGACATGCGTACTTGGCCTTGACAAAATCTCCTTTTTTTCAGAATGTGACGATGGACTTTTCGGTTTTAACTGTAGCACACCATGCGGTCATTGCTTTGATAACCAACCGTGTCATCATGTAAACGGAACATGCATTAAAGGATGTCAACTTGGATTTAGGGGAAATAACTGCACGGAAGGTAAACGTGGTATACTTTTTTTTTATGAACGAGAACATTGTATTCCAGAATGAAAGAAGTGGTAATATTTCTCGCACATAACTTAAACAATATTAACATTGTGTCAGCATTACGATTTCATATAAATGCAAATAGTCAAACTTGTGTTTTTAAATACGTATAAATTCAATAACTGGTT
>WFKH01011926.1:19722803-19738594 GCA_016163765.1 Magallana hongkongensis
ATGGTTGGTTGTGTTTGTTAATTTGAAGGACCAAAGCCAAATACTTTTGGAGATTTCTGGAGAATGATTTGGCAAGAAAACGTATCTTCAGTTGTCATGGTGACAACTCTTGTTGAAGGGGAAAAGGTGCGTGTGAATCTATGAATAGGTGTTTGATTTATTGAACACCATTACTGTAAGGGCGTTCACAGATTTACAAAAGTATCAACATGTAGTGTATAATTGAGCTTTCCTTATTCAATGTTTTAGTTACTCTTCTTTTCACCTCTAGGTTTGGTTTGTGATTTATCATAATTAAAAATTTTGTGTTTTATCATATTAAAAAAAAATGGATGAAAATGTTCAATACAAATTTCCTTTTTTTTTATTTAGGTCAAATGCAATAAATACTGGCCAGAGAAGGACGAACCTATGCTCCACGGTCCGGTGCAAGTTACCCTCATAGAAGAAAAAGAATATGCCTGTTTCACAACTCGCCGACTCTCAGTGCTCAACAAAGAGGTAACTTTAGTGTTTGTCTATTCAAAAAGGAGTCATATACTCTCATAAATATTACACGTTTATGTACAATCTTTCATTTACCTTATTGTATATCTTCAAAATTATCATATGTGTACCAGTGTTTTGATTATCTGCTTTTGATAACATTACACCTACAACTAAATTTTGTGTTGCTAATAATAACTGAAAGGTCTTTAAAGGCGACGAAATAGCAACTATTGCTTTATGTTAGCAACTATATAACACTCGGCCATATTTCAGTTACTTTTAAGCTGGTTTGATTACATTTTATTAGCCTAATTGATCCTTCCTGAATTTGGTGTATCATTCTCAATTAATAAAGCCTTGTAACATTTCACTTTTTTTTTTTTTAATAATTTATTATTTTTGTTCCATACATACTTATTCTTAATAACATTAATAAATTCAGTTATTATAAATTGTATACACATGCATACTCACTCACACACAAGTATATATACATACATTTTTCAATATAAGTGGTAAATGGTTACTTTGCTTCATAAAAACCCGAAAAAACCAAAAAACACAAAAACAAAAAACAAAAAACACAAACAAATAATAATAATAAGAAGAATATCAATATTAATAAATAATAATAATAATAATAATAATAATATCATAAACTAATCTAAAATATTTTTCCATGAAAGCCACAATTTTTCGAAGTTGCGCAGCTTTTGATTTTGGATAGCAGCATATTTTTTTATATGATATTTTATTCTTAAGTGACTGAGTAATCCAGAAAAATTTGGCATTTTATTTTGCATTAAGGATATAAAAATATATTGTTTCACATATAAAATTATTAAATATATAACCCTGTTATTGTTAACAATGGTAGCTTAATAATAATATTCGAAACATTAAAACCAGCTCTTTCAGAAGTCTTTATATATATATATATATATATATATATATATATATATATATATATATGTGTGTGTGTGTGTGTGTGAAGACTTAAATCACTCCAGAGTGTTTGTACTTTATCACAAGAAAAGAAAACATGTATTATTGTTTCAACATTTTCCATACAAAAACCACAGCAATCAGAAGTTTTAATGTTAATTTTCTTAAGGTATATTCCAACAGGAACAATTCTATGCAAAATTCGAAATTGTAACCACTGGGCAGAAGAATCAGTGGTAGTTTTATAACAAATTTTAAAATCATCTTGTACTGATATTGTTTCTACTCCATATGGTATAAGCTCTGCCTCCCACTTGCTGATTGAGGTTGGAATAACATCATTTTTATTCAAAAAATTATAAAAGACTTTTGAACATTTTTCAGAAGATATGAAAGGTTCAAAAAATAAAGGACCATATGGATTAGGAAGTCTTTTGAAAGAAGACCTATCTATTAACAATGATTTCAAATATTTTGAAACAGCTGTAACAATGCTATTATATTGCATCACACAACTGTCAGTTAGATTGTATGTGTTTTTAGATCTCCAAAGACTAAAAGATTACAATCATCATCAAAAAAGTCTTGCACAACTTTTATTCCCTTTTCATACCAGGATTGAATAAAAATTGCTTTGTTATCCACCTTTATATTAGAATTATACCACACTGGAATGTAATGAAATTTGTTTTTAAAATGCGGAGAGTAAGTAAAAGATTTCATTTAACAGGTCCAAGCAATCAAAACATCTTTCCAAAAAGGATTGTTTTCTTTTAACAAACAATCAAATACAAAACTATCTCCAAAATCATACAATATCTGTAAAATATCATCTCCATTGACAGCATAAAATATATCCATCCCTGGTTTATGTGAACAAGTTAACCTTTTAATCCATGTACATTTAAGTGATGTAATAAAATTTCTTACATCTACCATTTTCATACCCCCTGACAAGTAGTCTTGAGTTATAAGAGACCTTTTAACTTTGTCTGTTTTAGATTTCCATAGGAACTCAAAAATAGTTTTGCATATAAATGATACAATCTCCTTTTTGGGAGTAGGAAGCGATATAAATAAATGATTTAATTTTGGAATTAACAAACTCTTCATGACAGCGACACGACCAATTGGAGTAAGAATTCTTCTTTTCCATTGTTTCATAAGTGCAATGATTTTTGGAATCTGAATACCAAAATTATTATCCACAATTTCAGAAAGTTCAACAGAAAATTGGAAACCTAATAAATTAAAAAATGTAGATTCCCAGTCTAATTTCCATCTGGTATGATGAAACACTTGATCCGAAAATTTTTCTGAACCAACACAATTTTTGTCTTAGTTGTATTAATTTTAAGTCCTGAAAAGCTGGAGTAAAAATGTATAGTTGCTAGTGCTTCCAACAAGGATTTTGGTGAACCATCAAGGGCTAACAAAGTGTCGTCTGCATACTGTGATATTTTATGTTCTTTATTATTAACGAAAATGCCCTTAATATCCTTGTTTTGCTTTATAAGAATTGAAAGGATTTCTGCACATATAATGAATAAATATGGAGCAACAGGTTATCCTTGTCTACAACCTCTTTGTATGTCAAATTGTACTGATTTAAAATGTTTATCCACTGGATTATATATTCTCCAAACATTTCACAAAATGATTGCGCTAATAAAGGCCAAATTCATTTGATCTTGGCAAACTATGGGCAAAAACGGTTATAGGCGAAATCGTGGCTTGTCAAGACACTTACAATGTTTGACATGAGGATAAAAATTGCATAACGTTAAACAATAATTTCAACATGAATTGAACATTCAAAAATTAAGAATATGATTGTCCTGAAACTTAATTTACTTAAATCATCTAATTCTTTTTAAATCTAAATCTTTAAATATAATTTTGAGATAGACGAGTCAATATGAGTGGTCAATTTTTTGGAAACATATCCTCACATTTTGTTTTTTTTGGTGTTGTTGGTTTGTTTAATATTTTTATCATTTCCCGTGTTACTTTTAGCTCAAGTCTACACGTGTTGTTACACAATATCACTACACTGCCTGGCCGGATCACGGTGTTCCAGAGCCGCTGTGTTTGCTAACTTTCCATAACCACGTCATAAATACATCAGCCAATAATTGCCAAGGTCCAACCACCGTACATTGCAGGTATTCTAATGCTACTCTAAAACGTAGAGTTTTTCAAAGGTATTTTCTAAAATATGGCCGATTTGTATTCTTTAATAAAGATATGTCTATCGTTAATCTGATGCTTCAACAAACAACACAAATTGAATGATGACAATTCGTTGGATATTGCAGAGTTAACAAAGGCTCTTTCAAACTTAATATGTCAAATAACAATAACGACTTTTCGCAAGAAAGCTCAATGGATGTAAACCTGTTTTGAATATTGCTGTGCTCCCTACATTTATTTTTTCTTTGTCAACTCAGCGCTGGTGTAGGACGGACGGGTACTTATATAGCATTAGATGCGCTCTTTCAAATCGGCAAGAGAACTGGGAAAGTGAATGTTGCTGAATTTGTGGCGAAAATGAGACAAAACCGAGTCTCAATGGTACAAACATATGTAAGTTTCACAATATTCAATTTCATTATTACTGTATCTGTATGAAAAAGACAGAATTTGGTGGTATCATATCATACTTTTTATCATTAAATTTAAACATAAAAGTATATTCTTTTAAAGGAGCAATATATTACGATATATCTTGCCCTGAACGAAGTTTTCAAAGCACCCGTTCAAGTGGACACATTGGTTAAATTTCTGAACAAAGCAGAGAAAGCGAGAAAAAATATTCCAGTCAACCAAAACCCACTTCACAATGAATTTCAGGTTTGCAGTTAACACTCAACAATAAAAAAAATCACTGATATATAACAAACTCAAAGAAAAAGAACAAAACTCTTGCTTATTTTATTTGGGAAAGTATAAGGAGAAAGTATGACATTACAAACGTAGTTTATCATAAAATTAAATTTCAAAACATAATGTCTCTTGTTTTTTTATTAACAGCTTCTGTTAAAAATTCGCCAAAATTATTCTAAAGATGATTACAATTTTGCAACGCATGATTCTGGAGATCAGCTTTCCGAAGAAATTTTACCTCGTAAGTGCGATTTTTTTTTTTCATTTGTTATTATAAAATCTTTTTTTGAGGGTTTAAAAACAGAAAATTAAATTAAATATCTGGAGATATATTTAATACAACGTATTTTGAACCTAACATAGTTATCTGAACAGTCAAACTATAAAAGCATTATATTGTTTACATTTCAGTGAAGAAATACGGTCTCTATCTCTCCCCTATCAAAACAATACGAGGCAATCACATCAATGCAATAACCGTGCCGGTAATATATCTGCATCTTTTAAGTATGAATAGCAATTGAATTGGGGTAATTTGATCATTTACAATATGTAGCAGAAGTATGAGTCAATGAATAAATACAAAGGACTTTATTTTTTGTCAACAAGAGGATAATACAAGTTTTAACTTTATTATAAATAGAAAGTTCTATCAATAAAGAAATGTCATATGCTCACTTTATTCTGTTCTTTTTCTGGACCACTGGTCTACTCTGTATAGCGTGTAGGAGTAAAATAACATTATGTTTTTGTACATAATTAATAGACATTTCGATATACTCGTATTTTTAAAGGTCATGCCTCTTAAAATAACAGTCTAGTAAGCTAAACATCTTTTTTTTGAAAATTAAAACATGTTTGTGTCAGGATGATGTTTGTGTTTTACTCACATTCTTCAAAAGATTCCCTTTAAATAATAATAAAAAAAAAACACAAAATGTTTCACATTTTTCAGAATTAAAGTGTTGTTCAGATGAAAATTTTAGGACTTAAGGATTAAACTATTAATCTTTGTTTATTTTCAGTCATTTACCAATCTTCAGCATTTCATTGTGACAAAATATCCACTGGAAGAGAACGCTTTGGATCTCTTACGTTTGTTGAGTGACCACGAGTCAGATACAGTCATCTCTATGCAGCCACTTTGTGATATCAAATCGGTATGCGTTGTAATTATTTGAGCCTCTCACGACCAAGCTGCAGAATAAAGTCATGTTTGTACGACGATCATATTATCAGTTTCTAGCGGTTTACTGCGTAATACAACGTATTTTTTCATATACGTTTCTCTTTTTGTGTCTAACTTCATGTGTCAAATATCAATTTAGGTTTTGTTTGTAAAACGTAGATTTGGTATGCATTTTTATAATAATAAAACTTGCTCAAATGAGAAATACATTGAAAAAAAATCGAAAAAAGGGAAAACTCATTTGAACAAGATTCATTTTGGAGTGTTTTTTATGCTTAAGGCTATGTTTAGTTATATTGTACCTGTGTCTTGCTAAAAACATAATTTCTTGAGTTATAATTGATATATTTAGGTCAAAGTATGGTTACCTTCTCAATCCTCATCTGTAAAGATCCCACCGTTTACAGTGCATCATCGGACAAAATCTCGGACTGATGTCATTACTCACGAGATCCAAATTGTTCATGACGATGTATGCTAATTAATTTTTATTTATTTACAAAATGTAAAAAAAAAAATTTAAAAAAAAAATAAAATAAAAATATGAAATAGAGTAAGCACAACTGTATACGCTATCAGCTTTTATTTTCGTTGACCAAGGCGGAAGTACGTACGGTAATGGTTGTTGAACCTGAAGTTAAAATACAGTGTTCTGGAAGTTCTATTGACACATCCCAGCTTCGGAGTTTGGTATCGACGGTTCTTCATTTGGAAACTAAACAACCAATAACGATTTTGAGCAGGTCTGATATTAGGAAACACAAAACGAAATAGTGGCTGTTCTTTTCTTTTCTTTAATATTATCTTCATGAAATACAAATGATTCTAATGAAAATTTCTTTATTACTGTAACCTTTTTCTCACTGATACACTAATGAAAACTTCGAAGGCTTTTATTTTTATTGCTTCTACATGTAATTGTTTCCTCTCTTTCTCCTAAATGAATAAGCTCGTCTAAGTTCTCTATTCTATTTTTTTTCTTCATTACTAGTGACGGTGCCTCTCTGTGTGGATTGTTTACCGCCGTCCATAACGTCATCCAACAGATGAATATGGATGACACAGTGGACGTATTCACCACCGTCAGACAGCTACAGATCCGGCGTCCCGAGTTCTGTGCTAGATTTGTAAGTTTTATTTAGCAAATAAATCAAATATACAAAAATTAGGAATTTTAAACATAAATAAGAGAAAATGCACAGGGCGAAAAACCATCTTTAAGCAAGTCCTTAAAGGTGGCGTAAAGGCGGCTTAAAGGGTGTACGATCTTTAAGCCACCTTTAAGTCACCTTTAAGCTAGTGCCTATAGGTCCTTAATGTCCGAACTTCTTTAAGCCACCTTTAAGCCATCTTTAAGCCACCTTTAAGCATCTTTAAGTGGCATTTACGCTCCATTGAAGTTGTCTTTACACCATCTTTAAGTTCCCTTTAAGTCAACAGTTTCATATTAAATACATAAATGAAATGCAAAAACTTCTTTGTAGGGGAGGGAGGGGATAATTCGAGTGATGATAAAGTTTTCAATTAAGGAGGGTGGGGGTGTTCTAGGCGGTTTTAATTGTCAACACACACACCATGCAGAAACAGGTATCTACATCCAAGTTTTGCTTGTGTAAACACCTCACGCATGCAGTCGCTCTATTGAACACAGATCGCTATTATAATTATCAACACCGCTCCAATGAACACAGATCGCCGTTATAAGATTTTATGTTTTGTTTCAAAATTATTGTATGTAGCAGTGAGCGCAGTTCTTGTCTCTAAATCCGCGCATGAAATTACATTAAAGTATGTTTGTTTCCTATTATGAACTAATTGGTGAAAGCTCTCTCTCTCTCTCTCTCTCTCTCTCTCTCTCTCTCTCTCTCTCTCATTAGTAATATTATTTAATATTTGACTAAATAATACTTAGTCGAAAACCATCAATTGTTTGACTGTTGGCACATGATGTTAAATTCATAATTTTCATTGAACCGGATTCAAAGTTCAGTAATACAAATCTACATCAATTCGTTTTCATTTAGAATTTGTTTTCGTCAAAGAACACGCGTTCACACTAAGTACGACAACGGGTTTCTTTCTTTTCTTTTCTTTTTTTGAAAATAGATTATCCTGTTGTTAAACAATATAAAAAATAAATGACAAAAACCCCCATGATATAGTTTAATAATCAGTTTAAGATATGTACAGTAAAATACGCTTATAACGAAGTCCCAGGGACGGGCGATTTTACTTCGTAATAAGCTTAATTCGTTATATCCGTCAAGTTTACACATGTAATAAAGTCTTTTCAAGTAAAAAATACACACGTTATAATGTTTTATAGGACATAAAAACCCTATCATATACGAGTTGCCGTAGCGTAGTGGAAACGAGCTGATGCTAGCAAACAAAGGGCCCTAGGATCGATCCCCGTATTGGGCGTTTTAATTTTTTTTTTAATTAATTTTTTTTTTTTAGGAAAAAACGTTTTTAATACTTCTTTATGTCTTGGAATCATTGAAATTAGCGACAGAATATACATTATTTACTTAACTGCCGTACATGTTCACGTGGAATCAATCTTTTTGTTGAAATCGCTCCGTTGTGTGTCTAGACATGCTTTCATTTCTTTGTGTATATCTAATTAAAATCTATTGTTTGTTAAACCTAAAAAAAAAAAAAAAAACCATGGAACTAACACAGAATATACAGGATATACACAACAGGTGTGTTTTTGTCCAAACGCTCGGATATGCTTTTTAAAAATAAATTTTTCGCATATAGGTTGAATATATTTGTCTATTGATCACAATTGATTAAATTGTTATAAAGTTACTACAATTTGTTGGTAAATTAAGCACAATATTAAATAAAGACTGTTATGATTTTTTTAAAATGGCTTAAGGTGGCTTAAAGGTGGCTTAAAGAAGTTTGGACATTAAGGACCTATAAGTTGTCCTTAAAGGTGGCTTAAATGTGGCTTAAAGATAGACTTTAAGCTGCCTTTAAGCACCTTTAAGCCATCTTTACGCTTTCTTTAAGCCCCCTTTAAGCCACCTTTACGCAGCATATATAGCTTAAAGGTGGCTTAAAGATCGTCTTTAAGCTACCTTTAAGCACCTTTAAGCTATCTTTAAGGAGAACTTAAAGATGGTCATTCATCCTGTGATGTTTGTCAAAAATAATCTTAAAACCAGCCAGATTAATCTTAAAGAATACATTACTCAAATTATATTTACTATTTTGTCATTGATATCATTGGGTTTAATGACACAGTATATGTTTTTTTATTCTGACCATCGAATTTTTTTTTAATGACAGGAAGACTACGAAACTATTTATCAAGCGGTTATGGACCACTACCAAAGTTCATCAGAAAACATATACTGCAACCAATAAATGTATTACACTTTTATTTATAGTAATTGAAATTGTACACTAAAATTAAAAAAATGAATTATAATCCATTACCAAAGTTAATCAGAAAACATATATTGCAACCAATAAATGTATTACACTTCTTTTTATAGTAATTGAAATTGTGCACTAAAATAAAAAAAAATGAATTATAATCCATTACCAAAGTTCATTAGAAAACATGTATTGCAACCAAGTAAAAGTTGTTACACGGCTTGACGAGGGCGCGCTTTCCGCGCCCGAGGCAACCGTGTAACAACCATTTTGTCGCATGGTCTTTGTTTCTAGATTGAATGATTAAACTTATCAGGGTTTGATTGGTAAGGTCTGTAATGAGATAAACAGTTAACAGTGTTCTGAGATATATTCTCTTTTTTATGTGGATTAAATGTAACAGAATGAAAATTTAAGGACGGCGGACCCAATTCATTTCTACAATATATTTTTTATTCAAATTTTTATATAATGTTAATCAGTTAATGGTGAGTGAAAATCAATAAAAAAGTTACATGATCATCGACTTCCTTTTTTCACTAGGGGCGTTTCAAAATTTAGGTACGAAAATCCGCAGATATAATAGAAAGTAATGGGAATTTTCTGGGGCGTGGTATAAAAAACTGATATTTTAAAAATTCTGCAATAGATTTTTTACTCTAATTAAATCGTAATACTAAGAAGTCAATTAGCTAACCGATGAACAGAAAAAAAATGTAGGTCATCGACCTAAATTTTTTGAGGGGTTGTGTCAAAGTTCACTGCATGGTTCATTTTCTTCAGAAAAATCATTGAAAAAAGGACATAATTATTTATTGCGTGACATTACATTAAATGCTATATATATAAATATTTTAGGTTAATGTATAAATTCAATATCTACCAGAATATAAGACTATAAACTGCCTTTCGGCGTTGTAGGAATTATAAACCGTGGAAATATAACGGACTTGTCGCAAACAGAGGAAATTCGGACTAATTTTTTTTTTCTTAATTTTTCTACACTAAAAATATTTTGGCATCACAAATTACGTTTAGTATAATGACAATTTTATTATTTTCTCTTATTCTGATGTACGTAATTACGACAGTCATATTCATAGCATATGCGCGGTTTCTGCGCAGAGGTGCGAAATCTTGAATTGGGTCCGTCGTCCTTAACTTTCATTTTTGCATTCATTGCATTTGAACACGTTGATTACAATAAATTACTATGAAATGTTCTAAATCTATTTTTTACTTAAACAATTTGTCTGTTTTACATCCTATGAAAGAGGCTTTAAAAATCTTATAGCTGGCCTGGGTGATTGGTCCAATGATTAATCAATCAACACTTTCCATTCAAAAAAACCCGTGCAGGCATCAGTAATATACTACGGGAAATTAAATGGAAATTTGCGGTTATTAGAGTGGAACCAGGTGACAATAAGATTTACTTCACTTTTAATGATTGTACACTAAAATAAACAAATTAATTATAATCAAATTTAAACATATATATTGATGTCTCATTTTTGTGGATTTTATTTTCAAGTCGTTCCATATTATGGCATTCTTACTTTCAGTTTGAACAATTCATTAAATCTGATGTTTACAGGCGTACCTTTAATACATTTACATAAAAAAATTGGGGGATGAAACAATGTAATAATAATGCTTAGTGTTCATTGGTTTCATCATATGTATAAAAAATGTAATGTGAATATGAAGTCGAGGCATGTGCTATTCAACATTCTTTGATGTTACATGTATTAAGGCATTTGTATATTCTATAAAATGTGTTAAGCAATGCTTATTAATACTTATTATTTTTAATCATTTTAAAGTTTTGGTTTTTTTTTTTTTCAAAATGTTTTAAGATTTTGGTAGAATGTATTTCATGTTTACCAATATAAACCAGTCTTAAAGCATCTTATTTATGTAGTACATGCGTACCACTAGTGTATGTATTTCAAGGAGCGTTTAACTGTGTTTCTTAAAGTTAATTTTGGACGTAGATCCTTCCTTATTCTTTATCATTACTTATTTGCATGAAGGAATTAGAACAGACAGCATGTCAATTTTGACCTTAAGTTATATGTAACAAATAAACACTTTATGAATAGGAACAAACATAAAAATAAGTAGAGTACTTTAGACAGGGAAATGTACCGATATAGATCAAGCTACTGACAAACAAGTTGATTAAACAGGACTATCAACAGTATTGATTGAAGTCATCTTCTCGTAATTTCTGAGTCAATACAACGACCTTGTGAGCAATACATTCTTCCACTGGTTCGCATTGACTTTTTTTCATACTTATTGTTATACCATAAATTGTCTACGAATTATTATTGTTTTCCCGATTACGACAAAGAGCACACGGTGGGTGTGACCGGTCAGCAGAGGATGCTCACTCCTCCATGGCACCTGATCCTACCTCTAATGTTTTTAGAGGTCCGTGTTTGCTCTGCTCCTGTTTTGTATTTTGTCTTTAAACTTTTGATTTTGAACAATGTTCGTTATCACCACATGTGATTGCTAACTTTTCTAGTAATTCAATTTTTGTGTTTAAATTCAAATATCTTTGCACAAAAAAAAAAATAAAAATACACAACTAATTGAGCATACGTTGACTTTGCTGCTAGTTTTTGCTTTGTAAAGTAAATACGACCTTATATATGATGGTTTTATCATTGTTTCATCTGATTGTAGTCAATAAATGACATAAATAACAAATAAATAAGTAATGATTTGTTGGGGTTGCATTTAATCGTCATGATCACATGATCACATGCGTAGAAATGTTGCTATTAATAATTTACTGTAAAATAATAATTGTTCGTGGGGGGACCAATGTTCGTGGCTTTCAATGGTATTCCTGGCACACAAATTTTCATCTCCATGAACGTATGTACAATCATTTTTTAATATTATTAAAAGGATCCTGATAACACTTCCAGCAAAATTAAGTCCATAATACTTGCATACGACTTCTACGAAATATAAGTTGTAAATAAATATACTGTCATTCTGCACAGGGAAGAACATATTTTTGTTTGTTTTGAGAAAGGATTTTTGGTTCATTGCGCACATGATCATCATTGTTAAAATGAGTATAATCAGCACAGAAATATGTTTCGTTATAACACAGTATTTCTACAGATATTTACTAACACTTTATACTCAGTAAGTATCTATTTTAAAAACAAAGCGTTACTATAAAAACAGATCAATATACGTAGTGCAAAACTGTCACCGAAATTAATGCAGTTGTATGAATTTTTTGTTTGTTATCACATTGTTGAAGCTAAAATTGTGCATAATTCAAAACAATATTTAATATAATTATTTCGATAAACTGGCAACTACTGTTAACAAGACTAAGGATGCGATTTTGGCGCAATAAGGTCAAATTAAATGTGTCATGACTCAGATGATAAAAACTGGTTCACTCTTTTTTCTTTTAAATTTTAAAGTGTGTTATGTCTACAGATTAAGTAATATACTTCTCGATGCAACAACATTTTTGACAAAACGCTTAGTATTGAGATAACTTAATAAACTATGTTTAAAAACAAAGAACAAGGGACGTTTTCGGCCGAAATATGCCGTATTTCAAATATGCACAGCACAAAACATTTTAAAAAGCCTTGAATTTATCAAATCCAATGGTATATATGTAACTTATATGTGTGACCTAATCATATACATGATGAAATTCATGCTAAAAACTGTTCCGTTTTTAGCAAGACGTCGAAATTTTAAACGCGACGCCATGCATATTTACGCGAGAAATTGCCGATTTGTTGTCTATCTATGTTGTACATGTAAAAACATACCGGCATCTGTGCATGAGTTTCGGGCTTGTGAACAGCAGATCACAAGTTTAAATCTGCATGCGGCCTATTTCATTGAACTTTTGAAATTATAAGTGTTTAAATACAAAATAGTATATATATTTATGCCTATATGCCTTACATGCATGATTTTTTGATGCATTATGCTACATTATATCTTTTATAATCAAGTAATTTTCTGTTAATTTGAGAAACTATTCCAAGGTGTAATGAGTCAGTTGAATACAAGTACCTTACGGCTTCCATTGGTTATTCACCAAAGTACAGGAAGAAAAAACATTCTAAAGCTTCATAACCTTTCTGATCACAATTTTAAATTTTTAAATCATGAACAATGAACTCGAAGAACGAAAGGGAAAAGGTGGAGGGGGTCCTCGACTGTCAGCAAGTTTGATAAGCAACCTCAATTAAAAAAATATCATTGAATGAAAAAGAAATGGAAATGGGAATGATTGGACTGGACTTGAAGGATGTTAAAACAAATTGGATCTGTTCATGTTTAACAATATTGTCTGCACACAGATATACACTCATAGAGAGAGAAAGAGGGTGTTACACTAAAGTCTTGTAGTTTTCTGTTTAAACAACGTAGTATACAAATCAACTTTTACACACTCAGTGTGTAAGAATCATATTATAACTTAAAAACACTGTAAAATATTTTTTTGTAAAACATATATCTATTTTCTTCGGAGTTTGTTGGATTCTATCAGATGATGTCTAAACAAAATGTTTTAAGTGTCTGAAAAAGATGAAGTAAAAAACATTAAGACAAGATCATGGAAGGAAATTTATCTAAATGTTTAAAGTGTCTTATAAAGATTAAGTCTAAAAATTTAAGACAAGATCACGGAAGGAACTTTATCTACCGATCCACTGATTCTACGCGCTATAAAAATGAACTGTACTGTTTTGGGTAGCGCTGTTTGTCGAAGCGAATAAACAAATAGAAGGCGTAGCTCTTCGAACAGTCGAAGATTTTAATCAAATGAATTGATAAATGGATGTAAAAAAAAAAAAAACTTCCTTAACAATTCAATACGTTATGGATAATAAACTGGCACAAGAACAAAAAGTTGTATTCCTTTTGGAACATGATTTTCAATGAACATTTTGACAGTCACATTCCAAAATTGAAATGATTTTTCTGTACGAAATGCAATCATTACGACTGAATAGGGGACATGTAGAGGTAGATATAAACCTCAAGAGAGTAATCTGACTTGGAGTTTGATGTCTTTGCAAATAAAAGTAGAAAAATTCCTCAGAATATCTTGAGTTGTCATTATTTCATACTGTACGCGTAGCGCAATTTTAAGCATCTATTTAGAATTTTACTGTACGCATAGTTCTCTGATTAAGCATTGGTTTCGAATAGTAAGTTAACTCAATAGAATGACAATTGAATGAATGGTCTCATTCAAAAAAAATTTCAATGATGAAAAACAAATATTTTTGCTGCGATTATTTTTGTAGTTTGCAGTTTTTTAATCCGTCTTGCACATCCTTTTACAAAGCTGTCATATGCACATGAGTGCTAAACTGAAGACAACTATATAGGTTTTGGATTAATGAGATTTAAAAGCGGAGTACCAGTACAAGTATTTAGATACTTGTATTTATATTGACAAGCGGACCAGAAACTTTATATATAATATATATTTGCAGTTTACGCAATTGATATCAAAACCCTTAATATAAAAATAACTAGATGACATCCCGTGCAAGCGCGGGAAATACCACTTTACAAATTAAGGTGGAATAACACATCATCACAAAATGGCTGACCTCTGATCGAACGACATTTCGTTTTATTAAAAGGATTTTATCGACAGCAACATTTAACTTACTCCATAGCAAAGTGGATAACGTTTCGGGCGTGTCATCCGTACATCCCGAGTTCGAATCCCGCAGGGGCTTTTGTTGTTCCTTACTGAATTGATATTTTTTTTTACATATTCATTTTTTACCCCCAAACTGCAAATTTTTCGCTTATTTGACATATGTACAGTTTATTTATCATAATATCTTTCATAATCAAATAATTTACTGTTAATTTGAGTTACTTTTTCCAGGTGTGTTATTCCACCTTAATGGGCTTTGTGTTTTTTGTACACATTTGTGTCCGATTTTTTTCTTAATTGGTTTTCTTAAACTTTTTTTTTTTAAACGAATCTTACAAACGTAATTTCCGTCAACAGAAATATCTTTTCTTATTGTAATGTTCAAAGCTACGCATACAGATGTTCATTTGCAAATCAGACCTACCCGTACATACTTATAAGAGTTATGCGTACAGTAAACAATATCGAGGCATGGTAAAAAAAACCCCCTTCAAATTCAAAGATATTGCTCCCTTCATATATGTAGTATTTTGTCTGAAAGATACCATACTGGGGAAATATTTTCACGACAAGATACATTTTTTGTTGTCAAAGAAATGAGAAACACTTCCCTAGAAATTTTGATTCAATTTATTATTAAATATTTCCACTGTTTTGATCCAAAAAAATATTTTCCAAAGGGAAATTTTAAGATTTTAAGATTGATATGACGAGTATAAACTTGTTCTAATTTACTACCGTATAAAAATCGAGATACTGTTCATACAGATATTAGATATTGACGTAATTTTCATCTACGATCAAAATACTGTACGCAGCGCTACTTGTTCTCTCGCTTAGACAAACAGCGCTACCCAAATACTGTACACTTCCGTTCCTAAACTGTGATATGTACATGTACAACACAAACGGTAATATGAAAAAAAAAATTAAATTACACAAAATATAAAACTATATATTATTCTTTTTGAGAAAGTACAATTGTTTTCATCAGCCCTTTAGATTTGATTTCGTTGAATCGAGTTAGTGAGAACAGATTATGGAAGAGAATATTTGTTCTACCGTTATGATTCTATGCACTATTTAAATTGATCAAACAACTACGTATACGATCACATATTACATTTACAAATTGACTTAAAAATAATTTAAACAAAAAAGAAATTATTAGTGTTTTGATTAAGCCTTTCAATATATCGGCGA
>WFKH01011926.1:19738694-19752714 GCA_016163765.1 Magallana hongkongensis
ATTTTCGGTCTTTATCTCAACAGAAATCCACCGGAACAATCGCAGGTCTAAACGTTGCTTGTCTTGTAATTTGTTGTTGTTGTTGCTGTTTTCTGTTTCTTTTTCTTTAGTTTCTCTTAAGTAAATAAGTTAAGTAAATAAATAAATATTTAAGTTTGTTTAAAATAACTAAATAAAAACAAAAAAAGCATTATTCTTGAATACTCCATTTTTCAAATATATATACTGGGTGTTATACGTTCTTGAGCCGTGTCGCACCGTGTTTCGTAAGCTGTACTGTATGTATGATTTAAGAATCAGTGGAACAATATTAAGAGCTAACAGAACAATAACTTATCAATTATTACATTCTGCTAATCAGCTTCTCACACAGCGTCGATAGCGTTGTTTACGTCGATAACAATAGATAAAAGCGTAATTGACGTCGATAAAATATCATTTTCCGCCGGTATTCATTTTTAACAAAATTCATATTGTTCACATGTGACAACCAACACCATTTTAATTATATGAATAAATGATGGAATTATAAGCCTGCACGTTAACTTTAAAAGTGGTTGTCGCATGTGAAAGTGTCTAATTTTAACGAAAACTACTCATAAAACATCATAATAGTAACGCATTTGAACGAGCATTCCATGTTTTGCGCACATTAGTGACGTCATAATGAAAAATGATGTCATTTTAGTGCCTGTAGGATTTAGCTAATATCATACTTAGTACAATGCACAACGTAAATAACGCGGACAAAGACGTTGAAAATATCGTAAACTTTGCGGCCAAATAATGCCAATACCGTATCTTGTTCTTTTCATGTGAAATATACTCTCATTATCGGGGACACATCTATACACATATCGATCTTTTTTTGCATTTTCAATATTCATGTAATGTTAAATAAACCGATACCAATTGTCAACCCACAACATTTTTTTTTTTTGTTATAATATGGTACGAATTCATAAAACTCCATGGCTTAATTGAAACATTTAATTTAATTGTGAATAAAAAACATCTTGTTTTTGATTATTACACTACAGGTTTCGGCACTATAATATTGAAATTAAAAAACAATATATCTAGTTAAAAAAACTGAATCTGTAAATTGTCATTGGCTCAAAAAGTGTTTTTATAATTATCGTAATGAAAAAAAGCTGATAGTCAACTAAGGTGTTATGATACAGGATTGTGTTTGTTTGGTAACACACAATATAACTTTTAGAAATAATCTATTTATAAACTGAATAAATAGTAGCTGGTGCAGGGATAGTTATGTATACTGTGAACAGGCGTATTCGTGCCCCCTTCTCTATTTTGAAAAAAAATATCGCAAATTAAATAATCCACCTTTTAGTCTAATTGACATTGAATTTGATCAACAAAATTTTTTTTACACGATTCGTGTTTTCAATGGTCCAAGGTTAGATTTCTAATAACAGTGAAAATTCTTTAGAATATATTGGACATTTAAAAAATTAAAAAAAATATTCATGCCGCAGGCCGATTTTACTTTTAATCAGATTTATTTAGAATATAAAATAAATCAAATTATTATAGCAATAATATATTTTTGCTTGACTCATGTTTAGCACCATAATTTTTTGCGCGTAATGGTATACCATAGATGACGTCGATTTGTGTATTTTTGACGTCATTACACTCCTAGCTGCTGAAATTCGAGAGATTCGATGCAACCAAGGCAGATATCGCACTCCCTTGAGGAGGGGGGAGGGAGGACGTCAAACGCCAAAAGGAAATTTTCCGGGAGAGCAAGACTACCGGGAGTAAGATAAATAAAACTGTACCTTAAAGATGAAATCGGCGTCATTATAATAGCATGTGTTTGCTTTATGTTTTCTGTACGTATTATATAAACTTATTTTTTAGTAGTAAGAATGTAAACAGGATATATGTCCTGATAAGAAAAAAAATATATTAAATGATTAAAATTAATATTAAGAAAACAAGAAAGATTGCAGTCATTCTAGAGACTGACCAGACTGTGCCCAGACACTTCTACCTCTGGCTCAGAAACGTCCACCAGAAATACGTTGATCGGATGGATCTGGCTGTTTATAAGCTCTTCACTTAATAACTATACTTCAATGACAGAACTATTTTGAAATATTATCTAAAAAATATATATTAAGTAATAAATAATGAGGGCAATAATTTATAATTGAAAGAAACCCCACTTCCTTGAACCTGGGCCAAAAGCCTGTCCTAGTAATTAAAATACTTTTAACAATGTAAAATGTGTAAAAATGTGTAAAAAATTCTATTTTTTTTTTTAATTATATATCCATCGAATAATTCAGAGTCCGGCGTGCTGCATTGTGTTATTAACCTACAATATATAATATTTTCTGTTGACATACTGTTTGAAGCGGATGAGTACACCAAAAAAAAAATGAATGTTTTAGGACGTTTTTGTTTCAACTCTAAATCTGCCGAGGGGATGGTTTTAAAGATAAAGATACAGTATCACTAACGAGACAATTAAATATTTTTATTTGAACTCATTATTAGTCTATTTATGCACCTGCTAATTATCAAGTTAAAAATTTACCATCTAAATATAACGAAAACTGGTATTACACTCATGAAAGGACTTTGATCTAATAATACGAATTTCCTATATTATACGAAATGAAATGATGCATGTGAACGTGACCGTAGTATATAAAAGTATACGAGAGATAAAGCATTTCCACTTAGTACTATAAAGGGAGATAAATCGCGAAATCATTGTTAATTTGAGTTTTCCTGTTTTGATTTTTGTTATTAGGAAGTAAATCGTGTATGGAGGCAATTAATACAATGCATTAAAAAGGGACTCATTAACTAAATATAGATTTCTATGAAAAGAATGTTGGCGATTAAAGCGGACGGTATAAACATTCTGATTTAATTATTTTTTTTCATATGAGAAAAAAAAACCCCAAGGATAGTTACATGTATATGAAAATACCGTTGTAATATTTATGTTGCAATTCATTTAAAATCATTTTCTTTCTAGAGGCTTCAATGACATGATGACATCATTCTTCTTTGTTCTAATATGCTTGTCTGTCCCCTGCTTTGCTAAAGGTGAGTTTTATTTATTTAATCTTTAACTTTAATATCTATCGGTATCCCTTTCATTCTAAATTTTGTATATTTAATATTTCTATATATCAAATGTATCATTGGAATTCATCGTTACATGTTAGCACTGCCTTTTATCATTTTTTACAAACTTTTGTCTCATGATTGCTCACTACACCTTAAAATAGTTTTTCACATCAGTAGAAATTTGATAACTGTTTTGTGTAAGAGCCAGTCCAAGTTGAATATAAATCAATGATAAATGCGCAATGTATGAAAGTGTTTCAACGTTTAGCAAACCTGTAAAAAATATTTTCCAGTGGACAAACTAACAAAATACGCTTTAATATCAGCAAGAAATCATGTTTCGTTACGATAGTAGGAATCTTAAAAATGTGTCTAAAAATAATGTGTAGAATTGTTATAGATAAACAGCAACGCTAATTTTTGTATTAGACAATAGGTGCGCCATTTATAGGTCACTAAGAACGCAAACCAAGTTCGGCTTGTTAAAAAGTTATAATTTGATTAGGTAATGTGTGCGTGATGGGGAATTTTTAGGTATGTTTCTGTAGAAAAAAAATGGGTAATGGAATCAATTTGACACAAGCAACTGAAGCCGTCGAACGCGCATGTTAAGGTGAAGCAATAAAAATAATAAACAAAAAAAAAATAAAACCCAACAAAATAACACCACGAAACAAACGATTCAATCCTTGTATTAAAATACCATGACTAATCGTACATTGTAACTGTAAAAAAAGTTTCAAAAAACAGAGGTTACACAAAATTTGGCTCTAGGGATTCTGATATTTTCTAGACCACATGATACTTTCTGAAAAATAATCGGGAATGCATATTGCTTGGATATATGGAAAAAAGAAAACTTTATAAACAGTGTATGATTGTTCATTGCCCAGTAAGTATTCTTAGTTGGAATTTCAATGAAAAAAGAGATAATATAAACAGGGAATAATATATCATTTTATCGTGTCATTTCATCTGACGTTGCTTAAAAATTGAAAGTTTGTCATAAAACAGAAAATTATGAAGATGGAGAAAACTGTAAAAGAAGAATAGTTAAAATTAGGTGTGTTTAAGCATGCTTTTTTGGGTGATTGTAATTTCATACATGTAAGAGTTAATGACTATGCTAAATGCTGCAACATTTTCTTTAATACAATATAAGTGCCTAATTATTTTTCAAAGCACTAATCAATATATTTCTTAGTTTATATTTCTCTCTTTCTTCAAAGATAGCTTGCTAGATGTTTGATACATCATCGCCAATATTATGTGATGCTTCAATACCTTATCAAAGGATAAATTGATGCATGTATAGGTCCAGTTTTTCTCTATAATGTGTGTTCTTGTTATATTCACTAAAACAAGGAAGTAATAAAAACAAAGTTATAGAGACCCATCAATCAAATGTTTAAGAACAAGCTGTTAAACTGAAACTCTTCCGAAATTGAATTCAATTTCTGTGTCCGTAAATTTAAAATAATGAAGTGTTAAAAATGTGTCCAAAAATAATGTGTATAATTGCTATAGATAAACAGCAACGCTAATTGTTGTATTAGACAATAGGTGCGCCGTTAAAATGTCACTGAAAACACAAACCAGTAACACATATAATGTCATAATTTTTTTTTAAATTAGATTTGAACAAATTTTATTGTATTTCAAGGAATACAACAGGTTTAGACATACGTTCTGACAATTTTCAAGATCTTCATCATTTTTCACAATTCTTAAATAGAAACATAAAGGTATGAATAGGTTCCATAGGTATGGAAATATTCCAAATTGTGTAGCTATAAAGCAAGTATTATAAGTATATTAAATAAAAAAAATATCAGAAAAACCTATTCTTCAAAAGAAAAGGTCAGCCATACTGCAGGGGCAATGTCCTAAATTCAAAAGGAAACTGTTTTATCCCAGCCATAATTTCGATATACCATATACCATCACAAATAATACGTTGCATCTAAAACAAGACATACCCCAAATAAAGTTAAAATAAAAACAAGGAAATCTCGGCAGTTGAAATAAACATTATTTTATCTTTTTGTGGTAAACATAGGAAATAGATCCTATCCCTGAAAAGGAACCATGTGAATTATGAGGTAATACTAACATACAATCTATGTTTTCAAGTAAAAATATATAATATGTTTATCTTGTATTATAACGACGTCGTAACGGGATTTTTTAAAAGCAAATTATGATTATAAAATTCATTGTTTAATCATCGGAATGTCCCTGTGTTGTCGCTATTTTCCCCTTCTTGATTTTTCGTGTTCAACGTTCTAAATAGCATGTATCAATAATATTTAGATTTGTAAATGTCTTTGTCTGTGATAACACTACGAATCGATTTCGTATTATTGAGTTCGATGAATTCACATGGCGTATTGTTGGGCGCAAGCGGGGTTCTCATTACTAAAAGAAATGAAAATCACATAGATATGTCAAAATTCTAATATTTAATCGGACAATTGCTGAAAATTATATAAATATAATTAATAAGGAATAATTCTTGTAATATTATGTGGTGATAATTTCGGTCGGGGGGTGATCAAATCTATCATTATGCCCTTCGGGCTTTATTAGATTTGACCACGCTCCGACCAAGTTTATCACTTCATACGTGTAATACTAAAAAAATGATTCCATATTTTTTTTAAATAAATGAGGTCCAGACAAATCCAGACCCCTTAAAAAAAACCCTGACACTCAGCATTAAGAATGTTTGTTGCTATTAGTTTTTAACCCGATCGATTCTCATCCTCCTGAGATCCAACACCCTTAATAAGAACTTATTAAAATATTCTCCTTTGTTTTAAATTATTTTTTTTACCCAATCAACTATTTTGTGTGTTAATCTACAATGAAGGGTCATTGTATTGTGATGTAGTTTATTTCTGCATGAAATTAATACACTTTGCATTGTGACGTCAATTGTATTTACTTACGGCGTCTGCAGGGTGTACGAGAAATTACTCCCTCTTTGTTAAATCAACTAGACCACGTAGAAAGAAATATTTTTTTGAGCAACGCCAAGTAAAAATGTCATTCTTAAGGGCCGGAATTTCAAGTCTTTTACTTTCCATCTTATAAGTCATCGAAGAAAGATATTCTTGATTTATAAAAGTCAACATATTTAAGAAATGTTGAATACTAAACGTTTACTAACATCTGGACTCATGCTGCTTACACAATATAATAAATTATGCGCGTATGGTTTGCCGTAGAATTCACGTCGGCAGTAAAATTTTCTTGTAATTAAAGACATTCGGTATAATAAGATAAAAAAGTGCCTGTTTGGGAGGGCAACTGTTAAAATTTACACCCCTCAAAAGACTCAAAACATCGGCATCTACATTATCAATGCCTTCAAAGGCTTGTATTGTAAATGTTTAGGACTACAAAAGTATTGCACAACGCATTAACCTTTCATTTTGAAATTTTTGATCTATTTAGATACACCATAGGTTGATGATCTTTCTTAAGATCAAAAGTTCTGCCGTACAGGTATGCTTTGAACTTTTGACAGCCAAACGCTTTTCCCAATGACTTAATAACCAGTTTCTCTTTCACTTGCGACTTAAATACGGACCAACGCTCTTGAAAAAAAGATACACCGACTGCATACACATATTGTGTATGATCACATCTTTAAATGTTCCCGTGGCTTCTGGAAAAAGATTCCAATGGGAAATCACTTCAAATCCCAAATCTCTAATAATGTTTTCTAAATGACAGCACACGAGCTGATTATAGTAAGAGACCCTCTTTCCATGTATCTCTTCGCTGTTATGTACCCCCTATTAACGGAAAGACAAAAACTTGAAAAAAAACTATTGCATTATTGCATTAGGTGTTAATATTCTGTATTTTTGTGATCGGCCTCGGTATGAAGCATCAGTCAAACTTCACTATTTGCGTACGCATTACGCGTCGCACTACTTTTTTAACTATGCAGCGACTGCTTCGTGTTAATAATTTAATAAGTAGTTTTATAACGAATGCACATTATTTTGGTTCATTTAACTTGAGATTTAAACATACAGTTTGTAAAGTTTTGTTTTATTTTACATGCATTAAAGTTTTGTTCGGGAGTACACTTCCCCTACTTAGCGTAAAGTTAAATCGTTCCTTGTTTTTTTTTTTGAAAGCTACATAACAGCGCGATTTATCCTATTGAATATGTGTTGTTATTATGGCATAACAGAAAAAAACCATGTCATGCTGACAACTGATATTAAATGTCGATCATTCCTCTAAAAGTAATGCTTGTTAAACTGCCCATTATATTTGTACACTAACTGTACAATACAGAAAAAAAGAGCATTGCATAGCTACTGTATGTTATGCATATCACGTATTCTGGAATTTCTTCAGTTATCAAAGACGAACTTGAAAAAAACTTCTAAACACATTATAGCAATCTTATTACGTTCTTTATGTTATAGAGCTTGACCAATTACATGCATAATAAAAATTGAAAATGTAAACGAGAATACGCCATTCAGTTTTGAGTGAGTGGCACTTACAAGCATACTTACATGCAGTGTATAACATTGTATAACTAAGCTTTAAGTGACAAAAAACTTCAATGTTATCCCTTTCTCTTCCTG
Source organism: Magallana hongkongensis (assembly GCA_016163765.1). Taxonomy (NCBI): domain Eukaryota; kingdom Metazoa; phylum Mollusca; class Bivalvia; order Ostreida; family Ostreidae; genus Magallana; species Magallana hongkongensis. The sequence continues at coordinate 19,746,425 of WFKH01011926.1, forward strand.
CCTAAATGGAATATTTTTTTAATAAAATAGTCAAATGTTTTAAAGTGCTTTACATGTAAATTTTGAACGTTCCAAACTATAAACTACATGATTGTATCCAGAGATTATTAGACATAAAACTGTGCTTGCAATACCTGCCACTTTACTATTAGGTATTGTATATAAAAAGAAAAAGAAATATTATTTATTTATTACGCTGTACGCACATTTAGTAAAACCAAATTGAAGGACGTTTTGATTGAAGTTACCAATATATAAATCATTTTAGCAAAAAAATCACTATTAAAAAGTAAATTTTAAGACCACCTTATGTACATCTATATTTGTCCTTAATAGTATATTTGTGTCTTTCTCTCTGTATAATAAACCCCTTATGCGGTCATTTTTTTCCCGTATTTGCAAATAATTTTCATGAGGAAAAAAATATAATACAAGATGAATGGTAAAAAATCATGATAAAAATAAAAATGAGAGTAGAAACAATCCTGCATTTAACTTCCTCTAAAACAGCTAACATGAACTGAAATTGTTTGTTACAAATTTGGCATGTGGCGTGCCAATTAGCCTGAATCATTAGAAACCCACGGATATATATTCTCAATCTAAGGTAATTTATCTTATATATTAAGGATATTTGTGTTTAATATATTTAAATGTTTTATTGTTTTGTCTTGTGATTTTGCAGCTTATACTTTTTTATAATTTTAATACATGTAGACACATGTAATGCGATTGAGTTTCAAAGATTAATAGGTAAAATTGTCAAGCGCCTTTATGTTAGAGATTCTTATATGTTTAAAATTTATGTTTGTGACGCGCAAAGCAAAAATCTCCCTTATCTCAATTATGACGTAACGTAAAAATACGCGTTTAAATATCACAACGTTGTAAACGCTGTATACTGATCTGCCATGTGTTTCAGTTCCGTGTTTAAGCATCAGATACAACGTTTTGAAGGAATTTCTGCAAAGTCTAAATAAAGTTTGGCATCAATTATGGTTATCTTTTTTTTTAAAATATCGTATGTTTAAAATAAATAAATAAATCAGGGCTAAACAAGGGTTAAAATATATGTCCTTTTCAACTATATAAAAAATACTATGTGTTCGCTACAAATGAAACAGTAATAAAGAAAGCCGTTGTGTATTAATGTTTGCGTTCGTTTAATCTGAAATGTCCAATACTTTAAAAAAGAGTCGTTTAGCATTACAATTGTAAATATTGTTCTGTAACATATATTTGAATTTGCGATCAAGTATTCATCAACTTTCTGTTTAAGTGCAGAAAGGTTAACTTATATTTGGCCCTGTCTTATTGTATATCTTTAAGACGAAGAAATGTCGTTTACCCAAAATGTGTAAGATAAGAAGTCACAAAATCTTACAACTTTAAAAGAGATAAAAGTATCAACAGGTACATAATGTGAACTTTTTTGAATTTTAGGGAGATATATTTTGGCTTACAAAAACTCACTTAAAACACTTTCTCGTGAGAATAGAAGTATCCCAAACAATAGAGGGCGTGTACATGTAATATGCTTCATGTTTTTTTTTTTTTAAATAGGGACATTGCCCATTTCAAAGGCGAAAAGAAAGATTCACGAAGATTATTTTTTAATTAGTGACTTGTAACAACTAATATATAATGTATGGTCAAAAAGTTTTGATTTTGTACAAAAGTTTGTTAAAGCTTTCATTTGCTACTCTTAGCAAATGAAGAAATTAAAGAACTTAGGAGAATTGTTTGTGAAATAGTTTGCGTCAGTTTTAGTTTAATTTCCATTAATGGTGGTTTTATCTTTGAAATAATAGTCATTTTAATTTGTACTTTTTGTAAAAATTAAAGCTAATTTAATCCTTTACAAAGCTTTTGAGAGTGTGAGATGGTATTGGAGTGCCACTTATAAAATGTACGACAAAACTTTAAGTGAATAAAGATATTAAACACGATGTATTAGGAACTTCCTCATTCACAAAGACTTTCTTCCTTAATGTAGACTGATCCAAATACATATACATGGATTTATAATTTAGTCAACGAATGTCTATCTTTAGTAAAAAGCTTCATTATAACCTTTATTTTGGTATCCTTTATAGATTTTCCTATCCCACTGCTTATTTTATGTCTTTTTTAGCCAGTATTCAATAATATTTCATTTTGTCGAAAACTGATACAAAACTGTCGAAATTAAGAAAAAATCGACGTCATGTTACATGTTACATGTACAAATATGTTGAAAAATATGCTTAAATGTATTTGTATTTGCTTTTAAACTACTACTTTGTAAGTATTTTTATACAAACATTAAAACTTACTTGTTGTAGACTAGAATGTATAAAATATGTATCAAGAAAAGAAATATGGAGTTGAAAAATGGTAAAAGTTAATATCAAGAAAGCAAGAGCGAATTAGAAAATTGATGATAATTTGAATTCAGAGAAATAAAACAACTTTTCAACATATATTTCTGTGGAGGGCGGGGGGCGGGTAGGAGATCGACGACAAATATAAGAAAGTAAAATAAAAAATAAATGAAGGAAGTTTTAATGTTCCAGTATGTTTAAATAAGCAAATTTGTTTCGCAAAAATGGTTTATTTCTAAAGTAATAAAATGCCAAGCTTAGTATTTCACTTTAAAATCATTCAAAATATTTTGAAGCACTGAAGTGTTCAAATTATGAATGCAATCGATTTGAAATATCAACAACTTCCCTTAATCAAGGCCGAGAACCTGACCTAATGATGAAATGCAATCCTTATACATGTAATTACAATATATCTAAAATTGTTCTAGTATCATATATGTTGATCCTGGCTTAGCAATATGTATTGAAAAATTGAAGATATACATTATTAGATTATTTGATTAGGACTTGAAAGGTTGATTGCACTCTCTAGAGGTTTCAAGTACAAAATACTTATAATCAGTTAGACTTTAAAACTTCCCTACGTTTATAGAATTTTTTAAATAAAAGAATGTCTTAAAAAGATGCTAATTTAAAGATTTCGACATAAACGAAATATTAAAACAGTAATCCATTTAATTGAGCGTGTGAGATGGAACAGTTCTCGTAAACTTAAGGTGCACTTGAGAATTCCCGTTATACATATATCAATTGGCATGTGGATGTAAATTGTGTGCATTATGAAACTCTTGAAATAAGGAAGAAAAATACTTTTACTGACTAAATGAAGATATTTCACGAGAAATAATGAAAAACTGTAGGCCAGCAAATAGGACGATAGAACCATTAAACTTGTACTTTGGACCGAATATTAAACTTACTTTGATGTTCTTATAAACTTGTTTTGTTAATCTTTCTGCAACTAATTTTATTGTTATATTGTAACTGAGGTAAGGTATAGAAGCATTACTATTTGATAATACTTGTTATGATGTTTGTTTTAATACATTTTTTATTCACTCACTTTTCAGGGGTTTGAATGACATGTTGACAACATTCTTCTTTCTTTCATTATGCCTGTTTTTGCTATGTTCCACCCAAGGTAAGTTTTAATATTTAGATTTTACACTTTTCATTTCGAGAATTCCTTTTATTTTTCACAGACAATCTTGCATAACATGTACATGTAAATATATATTTATAATCATTGTTATTATCTTTTTTTCTTAAATCACTATCAATGAAATGTATTTAGAACTTTGGTATCAATTTTTGGTCGTTTCTTTTTTTTTTTTGGGGGGGGGGGGGGGGGGGGCTATTTTGATCAAACAATTATAAGAGCAATAAAACAAGGTTTTTTTATTATTATTATAGTACATCTAACATTAAAGTGAAGTGCTCGTTAGAACCCCCCCCCCCCTCTCAAAAATGAATGTGAAATCTTGTGACCGATAGTATTTTGAAAATGCTAAATATTATCTAACTTTGAACAGAAATTTGATACATAGTACAAATAAGCTAGAAAATTCCTTATTCAACCCTGAATTTCATAGGTTTGGTTAATTGCTTCTTTTGCGGAGTGACAAATAGGTAGATAATTGAAATTTATTGTAATAATATAAAAATATGTACGTAGCCTATCTTTTAATTTCCTGGAAATGTTTGTTACACATTTCGTTTCATATCTGAGATTTGCTTTGCCACAGTTGCAGGTTACTACATTAAAAAACTGTTGTCCTAAATATAATTTATTGTAATAAAGACATAATAAATAACTTTTAACAGTAATATAAATGCCCATTTAAATTTGTTAAACCTTCACCCTCTTCTCTGTATATTGAGATAAATTTAACGTGTTTCTATCTATAAACCTATTAATTCCTAATTCTTTGTTAGGAGTATTTTGATGTTCATTGCGGTTCATTTTATTAAACCCCTTTCTCTTTAAGTAGATATGTCATTTCAAAAAATAAAACATAGATGAAATTCGTAATTGCAGGTTGACATCATGATTTTTTTTTAAATTTTGTTTAGGTCAATCAAGTTTATTGTGTTTCAAAATTAGCAAATGCTTTCATCGTTATAAAGTTGTATCATAAATAATTATGAATTTTTTTTCCGATATTTTTTATCCTAATTTTTAAATATTTTGTTATAGAATGTGAAAAGGGAACATTTGGAAATGGATGCAAAAAATGTGGAAAATGCTTAAATATGACTCATTGTCATCAGGTTAACGGAACCTGCTTACATGGATGTGAACCAGGGTATCAAGGTCACAAATGCAAAAAAAGTTAGTTTTGTAAACCACTGCCTTCTCTTGTCATTTTTGTTTCAGATTGTGAACCAAACATTTGTTTATAAGGTATATTTGATTTTAAGATTTGTATGGTGTGTCAACAAGGATTACATTATTAAGGACGTGTTTTTTCAGCATTTAATTATTAGACTAGAGCAATGGTTAAACTACTTTTTGTTATATATCCATTGGAAGAAATAGGAGTCTAAACTTAATTGATTTAAGTTGATTAATAGTTATGTGCTAAGATAATGGTCTAAAAATTTCTGTTTACTTATTTTTTACATATGTATATATGCTAAGCAGTTCTATAAAAAAAAAACGATGTTATGCATTTTTGTTCAAATATGCAGTAAATATATGTACATATATTTATATTCTCTTTATCTATTAAGAGTTTTATATGATGATAAGTAACAATACTAAAACTAAACGTATTTCATGGGACAATTCTACACGTATTTACTAAGATAAGTTGTAAAAAGTTTAGAAACAAAATATATCATGAATTCACAATTGTACATTCACATTTCCAGGCAAGATAATATCTAATCTAATAATAATTTATAAGAGTTATGACTAAAGGATGTAAACGTAGCTTGAAAGTGCATTATACGAATCAGCTATATTCATTGGTAAATACTAATGCAAAATAACAAGCTTTTTTGGGAATATGTTTTTGCTTTTTCCAGCAAAAATGATATTGTTTTAAGGCATTTTTTACATTTAAGGTCTGATAAAGGCTACTTGATATCAGTACTTGATTACTTTATATAATAAAATAGTCAAAACAAATAGGTCATTGTATGTTTTTACGCGTTGTAGATAAAAATGGTTTGTGATTATGTAAACATTGCAAATACCGTATAGCCGGTTTTTTTGGCGGGACACAAATTTGGCGGATTTGGGCCTATAATGCATCCCATTAATTTTGGCGGATATAATTTTGGTGAATCCTTTACCCTTCATTAAAAATCTCTTGTCAGTTTATTTTTAATAGCTGAGAAGTTAATGCAAATGCACTTGAGCAAAAATCCTCTGTCACCATTACAAGGTGGTAAAATATAAACATTACCCTGGTTTCACTCTGTCTTACTTCAATATTTTCAAAAGAAATAACTATATAGTACTTATTATATGCATGAAAAAAGTATACCGTATTCACAATCAATTTTAATTTTATTGTTAGTGAAGAGACCGTTAATCAGACAATTATCTGCACCGGAGTCGATAATGAATCACATGTCTCCTAAAACAACACAAGCCAACACCCCTGACACTGGGGCTAATTACACACATGAATAGGGAAAAGTGATATGGTGTTTAAACAATTAACTTCTAATTTATAGTAATGTTTAGCTTTTATTTATTTACACTAGTTTTGTATTGATTTTGACTAAATGTACATTTGTGCTTGTAACGCTGTGTGCATGTAACAACTATTTTGTTTCTTTTTATCATGCTCACAGACTTTATAAAATATATTTTAAAAAGCTATAAAAACTACACGTTTGTCAGTAAAGCTTTTTAGAAAGTACATAAATTTGGCGATTTTAATTTTGGTGAATTTTTAAAAATCGCCAAAA
>WFKH01011926.1:19773531-19788444 GCA_016163765.1 Magallana hongkongensis
TCAGTAAAGATAACGTTACAAAAATAGTCACAAATACATGTACTCTATTTGTCAATACAACCAAAGAAACTTTCAGTATGATAACACATGCTGAAAACTCTTATAACAAAATATTCAATAAACCGTTGTTCAATCGGGTGGTAGAACAGCAAATTTTATTTAGCAAACCATTGTATGATAAAATAATTCAACAGACAATTGGAAAGTACTAAGAAAGCAATACAAAAGAACAATGGATGGTTGTATAAAAGGTTTTAGGAAAAAATATGACTAACAAACTGAATGACTACAATATCGAGATACTACTAGAAAATCCTGATTTTGTTTTAAATGATTTGAATAATACATGTGACGATATTGGTAGTAGATGTTGCTGATGGTTTTTGAACTGTGTAATTACTGAGTATGAAAAAGAAATTTTGATAAATTAATTTTTTTACCCTATTTCTCATATCTGCAGCCATTTAGACCCCTTTTAGAAAAAAATAAGCCTGTACAAGTCAAAAGTCATGAAATTTTCCTGAATCATTGACTTTTAAATGCATTAAACAGACATTCTAAATGAGGAACTTTCCTCTTATCCTTTTAAAAACGTATGAAGCATAAGAGGAACGTTCCTCTTTTCACTTCATCAGAAATATAGAGAAGTCATCTGAGGAACGTTCCTCTTTCACTTGACTTGATATCTTTACATTGTATCTGAAGAATGTTCCTCATTTTACTTCAACTGAAATATTCAAAAAGCAACTGAGGAACGTTCATCTTTTCACTACAACTGAAATCTTCACAAAGCCTCTAAGGAATGTTCCTCTTTTTCTCTTTAACTGCAACCTTTACATGATATCTGAGGAACGTTACTCTATTCGCTCCATCTGAAAGCAATAACAGCAAATAAGATAAAAAGTGATCATCCATAATTCAATAAGCATTACTTTGTAATATTTTATGTTAATATAACAGTGAAACATTGAAATGATTTAAAATTAATAAATAAAAAAAAAGCCTGTTTTGATATTGACATAAATAAACATGATTTTTAAAGGTTCAGAATGGTGGAGAAAGACTATCTTTGTAGACAAACAGTAAGAAACGTGTTTTACTTATTAACATTGCGACACACACTTTAATACAATAAAATTCCTTTCCACCTAGTGTTGAACATAAACCATACAAATTGTTATTAAAGAGTGATTAACAATCGCATTATATTCTAAGCTACAAGAGCTTCCAATATATAATTAAACTTTATCGAGAATTTTTATATTACCAACAAATGCAGAAATGATCCTGCAACAAACTTAACGGGATAAACATAATTATCTTTCAAGTTTATTCTTAAAATGTACATTCTATGTAAACATTCAAAAGATTTGCGAATCATAAATTCGGACTTGTTATACGAAGGACATTAGGTCTCGATCTTTCCTCAAAAGTATCAGTTACCTGTGCACTCTATCTAAGTTAAGCTAAAAAAATCTCTCCTTTCACAACATTCAAGCTCTAATAATATGAATCAGATGTTTGTGTGGGAACATTCTAACTGACTTATTGTTAAAATGACTTGTCTGGTTTTCTTTTTGTCTCTTCTTTTGGGGGTCAATTCTTGAATCAACTCCTCCATGCAATCACTAGTCGCGATGGAAGTATTCTGGACCTGTGCACTCATTAAATTTGTACTGGTTACAATTGGATCAAATCATTTCTGCAGATTAATCATAAATATTCAATATCGAACTATTTTTATTATAAATTGAGCATGTACTCCAACTGACCTCATAACTTCTATTTACAATCTGATTTGTAAGATCTAAAAATCACATAATGTAAATAGTCATTCTCGTTTATATGACTCCAATTTTAAATGTCACTGTCACTCAAGTTAAGATCTTTTTTTCTTGAAGTAATGAGATAGAATTATGCATATTTTGCAGTAAATGATTTAAAGGGTTTATATCCAACTTTATAAACAGTGCATTAATTGCCCTTTATATTTGTAAAGCAATATTATCATTTTGACAGCCGATTTATATATGTCACAGTGGTTTCCACATGTCACTTTATAGGCTAATGATAATAGTTGTCTATTTTTCTCCTACTGAAGTTGGGGAAGAAAAAAAAAACAATTTTGATATAACACAACCCCAATATTTCAGAGACCGAAGTTTTTGGCCACTCGTCATAATTTTTTTTTAATTAATTTAGGATTGATAAAATCTGTCGCAATGCAGAACAAGGTTAGCTTTTTAAAAAGCTAAGAAAGTCAGCCAGCGGAATATTAATTATAGATCAAAAGAGAATGCACAGCCTATTAAATTACAACTGACATATATATAGTTTCCAGAACAACTATCATAATAATATTCGGGTGTACATTTAGTTTGCACCTTTATTTTCTATGGCTGTTGGAGACATGCGTCTGAACTGCTGAATTCATTTGTTCCAATGAGCTCCATTTTCCTAGACATGGTTTAGATATGCATTTGTAGGGGAAATTGATAATCTATAAATTGAGAGGTGGCTTGTGGATTATGCTGTTTCAAAGAGCCTTGCCGGGGTATTAATCCCAGAAGGACAGCTATAGTTCGGGATTTATTTAAAATCAAGAATAACAAACCTGAATCTTGAAGCATCTTTCATCTTCATGAAGCTCTGTACAAATGTTCTCCGTCCACTAGACAATTTACATGCAGTGATGATTTTTTTTCTCTAATAAAAATCCACAAGTTGCTATCTTTCAAATTGTCACTGCCATTCTTTATAACCTATAATATTAAATTTTATTATGATTATATTTTAATTTTGCACATTACATTTTTGAATTTTGTTGATTACAATAAATATTTCAAATATCTGATAATCCTGGATTTTGTTTCAAATTACGGTAAAATGTATGCTTTAGGATTTCAATTACCTTGTTTATAGCGAATTAACAGACGAGCAAAAAAATAAAAATAAAAAATCAGTTAGTTATATAATACATGCACATTCAAATATAGTAAAAGTATTACCGTGATACATCCTGCGCTGTTTGCAACTGCGATTTCTAAACAAAATTTTCGCTCTGTTTCATAAAGTACACGGTGATGTCTGGTCTTTTAAAATGAAATTGCAACCATACTTTGCATCTGTTGAAATGTCCAGTAACATTAGCAAACTTTTCAGCATGAACAGCAAAGAGTTAGTTTCAATTCTTTTTTTCTGATTTATACACAGTAGCAGTTTAAAAAGATAATTGGACATAACATTTTGCTGAAGCAGTTGATGATATGCAGTTCTCCAAGAAAGCCAAAATGTAAGTTTAAAAAAATCTCCTAAATACCAGAGGTAAACTTATCAAAACTTACGAGTATGCTGTTGAATTATAGCTTAAGTTTGTGGTGATTTTGTCAGGAAGGGGGGTATTTGTTTATTCATGTATATTATAATGATTGTTATTCATATAAGAACTGTAATACACTCTTTTATATCCTGATGTTCAGCTCATCCGGCTCAAAGAAGTTAACAAATGCACGTTTTTGCTAACCATTGTAATCTCAAAGCTTTAGGCCCTGTCGCACCAGATTGTGTTCCCCCAGAGTTTCATTACGTTGTTATATTTCTGGAATTGATTTTGGATTGCAGGGGAATTAGAAACAAATGTGCAATTGAAATGTAAGATTTTACAAGGTGAGAATGTGACAGCAAGCAAGGGATTTCTACTGAGCTCTCGCGCCGTTTAACTGCGTTCCTACTAACTTCTTTTACAATTGACTGTGTCCCCACTATGTGCTCATAATGTGGTTAGGTTAGAGATTTCACCTCACGTTAACGGTGTGTTTAATGCACTGTATGTGTGCACTTTTTTCAGTAAAGAGAGTGACTTCTATCAGTCAAAAGTTTAGTGTTTCAGCGGTTTGAGACAGCGTTTTTGATTTTAATACAATGTATATTTATAATTGTTAACTTATAAGCTTCAAACCCGCTATAAGCAGGAGTCATTTTGCATGTTGTTTAATAGGTGATAAAATTGGCATCTCTTCTAAATTTTGTGCTAATTAGCTACCTGTACATGTGCATATACAATAGGGGCTTTAGTAAAAATCGTTTTGCATTCTGTGTCTTTCAACAAGATGCGCCAATATTTCATTATACACCCGATAACAAATTTTGAGATGTACATGTATATTGGAATCCCTCTTACCGTCTAGCTGTCTATTTGTCTATCTGTACCCGGTATACATAATGTTGTCCACTTTTAAACTATGACACTACTGCATGAAATAATCTAAAACTTTGCACATAGTGTTTTCTGAAGATGTGCACCTGCAATTTTCATTTAGATAAGATTTAAAAATTTTATGACCATTAAATCTGTCATAGTTAAGATGGGCATGTGTTTGGGAAAAACTGATAATCTCTAAAATGGGCAGAGGTTTGTGTTGCATATTAACCAAAACATTTCTATCATTATAACGAAATTAATTATCTTGCAGAATGATACTTAAAAGCTGTTTGTTTAAACTTAGTATGTCCAATAAATAGATGAAGTGACCCTAAAGGGCATAACTGCAATCATTGACATGATTGTAGTGTTTTGGCAATTTTAAAATTGGTTGTTAAATTTAATTTTTCTTTTTTTTTTTATTTAAAGCAAATTCTTAAAAAGTTTTGTGAGTCCCTTCAAAAGCTTTAAAGGCTTATCAAATCTACGCAAGGGGGCTATAGGCAACAATGACAGCTTCGAAAAGACTGAAAGCCATAATTTGGTATATTATATAAGAACACAATAATGTTAAGAACAGTAAACTAAGAAATGATTAATAAATTTAATTTTGATTTGTCACAATCTTTGTTTCAATTTGATTCAATAAGAGTCATACAATGACATTTGGGTTTGTCCTTCATATGTTTTATAAAAAGGAATGTTGCTAATCACTTGGTGTAATGATCACTAAAAGGGAAACACTTTGCAGTCCTCGGATGAGGAGTAAACATTTCTAGCTGAATAAAATGGGGAATGATTTGTAAAGTATTTAGCTGAAGTAAAGGGGGAAACATTCCTCAAATGCACTGTAAAGATTTCAATTAAAGGTAAAAGAGGAACGTTCTCAGATGCTTTATATAGTTATCAGGAAAGGAAACCTTAAATGTGTCAATTTTTTTTTTATGAGAAGTAAAAAGGAGGAACGTTCCTCAGCTGCCTCAAAATGCTCTCTGATTAAGGAAAAAGAGGAACGTTCTTCAGATGGAGTATGTAGCTTTAACGTTCCTCAGATGACTTAAAATTTTCGTTGAAGGAATAATAGGAACACTCCTTAGATACCGTGTAATGGTTTCAGTAGAAGAGAAAAGAGAAACGTTCCTGAGATACAGTGTTGAGATTACAAGTCAAGTGAAAAGAAGAACATTCCTCAGATGACTTCTCAAGATTTCCGTTGAAGTGAAAAGAGAAACGTTCCTCAGATGAATTGTGAAGATTTTAGTTTAAATGAAAAGAGGAACGTTCCAATTATGTTTCACAAGTTTCTAAAAGGATAAGAGAGAAAAGAAGAACATTCTTCAGATGACTTCTCAAGATATCCGTTGAAGTGAAAAGAGGAACATTCCTCAGATGAACTGTAGAGATTTTAGTTTAAGTGAAAAGAGGAACGTACCTCTTATGTTTCACAAGTTTCTAAAAGGATACATGTAAGAGGAACATTCCTCATTTAAATGCTGTTGTTTAATGCATTTAAAGGTCAATGATTCAGGAAAATTCCATAAATTTTCACTTGTAAAGGCTTATTTCTCTCAAAAAGGGGTCTATATGTCTGCAGATATGAAAAAAGAGAGTCAAAATGAATTTTGATTTTCCTTTTTTTGATTTGGATTGTGCTATTTATTCCGTGCAAAAGAATGGTCTCTCATAAAAAATGACATCACAAAGACAAGTGCAATGCAATCAGCCAGTTGTTTAGTTAAACAGTATCTGATTATCCTAAGGACTGCAAAGTTGTTTGCAATGGTACCTGATATAGTTAAATACGTTCGTACTAGTTAAACCCCCTTTTTTCCCTATTTCTAACATTTTTGACGATAGTTGGTTTTGTTAAATGCCATAGATAATATGTCCCGTAATTTTGTTTGAGCTAGTCTATTGTAGACCTACATTTAAAAATGCTTTTAGTCATTGTATCTATGCTTAGTTTGTTGACAGACTTGTCTCCTGCAATATGCAGTCAGCAAGCTAATCACTTGGCGTTTTTTTTTTTATTATATATTTAAAAAGAAGTTCATTATGCATTTTTTTTATGTATCATCCTCACCAATTATTGTTTGTAATCCAAGATAAAAATGTATACTTGCATGTGTTTATCGTTTATCGTTTGATTTCTTTAGAAATATTTTTAAAAAAATACTCACGCAGATAACCCTTTCTATAGTAGATGTCTATGTGACTGATGCTGACTACGCTCCCGAGGTCTACTCTCCAAGTTGCATTGTATTTGCCGTCATCAGATATAGTACACTGACCTCCAATATCACGATCAGTGTACATACCGTCCACCGCATTCCCACTACCAAAGTCTCTCGATTTGTCTGGCCAGGGATATTGCTCCCACGTAGGCTGATATAGTGCTAGATTTTCTGTAGGAATGAAATACGTAGATTACAAATCATTTATGTCCCTCTTTTATGGAATAAAGTATCAATATAAATTTACTTAATTTTTTGCAAATTTTAACTTATATATTTTGTTAAGTTTTCTATGCTTAATATGAAAAAAAATAATATTTCAAAACAATACATAATACATGTAATTATAAATAAGAAACCTACCTAACGCATGAAGATGTACGATGCACAGCAATACATTTAATGTGAAGAATCTCATAACTCTGTAAAGAAAACCTTACATTATTTGATTTACAAACGAAAGCAAATGACAAATTTAGGCTGTATATGTAAACAATACTTACATTACAGAATTACATCGACTGAACAAAAGACGTGATTTAAAATATCCTTGATGAACCTGGATGTGCAACCTTGATGTGCAACTCTTTTTGTTTGATATGTCTTCCTTATGTTTACACCGAACCAGGAAGATATTTTATAAATCAAATTTAAATGCGCATTTAACACGCCTTTATCGATTCACAAATCTTGGAGATACAGGTATATGCTATTTAAGTTTCAATGCATGAATGTGCGGTTTTTCATTTAAAAATAAATTAGGCTGATCTAAAGTTCTTGCCACTAGCCTGGTAATTTTAGATGGTGTGTTATGAATAAAAATTCAATGACTACTAAAATAGATAACAACCGATTTATGAAAAACAAATGTTGAAAACTGTTCCACCGAAATGATAAGTCATAGTTGCGTTGCTAAATGTTAAATGTCGTTCAAAGTAATGTAAACACCTGTTTTATTTGTAGAGACTTCCTTACACTAAGTGTCCCAAAAATACAATATTCAAAGTTAATATGTAAGCAAATCAGTCTTTTTGATTTAAATTAAACAAAAAAAAAGACAAGTTATTTGACACCTTTTAAACATGTAGTGTCGTTAATTCAATTGCAGATCCTGCTCGATTATACAACACAGCTGGGTTAAAGGAGTTTTCTGTTTTCCTAGTTTACCCAAGCTTCAAAATCACCTGGCATTTTTGCGGGGAGTTGATTATCTTGTCGATTTTATTTGAAACGTTTGAAAAACAAATCTCAATATTCTTTTGTAAATATGAAAGTTCATTGGAAAATAATGAGGGCTTAATAACGACGATTTTGTTTAACAGAAAAATAAGGGATATTCATCACCAGTACAAGAAGAGATGACAAAGTATTAGTGAAATAAAGACAATGAAAAGAATCTAGCATTAATCTTTTGATTCATTATTGTATCGTCCACAGTTAGGCATAAAATCACATAGTGAACAATTTCAGAAACGCCTTTTAAACAAGTTTCCACCAATAAAAAAATTCAAAAAATATTTTCTACCACATAGAATGAACTCCTTGCATAAATTGGGGTATTCTGATTATCTAAATAACTGTGTTATGCTCTAAATTAATATATCATATCATAGACGACTGCCGTTAATGCTAGTTTGTTTCGCAGCACTGTTAAAGCTTACTATCAAAATGTCAACGGATTTAAACGTTCATAAATTGATGCATCTATCATTACCAAATATTTGTGTATTTTTTTTTCCATTATCATATAAATTTGACATTAAATGAAACAGCATAGTAAATGTCACTTTGTATGAAACTTAGTGCGGTCCCCTTAATTGACAGTCACGTGATATGTATTGATAATTCTCCCGAAGAGAGGTAATAAACAAATTTCAATATCGGAAGGGCATACCTTTATTTGAATTAGAAAAATAATTGACAAATTATTAAATTCTACTTACATAATAGATTCTGAAAAGTGCTGCTGTTTGCATAGAGTTTATCTTTTATTTGAATAAATATCAATGAAATGGGTTCCGGTTGAAATTCATATGACCTTCGCTTAATATGTTAGGTAACTATTTATTAATTTATTCCGTAGATTGCAACGAAGCAGCAGCACTTTTTAATAAACTAAACTTTCCCTTAATTAAAATTCAAAATAAAATAATGATATGATAAATGTATGCCCTTGTAAGAACGGATTTAGATAGGCTTTCCGATATCAAAAACAGATCAAACTTGTACATTAAATACTCTACAAAAAAATAAATAATACACGCTCTAAAAAATAATTGGATGCTGGATTAAAACAAGCATAATGATTATGTAAATAAAAGCAATAAAATGCTTTCTTTGATGATTCACGTGGGTTATGAAGGTAACGATCATTGAAGAAAAAAAATTACATAATCCGTTTACGCCAACTCCATATCCCGCAAGCATCACCAAAGAAAACATTTCATTGTTTAAACATATAATTCACAAAATCCACAAAATAATCTACTAAGTTTATTTATCGATAGCACAGGTCATATTCTTTTAGAATAAAAACATTTAAATAAAATTTATTCTTATAAAGTCAAGTGTTTTTACATGTGTTTCTTTATTATATTCGTTGAATATCTTCACTGATTGTTGGATTACTGGTGGTTTTAATTGGAATAACTGTGAATTTCTTCATATGTCTTGCAATTGTCAATCTCTTCAAGTTCTGTGTAATGTTGGTCCTTATCCTCTGAAAATTAAGCATGAACAAAACATAAATGATTTATAGAAATGAGCCAGTGTATGAGAAAAGGGGTCTTATGACATAACGTCACAATGCTGAGAAAACGTCATAAACGTCGGCAACATTTCGCGACATCGTTTTTGATTTGTGACGCTTTATTTCTTTATGCATCGTATGAAATTAAACATTGCGAAGATTTTTTTACCGCAATATGTATACTAATCTTTGCTGAATTTTATATATAAACAATGTATAGATCTTAAATTATACGCAGTTTGAATTAATTTAAATTTCAATAGAACTACCAACCTGTAGATGTTGCAATTCAAAACCGTGTAAAAAAAAAAAAACCCATGTGCTAAATTGTTTTGTTTTTATATTTACTGATAACTGGTTTTCTAGGCTATATCTATGAATAAGAAATTGAAAATATAAACAAGAAATGATAAAGAGTTTATAAGCATGGTAAGTGTATTAGAAACAGTGCCATATACTGTAATATTCATAATATAAAATGACGTTGTACATAATTGTATAGCATGCAGTAAACTACTTGATTATGAAAAATCAGTTTTGCCAGCTAAATTTTGGTATTGGATTGAAAATTAATCAAATTGCTCACTCTTCAAAATTTTAAATTATTTATTAAATGCAAAAAACTGATCTAACCCCCACCCCTTCAAAAAGAGGGTAAATTTGGACTTTGACGGCGTGATGAAGGACATTTCTT
Source organism: Magallana hongkongensis (assembly GCA_016163765.1). Classification (NCBI taxonomy): domain Eukaryota; kingdom Metazoa; phylum Mollusca; class Bivalvia; order Ostreida; family Ostreidae; genus Magallana; species Magallana hongkongensis. The sequence continues at coordinate 19,783,410 of WFKH01011926.1, forward strand.
CAATAAGGGTCGGCGCATTACATCATTGAAACTCAGACGAAAGAATAAGAAATTATGATTGATAAGTTATAGGTAAAATGTTGGTCTGTTTACATGTAATTCAAATATGAATAAGAGATATAGTTTCCGAATACATGTGTAACCAATGTATACTTCTGCTAAGCGAAAACATATGAAAAATAAAATTGATAAATATTTTTTAAAAATATAACCACGAATCAGAAACCAAAAATATCTAATTATTTTTCATCCGTATGTTATGTAATTATGGTATTTCACAATTTCTATAATTTTCAAAATTTCTAATAAATTTAGAAAAGCTACAGTGTATATGAATTACAATCAATTTTCTTCTGACGTCATGATAAAAATAGACTGATTTGCAGTGTCAAAATGAAGAGTTTATAGAGTTTATAGCCAAACTAGACTATTAATTTTAATATCATCTGATTTCTCATGTTTTCTTCTGTAAGAATCACTCAAAACATGATTTTGTGATTTTCATGTCATAAGACCCCTTTTCTCATACACTGGCTCAAATAACTTTTGTTTAAAGTCCTTTAAAGCTGATACGCAGTATTTCCTTTTTAATATCAGACTACCGCAGTATTAGTTTTCAATTTCTTTTGGTACACTCATCGCTACATACTCACTATATAAGGCCGACATTGTACGGAAAGATTTGTAGAAAAGTGTTTTGAAAGAAATATGACAACCACTACACTGTAAGGAATATCCAATGAAAGACAAAACAAAGCAGACTGAAATCCAGGCACACAGATATTGAAAATTCTCTATCATTGTTTCCTTGTGTTGTATTGTTATATCAGCGCACATGCGCAAACCACACGCAGTCGTAGACCGTGCAGTGATAGCATTGCCTTAAGAAAAAATGGGGTTTTTAGGGGTGTTTTTTGGGGGTTTTGGGGGGTTTTTTGGGGTTTTTTTTTTAGAAACTGGTATAAATAACAACACGTTGTTACTTTCTTGAAATCACAATCCCTTATTTACAATGTTGGTCTACATTGGGATCTACAATAAGACGATATGCACTCTGCATGAACGACACACGATGTGCACGCGAAGTAAGGCAGCACCCTCTGTGCAAAATAATGCGGATACCTTGGAGGTTATTTCAAAAATTATACCTTATTTTTTTATTAGGTCGTTTCACCTTTCAGAGAAAGACCTTTAGTATTCCTTATGTTTCTTCTTCCTATTTGTTTGCTCTATTTTTCTCGGGACAGCTATTGTACTATTAGATATATTGAAAAAAACTTCTTTACGTAATTGGCAACTAAAAGTTGTGGCTCAAAGCAACACTAACAACTTTAAATTTTGAACTATCTATTGTAGAGAATCGGACCAATTGAAATGAAAGTGTCTACCTTTGCAGATCAATATGACATAAAGGTTAAATATCAAGGTATTTTGAAAATCCGTGCATTATTCATTTTTATATATTTGTGTGTAGGGTGGTATAGAAAAACTTGTTCATGGATGTAGTAGAACTTCTTTAGATATTTCAATATGTAGCCTTCAGCCCCACCTTGAAAAAGTTTAAGTCTTATTGCCCCTATTTTAGGAAATGTTTGTTATCGCTACTCCTTTATACAATAAAATAAAAGAGACTTGGAACTTTTACCAACGTTTTTGGTTCACTTAGAGCCTTCTTTAATCTTATCATACCGAACGGATCCGATGTCTCCTTTAAGCAGTTATTGCCCCTGAGGTTTCTAAATTCGTTAAAACACGTACAACTTTTGAACCATACATTGTAGGTAAATCGGACCACTTGAAAATGAAGAGTTGACCTTTACCGATAAAAATAACATAAAGAACAAAGGTCAAAGTCAAATAACAAAAAAAAACTCATACACAGTCTTTTAACAATATTTTTTTCGAAGTAACGCAGGGAAAGCATTTTATCGATTCTATTGAAACAGATATGTTTTATTTATAAAAAAATAATGATAAAAATACCTCTAATTGTTCAAGAACAATTAGTGTACTAGTGGATTTTGGCTTCTTTTATATTCTTTTTTTCAAACATATTACTACAAAGTGTAGTTCGTGCATTTATAGATCCGTGCAACCTGCATGGTTTTGTCGGAAAACAACATACCGTTACTTTCTCGACCGGTATATATACACCGGTAGAAGTAAGTCAAAACTGGTGTTGCGACCAACGTCTTTATGAATTATGTCAGCTTAATTCATTGTGTTTAATGCTGTTCTTGATATTTAGGCAAACTCAATAAATACTTTTTGGGGAATTTTTTTTTTATATCTGTGAGATATGACGCTATTCCCAACCTCCTTTCCCTAATATTACCTTTCATTGTTCCTGTTTTATTCTGAGGTTGCAACATATTTCTTTGGCTAAAACATAAATAGAATTAGAAATATATTTTAAAATGAGCTTTTATATTTCTCAAAAGAAATCTAGAAAAGGTATACCATGTGTATTAATAGAAAGATTATTTTAAATACATGATAAAATGTAAGTTTTGTGCCGATCAAATTGCTAGAAAAAATATCTTATTTTATAGATTCATGTGAATCAAAAACTTTGTTTTAAACAATCTAAGGGGTAAATGTTTTTCTGGCTTACCTCATTCTGGAAAACTTGGCTACAAAAAAAAGTGTTTATGAGTATTGATAGAGGCTCAATATATAGAAAATTGTATTTAATTTACGTTTTGAAACATTGCTTTACTACATTTCCAAGACTTTCTTTGTATAAAACAAAGTTACTTACCAACATTTCTTTTCCAGATGACAAAATTTATGAGACCTCCTGTGACAACACTTAGAACAGATATCAAAACGATTAAGATGAGAATAGTCTTGTAGCTGTCTTTGCACAAACTAGGTTGTGTAGGATTACTTTTAACTGAAATTTTAATTCGAACTTAAAACGAAGTAGAACTCATGTAATATTTAATGAAATAACTAAAAGCCATTTTTAGCAGGTAGCTGCATATTCTGGAGCTATGTTTAGCTATACCAATCGATAAGTTAAAAATGAACTTTATGTTGATAACAAAACAGGACATGAAACTCATTTCTTTATATATTTATGAAAATAGTTTACAAATTTAATATCGAAGTTTTTCTCTAATAAACTTAGCAAGAATAATAACGATAAGAATGGTATATATTGAAATGTAGCAAGAAGCCCCAGTGTCTTGACGGTCAACTGAGTACCACCGCTCGTAGAAGAATTTAATTGATTATTTCACTGCAATTTGTGTTATTTAGACAACACTTCAATATAGTTTTACTTAGAACACTGACATTGATTTAGATTCTAGTTTAAAGGTGTGTCAGATAAACGTACTTTGATTACACGTGTTTCCTGTCCATCCTGTTATACAGCCTCCGTCACATTGTCCTGTAAATCTGTCACATTTACTGGTCACATTGCAGTTTTGACTACAACGTTGACTGCAATTCAATCCATAATATCCTGACTGGCATCCTACAACATTGTTTCCCCATACACATTTTGTTTATATATTTTCAAATGCATTTAGTTATCTATATTTTTAAAAAAAATTTTTGCCACAATCCTTATAAATATTCACACCTTCATGACAGGTATCGCCTAGTGCCCCTTCAGCACATCCGTAGAGACAGGTACCGTTGATATTGTGACAAATCTCTCCATTGCTGCAGTTACCACATATTAAAGCACATGCCGGTCCATAGGTATTATTGTTACAGACTAAAAAATAAAATCAAAAATTGTATTTAGTCCCTTTTTGAGAAAGACATACAATAAGCGATTGATCTTTTAATGAGTAAACATAAAATATTTACTATTATATGCTCTTGAACAGGATGAAAATGAACTCGAAAGCGTAAGCCAAAAAAGTTAGCAGGAAATACTTCTTAATTTTTGACTTAATCATTATTTTTTTTAATATTTAAAAAAAGAGTATAGGAATAGTTTTCTGGGCAAATCATCTGATACCTATAAGTTATACAATGCAGAAATTTCCATTGTAACCAGGACCATATCACTCTAAACACTACCCGTAGACTTTAATGAATTAGACTCTTCTTTACAACGACTACAATTATACTGAAAGATAATTCCAGACCTTCTTATTTTACAGTCCGTAAATAAAATAGTTTACGTAAAATATGTTAGTTTGGAGAAGCGAAAGAACCACATTCTGCCTATGTCGCTTGAAATGGCACATAGTTTTATTTAGAGCAACTTTTAAAGACAATATTATCATAATTTAATATTTAATATTATAATTATACTCTGCTAAATAACAAAAATACAAATTATTTTATTTTTTGCATTCTTAAAAAAAACAAAAACTGTTCCCTCGTCTTACCATTAACATACAGTTCTCGTAAACTTGTCAATAAAGATTTGGCCTGAAGATGTTGTTATATACTAGCATTTATAAAAGTTAATAATAAAAAAAGAAAAAAAAAACATAATACCAAAGAATTAATCTAAAACATACCCTGGTTACATTTTTGACCAATATATCCTGGGACACAACTTAAACAGTGACCTGTATTGGTGTGACACCTCCTGTCTCGGCATTTTGTTGGGCATGGGTAAATACAATCGTCTCCATATGTTCCATTACACCCTATTTAAATAGACCAGGAAAAATCAAATTATTTCATTGTTTATAAGGGAAGAATTTGTATTGTACACGAGTACTTATATAAACAATGTGGTAGGTTGAAAAACATGTAAGCAGAATTTGTTTTTTGGGGATTAAACCATTTTTTTAAAAATTTAGTTTAAGTATTTAATCTAAGTATTTGAGACTCACCGTAGACTTCTACCTCACACAGTTCAATATAAGCATATCGTGAATAGAAGATAGGATAACCAACACCTTGTTTACGTTCATTGTAGTAGATAACGTATCGTCCTTGAAGGGAGCAGTTAATATGCTGGTCTTCTGACAACATCGTAGGGTTGAATGATTCATCGTGATAACATAGATAACCATCGTCTTTAGAGGATGTGTTGGAAACATAGACAAAAAATCCT
>WFKH01011926.1:19788544-19807108 GCA_016163765.1 Magallana hongkongensis
GAGAGAGAGAGATTTGTTTTTTGTTTTGTTTTCTTCCATAGCAAATAAAGATAAATTATAATTAAAAAATTTCAATACAATATATGTTTTTGAATACTGTAAGTTATCACCACATTTCATAAAAATACACAGCACTGGTCAAGATGTATTATATAAATATCAATGAAAGTATACGTAAATTAAGTAGCATCAATACTTAACAAACAATATGTTTTAAGAGTTACTATATAGTGATAAACCAGTAATATTAAATTTTAAAAAACCCTAGATATTAGCTTATCTTGATTTAATTGATCTTTCGAAGATTTGACAGTCACATAAATTTTCCCGTACGGTAGTAATATTTTTTTTCAAAACAATTACATGTAAAACCATATTCAAAAAATTATTTAAAAAAAAATGTTTTTAAGAAGTTAGGAGTCATTGTTTGACTTTAAGGTCAAGATCTAGTAAATGATTCCAGAGTGTCTTTTTGATGCTAGAACCATTATGACGTCATAATTGATTTTATGAAAATTTTTCCCGTACTTATCGGCTTTAAAGGAATTTTGTAGAAAATGAAACAGTTTCTTGACATTCTAAATCAAATCATGAAAAAAGTAATCCCGATACCTATATTCAGTTTGACATCATTTTAAAGAGGAGGTCAAGAGCATGTTTGATGCCGTTTTTGGAGAGACTGTAGGCATTTTAGATACATTTCATTAGTAAGAAATGGACAAAACTCCAAGATTTGTTACTTATATCCTTCATATTTCGTAGAAACTGACAGTTCAAAACATGATTTTTCATTGTATTTAACAAACATTCAGGCCCCGGTACATCTTATCAAACAAAGTTATCATTATGAAGCATCATTGAAAAAAATTATATCTTGAATTTCATAAAACTGTAGGCACCTTTCATTTACTAGATCTTGACCTTAATGTAGAAATTAATACAGTCATGCCATCGCAGGGATTTATGGTATATTTGGTGTTGAAGTTTCCATTTTAAGTCCCTACTGATTATCAATTGATTAATTGACAAAGAAATTAATGTACATACAATTGAAATATATATATTCAATTCATTATCAGATTCAACCAAAAGTCGCATTTCATTGTTTAGATTTTGATAATTATGAAATAGTATAGTAGCACTGTTTTAGCCAGTACACTGTGTCTGATATAAAAATTAGTTTTTATTGTATTAGTAAAAATAAGGTTACAAAAATGGCAATATATATACAAGTATATAAAAAGCAAAATATGTCCTGTGTCAATACATCCAAAGAAACGTTTAGTTGAAAGAATTTAACGGACAATAAAGAGAATTTGTAGGGCGTATATAGACAAGCAATACAAAAAGAACAAAGGATGATTGTATTAAAGAATATAGAAAAATACGAATTAAACACCTGCCAACTTCCTCAAACCCGATGATCTACTGGAAAATATTTTATTCTAAATGATTTGAATAAAACATGTAATGATAATAAAGTTATAGTTGCTGATGATTTTTAAATGCGTAATTACTGAGAATATAGTGGAAGCCGCTCTTGAGAAACGATTATTAAGATTCGTTAGGCGCCAGGTAATGACAATGTAGTTAATGAACACATGGTATCGACTCTGTCATCCTATTTACCTTTAAACAAGATTTTTTTTTAAATATTACTTATGGTAGTAAATTTGTTCTAGACGCTTTGTTGTTGGTTTAATTAAACCCAATTGTAAAGTAAAGGTGATCACACTAACCTCGAACACTACCGCCCTATAACATTCCTTAGTTGTCTACAAAAATTTTTTCCTTGTATTGTAAACAAGAAAAAAAAGCTTTTGCAAATGAATTAAACCTAATTAAATCAATTACACTTGTGTGCGGACAAAGCAGACGATATTTGCAGAAATATTAAGACGCCAGCTGTGTCTGATACCAAAAAAAAAGATTTATTAGTATTTCTAGTAGTAAAGATAACGTTTCAAAATAGCAAGATATATGTGCAGCTTATTTCTATACACATGCAGAGAACAAAATATGTTATAAACCGTGTTTCAATGGGTCAGTAAAACAGCAAGAAGGAAATGTCATTAAGCCAACGGAGAGTATAATAGAAATACGTTTACAGGTAAATGACAATAACAAACTGTCAACCATCTCAAAAATCTATAAAACGAAATCCAAATTCAAAGCAGAGCAACACGGACCTCTAAAAAGATAGATGAGGATCAGGTGCCTAGGAGGAGTAAGCATCCCCAACCGACCGGTCGCACCCGCCCTGTGCTCATTGTCAAGATCATGAAAAACGGAAGAAACCGTAGTCAGTCCGGTGTATAAATAATGGTCTAACAAGTATGAAAAACTTCAGTCAGCATGTGTCTTAATGAATAATTGAAATTGCTGACAAGGTCATTGTATCGACCATAGCGCAAAGATGATTTTAATCGAGGTTCTTGATATTCTTGTTCCAACAACTTGTTTTGAGTAGCTTGCCTCGTTTAAGAAATTGTTCTTATGTAGAGCATGCTCTTGCTCATAAACATAAACCCCATTAGCAGGTATATTGCTACATAAGTAAGGGAAATTGACGATGGAAAAATTAAAATCATCACGTTTATCATATAGTTTTGTTGTTAGGTTACCATTAACGTCTTTTTCTAGTAAAATATCCAAAGATGAAACAGATGTCTCAGAATCTGTGGTATGTTTTATTTCAAGCTCACTGGGATATATTGAGCTAACCTAAGAGTGAAAGTAACAGTTGTTAATGAATAAAGCATCATCAATATATCTAAATGTCGAGTTGAAGGCCACAGTAAGTGCTTTATTCTTTTCTTGCACAAGTTTTTGAATGAATTCTGCTTCATACAAATATAAAAATAAGTCAGCCAATAAAGGAGCACAATTTGTTCCCATGGGAATTCCATCTAAAGAAAATGAGAAGGTACAAAACAAGCAATACAAAAGAACAATGGATGATAGTAATGAAGAATATAGAAAAAAAACTATGACAAAAAAATCTCCAAGATAAAAACGTATGCTGCATATGTACTAATCAAATTCAATCTCTTTAGATTTTTTTGAAAAGCATACCGTGCACGACGTGATTTCTTCAGAAAATAGTAGTACATACGCTGAAAATCCTTCCTATAGTAAATGTCTATATGACGGATACTAGCTACTCTCCCAAGGTCTACTCTCCATGTTGCTGTGCATTTGCCTTCATCAGATATTGTACACTGACCTCCGTGTACTTCACGATCAGTGTACAAACCGTCCACTGCGTTCTCACTACCAAAGTCTCTACTTTTATCTGGCCATGGATACTGTTCCCACGTTGGCTGATGTAGTGCTAGATTTTCTGTAGGAATGAAATATGAAACGCACAAACACATACTTATTTTTCGATGTTTAAAATTAGAGTTAAACATTTGTACGAAATTATCCTCCTCCCCGGATTAATAATTAAGCTTTGAAGATAAAGTTTCTGAAAAGTTTGCAAAAGGCTAAAATAAATTCCTGCTGCTTCTGTTTGCTTTTTTGCTTAATATAAAAAACCCAAATCTGACTGATATGCATCGGAAGTAAAAAAAAAAAAAAAAACTTACCTAATCCAAGAATATTACCGATGCACAGCAATGCTATCAGTGTTAAAACACGCATACCTCTGTATAAACAGATCTTTAATATTACAAGTACAAATACAAACTTGTAAGTAAATGAAAAAATTAGGCTGTATATGTAAACGATACTTAAATTCCAAAAATACACCAACTCAATCGAATGAGTAATTTTAAATACCTGTTCAGAAAACCTTGATGTGTAACTTTTTTTGTTTAGGACCTGCTTTCCCTATGTTTTCACCTAACCCGGAAGAATTTTTAAAATCAAATTTAAATGCGCGTTTATTATTTTTTATCGATTTACAAATCCAGAACTCTTTTTTAATCGACAATACAGGTGTATGTTGTTTATTTTATGCATTGATGTGCGGGCTCTATTTATTACATAATTTTTAAAATACCTGGTTTTTTCCTTGAACCTGGTATTCTAAATTTAAAAGGTGTATTTTGAGGGAAAACTATTCAAGACAAACAAATATTCTGTGATGGTTGTGTTCTTTAATCTTAAATCTCGTTCAACTTAGTGCATACACACATATCAGTTGTTAACGCTGCCTTATTCTAATTTGCAGAAAAATATACAAACGAAATTTAAATTTTACTTGGCAAGAGATGCCATTCATTGAAGGATATATTCTAAGTTTCGTTTCGTTTAAATTAATCAAACATAAAAAGATAAGCTGAAAAAAATTAACTTTACACATGTAGATGATTACATGTAGATGTACATATCTATTCAAAAGTTTAAAGCCTGACACACAACATCGGTAGTTGAAAGTTTCTGGTTTACCGAAGGTTAATAATGGTTCGATATTTTAGAAAAAGCTGTTTCTCTTGTCAGCCTCTAATGGAAAAAAGTTAGAAAATAACGTATTCTATTATTCTTTTATAGATGTAAAAACTTGCTTATTTTTATCAATGTGTTTGCTGCAAATCGGTATATTTAATTGAAAAAAGGCCTTTTTTTTAGTTTTTACACCATTCCTTTCAAAAGAGATAATACCGCCTCAGTTTTAAATTCCCCTTTTTATAAATCTAAATTTTTTGTCATTCTATATGTTAGACATAGATTCATAGTATTAATGTTATCAAAACAGTGTTTCGCAGATGTTGAAGTTGTTTGTCGGGTTTACACGCTTAAAATTACATAATGTGAACATGCATGTTTAGGAAAATACTAGAAACATTTTTTTTTCATATTTTTCTGACAAATTGAATTAAAGAAATATTGTGCAAAGTAGAAATAAAAAAGGACATTATTTGGTAAAAAAAACTGTGAATGAATAAACGAAACCTTATTTAACGTACATATTATCGTTAAGGAAGCAGTATCATTTAAATATGAAAATTGGAACTTAAACACATTACCTTTATGCATAAAAGTTTGATATAAGATAAAACATGATAAGGAGATGATAGAAATGTATTATGTCTTATGAATCTTGATATACAGTTTTATCTCATACGTGTGGTGTATACTACCCGTGTAACGGGTAATGCTTTATCAAATAATTCCGGTCCGAACTATTTTTGACACAGCCCCTCGCTTCAACGCTTAAAGTGACCTAGTTTTGAAGATTTTCCTGTATATTCCATATCACTATTTCTATTTCCAAAAATTGATTCAAATGGATTTTTCTCCAATATTTTAATTTTTAAAAATGAAGGGGAACACATATGTGTGTAGTAATAATTAAAACTGCAAATCACGTTAGGTATAAAGGGGTTAATCCTGAAAACAGACCACATTGGTTGTGTTTCTATACACAAAAAATTACAGTAACAATATCTCCCAAGAATTTTAATTCACCAACACTAAGCACCCTTAATCAAATCTTTGTAACTTTGAATCATTAGTATTTGTTTTATAAAACACAATTTGCTTTGTTCCTCGTTCGAGTCAAACTCAAATCAACGAGCATTCGTAACTTTGTGAAAGTCTTCAGTATTTCCATTTTAGTGGATAAGGTCTAAGAAAAAAAAATATTTAGAGACAACAAGTTATTTTAAGGTCTATTTCAGTGAACCTTTACATTAAAACAGGTATATTTATCTGAGAACTTTACATACTAAATTGTTTACCGCAAAGTCTAAATAACCGCAAAACACACCGTTGCATCATCGATAAGGTTAAAAAAAATCTATTCGTATCATTTAAGGAGCTGCCTCAAAAGCTTTATAATTTAACTTAAATCGTATGAGTTAAAAAAAAAACATATATTATTGTGTGATTTTATATTTGTTTTATCCAAATCGTTGAAATAGTGTATATATTTGCTCGGCAAGCCTCGCAAATATATACACCATTTCAACTCGTTGCGTGCAGCAAATTTAGAATCACACAATATAGATATCCTCTATATACCTACAAGAAATGAAATAGGAATTAACAGAAATATGCGCAATCCTAGCAATGGAACTTGAAACAAAAAAAAAACAACAAAAAACATAGAATGAGGGAGCGTACTGCCTTTTAAAGGAACATTTACACTTTTTCTAGGGTGAGGGGCGGGGGGATAATGACCGAGATTATTGTTCCTAGAGGATTTGATATTTCCAGAGAGAAGTTGTATTTCGGAATACTAAAACGTTACACTTCACTATTCAGTAAAAATAAATGATACCTGAATAGTATAGAAAGTTGACTAAGTGACAGAGCTAAGCCCTTCTCTCACTGTTTGGTTATTCTTTAATTATATACAGTACACTGAATGGCATATGTTTGTCATGTGCTTTCTCTCAAAGAGTGTTGAAAAATGTTGTATATTTTGTCCCAAGATATTTATGCCGCACATTTGGACGATTTTAATAAACATACACATACCTGAGAGAGAAGTGAAATTGAAACCGATGAAAGAGAAAATTTCCAAGATATATCCATTGACACATTATCGTTTTTTCACTTAGAAAATTTCACAGGAACGAAAACCGATTCCTTCCGGAGATTTATAATGGAGAATGTTTACATATATTCTTCATTCTGAAGTCACTCGGAATACCTCGCACAATTTTTCAACGTTATTATCCGGGTAATGTCATGTTTTTTGCAATGGAAAGTCCCCGAAGACTTTTTTTTTTAATTTTTAGCAGTGTATTAATACCTGACAAGCTAGAGGGGGCGTTTCAAAGGGGAAATCTTTGGATATTTTTATACTAAAGATTGAACATCGTTTGAACCCAGAGGTATTTATAAATATAGAACAATTTTAGAAATTGTGCGACATAAATATCTTGGGACAGACTTTAACAGTTTCTATAGATAATATTATTAGAGAGCAAGCAGTGCCTTTTTGAATTGGCCGACGTAGAGGATATGCTGTTTTTGTTTTTTGGGTTTTTTTTTTTTTTTTGGGGGGGGGGGGGTTGTTGTTGGTACATTGCTATCATCATGAAAGTTGACAAGGAAAGGATAGGATGCAGGAAACACGATACTTGTTAGAAATAGTTAAGTTTAATTCTATCCAATCATAGCCTATCCTGCATCATGTAGCCAATCAGATTCGAGTATAACTCAAAGTGAATTTGTAAAACGAAAAATTCATGTAAAAATATATTTATACATCAATTTTTTTTGTTATACAAAGTTAAACATTTGAAAATTATTAATAATGTGCGTTACATTTTTGTCAGTTCGGGAATAACGTAAGTACGTAGTTGCTGCGGAAATTTTAGGTTACACAATACAGCATAAAAGTACTACAGTACATAAAAACATTTATTGGTCCATCTAGAGCCTTCAACTGTTTAAAAACAGAAACATTCAATCGACGAACAGTTCGACATATAGACAGTTATATATACAAAAAACGGACGTTGTTTGTGTGCACTTTTCACGTCACATGAACATATAATATCTCTTTCGCTGTCCGATCACAAGGACGTGTATCACTTACTGAGAATAACTGAACAGATCAAATTAACAAATGTAAGCTTACTATAAAAGCGGATGAATTTATATCTTAACAAAAACTCAAAATGATTCAACAGCAAATGCGATCTTTTTAATGATTCATAGAGTAATTATAATTTCCCGTATCGTATTTGCATTTATCCCCAAACGAATCAGCCGTTTGCCGATAAGCTCACTCGGCTATATTATATGATAAGGAAAATATTTTTTTTTAAATGTTTGTTTAAATGATAGTTTCATAAATATATAAAAGGTCTTTATCTGCTTTTTAATCAATATGATACATATATTTAATAAATATAGGATCTCTCATGGTTCGCGATGATATATGATTTTTATCCAACGAGGTGTGTGTTTTCTATCCCCGAGCCTTGGCGAGGGGATAGAAAAGACACAACGAGTTGGATAAAAATCATATACCATCGCAAACCATGAGAGATTCTTTTTATCACATGTTTTACCACAAGTTAAACCTCAATCTTTTTTTAAACCTCAATCTTTCTGTAAACATTATAATTGTGAGCCGCACAACACATTCACTACAAGACGTCAACAACTCTACGCATGGAAAAAAGTTCCTTGAAGATTAACAAACAAACATTTCATTTTCTGGTATATTTTTATCAATTAATGAAAAAATTGAAACAGCATTAAATGCTGCTCATTTATAACGTTACGCTTTTCAACTGAATTATTTTGTTACTTTTTCATTCTACGTCAATAATCTGCCTAAAGCTACGTAATGTTTAATTATGACGTCACGTGGCGGAAGAACACACAGTGGAATATCAAAAATTTATCCCATGAGTGATATCCACCGTATATTGAGATAAACATGTGATAAAAATAAATATCTAAACCCTTACCTGTTAGTTTACGTAATTGTGTACACTCCGCGTGCAATTTACAATACCGATGCACATGTAAATAAGTTACATCGTTCTGAAGATTTTCGGATACATGCATTAATTAGACATTTTAGTTATTACATTAGTTGATAGTTAGTTAATAAATATATTTTTTTTCTTATACAGTGTATTTCGTTTTATTTAAGTTTTATTCCTAATATGGATAGTATGGGATAGGATAGGATAGAACTTATTTGCAGGATAGGGTGCAGGATACATTACATAGAAAAGGATTATTTTGTCAACTTTCACGAAAGCAGCACTGTACCGGTACAGTTTCTTTTGACATCAAATTTGCTAATACGATTAAAACGGTATATTTAGTTCCGGTCACTATTGTTAAAACATTAAATTTCTCAATTAAAAATATTGCTCCATTTTTTAGACTGAAATAACTGCAAATTGCTATTGTTAATTATAATTATAAAATATTTATTTTTACGGTTTTACAAAAGGTCTAATATGGGGTATCCTTCTAGAATAAAAACTTTGAAAGGACGGATAACACATGTATGATGTCATTTATTATTTATTTCCCTGAATTGATTTAAATATCCCTAATTATGTTTGGTTACTGGTGGTTTAAATTGAACTATCTTGGGATTTGTTTTTTTTTTACCTGTATCTCTTGCATTTTTCAACGTCTTTCTGTTCTGTATATTGATGATTCTTGTCCTCTAAAAATTTAAATTAAGCTAAAATAACCCACTCCGTTTAAAAGATTTACTTGTTAACGGTTTAAAAAAGTAGTTATATCTTTTATTAATCTTTTTAAGTGTTGTCACAAATGCTAGTTTTTAAGCATATTTAGTATTTCCCTTTTAAACAAATTTATTCAAATGATTATAATTTGAATGCATATCCTAACCGCTTTTAATTTAGTTTTTTTTTTTTTTTTTTTTTTTTTTGTATTTTTATTTTACCTGTTCAACTGGTGTTGAGGCATATTTCTTTGGTTAAAACATAAACAGAATCTAAAATATATTTTGATTTGAGCTCATTCATGAGTACTCCAGAAGTATTATAATAAAGCACATATCATTGATATTCAATACACTTAATATCAGTTTTATGTAAGAATCACAAATTTATATTGGTGTCTTGGCACTCATAGTCACCAATTTCCTATATATTTTATACAAGGACACTCACGTGTAAAAAGTAGAAAGACATTGAAAGTTGGTTGCTGGTGGTTACCGTTTCCACGGTAAATGAGGCTATAGATAAAGAAAGTGTCAACATTGCCTATTTTAAAGTTATACAATGACGTTATTCCCATTCATATAAACTATCAATAACATAAAACAATGATGGACAAGCCATAATTTTTTCATGTTACACTGGAAACCACTTATAGTTATGAATATTGTTTTCCATATCTTTAGTACAAAATGGGTAACAATTTTAATTTTCCAACCCTATTAATATCCATGCAATATTGTTTTCATACAAGAAATTTGACACCCGTTGTAATGGTTACAAGACTAAGAAATAGAAAAAAAGTAAAATACTATTCCATCTAAGGACCATGATATTCGTATCAATTGATTTTTATTTCAAATTGTGAATATTTCTTTTAAGAACACTGTTATAGAGGGAATATGTTCAGAAGATTCAAAGGTATTAAAATTGAATGGTAATTTTAACAACAGCCGACCTCTGACACCCACCCACAATCTTCTGCATTAGCAAACAAAATTATCTATCGCAAACCCCATACCGAAAAAAAAAATATTGATCCGCGAATGGATTTTCTTGTTTCATTTCAATATTTTTGAAATTGTTTTAAAAACACCGGTATTCTCATAAAAGGACACCAAAATTCTATTCAGAATACTTATTTTTTTTAGAGCTTTTCGAATTTTCGTTCTTTTTTTTTTTTTTATAATTTTGGGCAAATTTTGTGAAAGATTCCTGTAATACTATAATAAAACAGAATAAAAAAAAATCGTTGCCGTAAAGCAGATAGAAGGATGTTTTGTAAGTAAACTTATGACATCCAGGTTCCGGCGTGTCCGAGTTTCCATTAGGAAAATACTAGATTGCAAATATAGCCTTAGATATTTTCTTAATTTTAAAGTACTGGATTCCCATTTTGAAACTAAGTTGATTTCCTATTTATTCCTTATATTCATTGAAACGAATAAGCGACGACTTTCTTCTATCTTTTAAAGTTGATGAGATTTAACAGCCTAAACTGAAGAAAAACGTGATAAATGAAAAAAAAAAAATAGCTGACTTATTCTTGTGTAAAGCATACACAGCGTTAGGATTGATAAGATAAGCATTTTAAATAAGCTTCATTTAAAAATATTCAAAACTTATTACTTATGAGTCTTGATTTTTGTTTTATGGACTTAATCTGAACTTAATTACCATGTTAAATTTTACGAGTGCCACGTTTTCTCAAACAATTTGTAAATAAAATGGTAAGCATTTTATCTAAGGTATACCAATAACAAATTCAGTTCATGGTTTAAAACAGGGAGTACAAAAAATATGGACTTGTGCGCCACACTTCGATTATAAGTAGGAATTTTAAGGACTTTAATATGAGATGTTGTGGTTGGATTAATAGTCAGTCTCCCAAATATGTAAGACTTAGAATGGAATTAAAACTGGATTAAAGGAATCGTACCATCAGTGGTTTTGCAATGGTGTCATATATGTGGAACCTCCAACAGAGGATTTCCAGTGGTTGCCGCTCAAACATTTTAAGTTCCCGATGCAAGGCAACTTTGGAGGCCTTAAAATGAGAGTTGACGTCTTGTTTACCATATGATAATATTGGTATTATGTCGACTCCTCAGGTTTTCCATGTTCAAGAATCATCGAAACCATGCAAATAGTTGTTTATATGTTATTTACAAGAAAAAGTAAATTATCAAATTTATGTTTCTAATAAATTTCTCAATATAAAATTCTTTTTTTTTTCTCGAATGTTTTCTAACAATCAGATATTGGTGACAATTGATACCGGTTTGTTAAGAATGATATGTATATATACAAATAAAGAACACATTTTAATGTACGATTCAATTTCAGATATATGTATCTGAATATGAATAAGGTAACATCCTTTATGAGAGGAATTTTGAAGTGTTTTAAGTATTTTAGATGATTTTCTATATTAAACTCATGACATGTACACGTGGTGAAATTTAACATTAATAAGTGTGATATCTATGTTTTATTTCCCCCAAAAAATCAGTTTTGTAAATGTCTTGTTAGTAAATTTTCCTAGTCCGAATATCTAAAAGTTTGGATGATTTCTTTACCTATTTTAATGTTCACTGATTTAAGAGCCGCTTGGATAAGGAACAGGAAAAGTTATTAACCTTTAAGCCTGAATATGACTCCAAAAGAATGTAGGAATATTGTAATGAAATTATATATTGGTTAAAAGTGAAACCCTTTGAACAACATTTTTTTCGTTTTTTTTTAATTTGAAATTTATATTATTTTTGCCCGAACAACCATATGAGCCCATAAAAGGTTCCATTAACTTTACACAAAGCAAATTTCATCAGCAAATTCAAAGTATGCTCAAGAAGTGGAGATCTTTTGTAAAAATGCAAAATGGAATTGAAATAAAAATATCAATTTAAATTTAGAATTTGTTTCAATTAATATTCGTACGTTTAAGTGTCTAAAGTACTCTAAAAACCTCTTTTTCATTTTTATGTCTAAGTTTATTCTTGAAATGATTTTTTGTGACATTGAACAAAAGGTTAAAACAGGTGACTGTTTTGCAATTTTTAATGATAAGAAAGGGTGATACAAATATACTCAACATCTGTAAACATAGTTTAATATTCTTTGAATAACATAGTGCATAAATAATATATAAATGACATGATTTGATACTTGTGTATACAATTAAATATGGAATAAATTCTACAAAAATCTTAAATCATGTTTTAAAAGAAATTAAAAATAATTAACATTAAAAGTACAAATAGAAATTGTTTAAAATAAGCCTTTATTGATTTACGTGAATAAAGAATAATACAAGAAGCTTTATACATATCAATGTCTATATTTTATTACGTAATTATGCCATTTAACACCAAGCATTATTGAAAATCATCCCAAACCCCAAACCATTCATGTATTAATAATCCGAATGTAAAAATTAAATCTAAATTAGTGTTCAAAACTGACGGTGAGTATACCATTGTAAAAAATGGCTTGAAAATAAAAGTCTCAGAAATGAAACAGCTAATGTATTCGATCAAATGAAATTCTACTTAAACTAATGATGTTAGTGATAAGTAATATCATTTAAAGTGTCAACAAGTATTTTATTGGTTATAATAGATGTTTTCTGATGCACTTCGGTAGTGGTCCGTAACCGCTTTATAAATTGTTTCGTATTCTTCCTATAAATAAAAGAAAAGTTTTGATGGTCGTCGTATATTATGAGCCATCCTTGGTAAGGATTAATAAATAACACTTTTAATAAAAATAGTTTTATTAATAGTTTTATTCATTTATGATGCATTTTCGGAAATACCTATTATATGTAACTGGTTTAATAACGGGTTATACAGTAATTATGAATACTGTGAATACGTCAACCCGATAATGTAAAAGCTCAGTTTATATATATATATAAAATGACACGTTATGATATTTTAAAAAAGGAAAAAAAAAAATCAAAAAACTAACATGCGCGTGCTACTCATTAAACAAATCTTACATATTTGGCACAGAACTCCGGACGTCGGATCTGTAACTGTCTGACGGCGGTGAATACGTCAACTCTGTCATCCATGTTCATCTGTTGGATGACGTTATGGACGGCGATAAACAATCCGCACAGGGAGGCACCATCACTAGTAATGAACAAATATATTTAGAAGAGATAGCTAAGATGAGCTTATTCATTTAGGAGAGAAAAAAGGGAACCGTTGTATGTAGAGGCTATGAGAGGAAAAACCCTCAAAGTGTACCTTTTTGCATATTAGAGAGAAGGAGTGATAAAACTCTTCTTTAAAAAAAAACATTTAAATTTTATGGAGATATTATTATAGAAAAGAATAGAACTAACATTATTTTGCTTTGTGTTGCATTACCTGCTCAAAATCGTTATTGGTTGTTTTGTTTCCAAATGAAGAGCCGTCGATAGCAAACTTCGAAGCTGGGACGTGTCAACAGAATTTCCAGAACACTGCATTTCAACTTCAGGTTCAACAACCATCACTGTACGTACTTCCGCCTTAGTCAACGAAAATTAAAAAGCTTATATCATATACATTTTTGCTTACTCTATTTCTTATTTATTTAATTATTATTATTTTTTTTTTTTTACATTTTTTTTTTAATAATGAAATTAAAGTATTTAACATACATCGTCATGAAGAATTTGGATCTCGTGAGTTATGACATCAGTCTGATATTTCGATCGATGATGTACTGTAAACGGCGGGATCTTTAAGGATGATGATACAGGAGGTAACCAAGCCTTGACCTTAATATATTAATTAGATTTCAGGAAATTATGTTTTTAACAAGGCACAGGTGCATGTGAACAATGCAACCAAATATGACGTTAACTTAACCTAAGCATAACAAATCATTCCAATTTAACATGAATTTGATGATTCAAATAAGTTTTTGCTTTCTTATGTTTTTATTTATTCATTTATTTTTGGTCGATGTATTCCTCCTTTGAGTTAATATCATTCTTTGCGATCATTTTGAAAGTGCATACCATATTATTAATCAAAGTTACCCAAATTGCAAACATATCATAGATTGAAATTTAACACCTGCAGTTAAACACAGAAGAGAGAAAACCTTATGATCGCAGCAGAACATGATTTTTTTCTGCAGCTTGGTTGTGCCACGAATGTTTAGTTATGCCTTAAGAAATAAATTGCATACCGATTTGATATCACACAGCGGTTGCATAGAGATGACTGTATCTGACTCGTGGTCACTCAACAGACGTAAGAGATTAAAAGCGTTCTCTTCCAGTCGATATTTTGTCACAATAAAATGCTGAAGATTGGTATATGACTGAAAAAGGAAAAAAAATGTAAATAGTTTAGTCCATATCGCAAAGTCCGAGAAAATGATCTGAACACTATTTCAAATCTTACACACGTGAAACATTTTTTTTTTTTAATCAACATTTTATTTCAATTTTTTTTAGCTTATTTGCTCCATGACCATAAAAAAAGACATCAAAATGCCTACTGATTATGTATGAATAAACATCTAATTTTCCTCTTGTACGCTTTTTCGAGTAGACTTGTGATGCAAGAAAAGAAAAGAAAAAGTCAAAAAATTACATTTTTTTATGTTGGCAAAATTACCAGAACTTTCATCATATAATGCAGTTAAAAATTGCATTATTCCGTTGTTGAGAAAAATCAAGTTATTTGCAATGATTCCACAACTCATATCCAATGTATAGATTGCAAATGATAGAATGACCCCAATTTAGTTGCTTTTTATAATGAAAATATGCAATTACATTACCGGCACTGTTATTGCATTGATGTAATTGCTTCGTGTTGTTTTGTTGGGTGACAGATAGAGACCGTATTTCTTCACTGAAATGCAAAAAACACAAAGCGTTAGTAATTTGATTGCTCAGATACTTATGTAATGTTAAAAAATTACTCTATATAATATCTACCTCCATAAATATTAAATTTCATTTGCTGTTTTTCAAACCACAGGAAAGGTTTTATAATGAAAGATGAAAACAAAGAGATAAAGTGAACTTTTATGTATTGAATTTAAACAAATAGTACTAACGAGGTAAAATTTGATCGGAAAGGTGGTCTCCAGAATCAAGCGTTGCAAAATTGTAATCATCTTTAGAATATTTTTGGCGAGTTTTTAACAGAAGCTGTAAATAAATAAACAAGAGGTATTACGTTTTTACGTTCATTCTTTCCCTAAACTACTTTTGAAATATAAAATAGCCTCACACTTTCCACTTTCCCACAAATAATAAGTCATGATTCTAAATGTCTTCTAAGAATATCAGTGACTGTTTATTGTTCAGTGCTTTTCTCTAAACCTGGAATTCGCTGTGTAGTGGATTCTGATTGACCGGGCCATTTTTAATCACTTTTTCTGCCTTGTTTAGAAATTCGACCATAGTGTCCACTCTAACTGGTGCTTTGAAAATTTCGTTCAAGGCAAGGTGTATCGTAATATACTGCTCCTTTAAATGAATGTAATTTTATGTTATCATATTGTAAATATATTCAAGTAATAAATCAATATAATATGATGCGACTAAATTTTGTCTTTTTTAAAAGTAGTATTCAAATTCAATATTGTGCAACGTACATATGTTTGCACCATGGAGGCCCTGTTTTGTCTCATTTTCGCAACAAATTCAGCAACATTCACTTTCCCAGTTTTCTTGCCGATTTGAAAGAGCGCATCCAGGGCTATATAAGTACCTGTCCGTCCTACTCCAGCGCTGAGTAGACAAATTAGACAAAATTAAAATAAATAGAGCGATCAATGTAGAATGATAAACAGGTGTCTGTCTTTTGAGCATTGTTGAAATATATCGGCTTGCTGTGTGGCATTATTAGTTTTAGAGACCACTTGACAACTCTGCAATATCCAATGGATTGTCAATATTCAGTTTTTGTTTTTTGTCTATGTAAAAAAATTAACGATGGACATACTTTAATCAAACTAACACACATCGTCTTTTTTTTTAGAATACACCTTTGAAAAACTCAAAGCAAAACAAGTATTCCTTTAAAAGGAATGATCGGTATGTGATATTATTGGTAAGTTTCATGTTTATCTAATGCGAAAGCATTACATCGATAAACATGATAAACATGATATACCGTTTTGTTGATTCTTGAAAAAAGCAATGAATGAATAGACTCTACTCTTAGTAGGCGAAGCGTACTTCCGATTAAAATTCTTACGCATGTTACAAATGTAGAAGAACGTGATTTGAATCATTATGTAACTGTATAATTGTTTAATTCTTAAGGCAGCGCACTATATTATGGTTTTTAGTAATCTACAAGTAATTAAATATTTACATAAAGCTGTCACTGCGTAGTAAACTAAGTAGTGCGAGGCACAGTGCGTGCGCATATATTTAAAATTGCTGGACGCCTCGTTTGGACACAATGGTTATAAGCGGGAGCCGATCTAAAAAAGTAATATTAGATTACCTGCAATGTACAGTTATTGGACCCTGATTATCGTTGGTTGATGTATTTATGACGTGGCTATGGAATGAAAGCAAACACAACGGCTCTGGAACACCGTGATCAGGCCAGGCAGTGTAGTGGTATTGTATTATAACACGTGTATCCTTAAGCTGAAAGATAGACGGGAAATGATTAAAAAGTTGGTTATTTCTCATGATATTAGTGATTGTCTGTTACGTTATTGATTTTAACGAAATGAAAATCATTGATATGTGATGTGATTGAATTTGGACAGCTAGACGTCAGCAAACAGCTTCTTAAACATTTGGTTCGCCATAAAAGCCAACAATCAAACAAAAAACAACAAATTTCTTTGATGATATCTGTTTTCGAAACACCAAACCATTCATATTGACTCGACTATCGCGAAATTACATTTTAAAAAATGAAATATGGAAAGAAACGAAACAGATAACTTAAACGGTTACGTGTCAAAACCATCATATTCTAAACATTTGTACGGTCAATGTACATTAAACAATATTGCTTAATTTAATGCAATTTTTATCTGCATGTCAAACCTTGTCAGTGCCTCGACAAGCCACTTTTTTTTTTTTGCCAATAACCATTTTGGCTATAGATTGTGAAATCAAAGGTTTTGGCTTTTATGAACGCACTAATTTTGTGAAATGTAACCAGACTTTATTTATCAAAAATGAAACACGAAACACAAAAAGAATCAATTAGGCAGCTAAAATGTGACTTCAAATTAACCGCAATGTGGCTGAATGACATATATCTGTCATATCCTTTCATTTCTTTGCTTTTTAAGCAGTATTAGATACTAAAAATCTGTTGTACATATGTAATATTATCAAACTTTGAAAACATTGCTACAGATTTGAGAATTTTGAATAAAGTGAAGGAAAGTATGTACATATAATATTCATGATTGTGTATGGCTCTTTTTTAAAAATAGTTTAGAAAGTATGTTCTTTTATTACTGTTTTAGGGAAAAAATTCCTATGGTTACCTTTTTGTTAAGCACTGAAAGTTGGCGAGTTGTGAAACACGCATATTCTTTTTCTTGTATGAGGGTAACATTCATCGTACCGTATAGCGTAGGTTTGTCCTTATCAGGCCAGTATTTATTGCATTTTACCTTTATTCAAAAGAGTGAAATTTGTATTAAAATTTTTTACGCATAACTTTTAAATATTATAAAACACATTTTTTTTCTAAACATGTTAAAAAACAGACTAAACTTAGAGATAAAAAAGGTGCAAAGCTCAGTGATTTACTACATGTCGATACTGTTTAAATCTTTGACAGCCCTTACAGTAATGGTGTTCAATACGACAAACACCTATGCGTGCACTTCCACACACCTTTTCTCCTTCAACAAGAGTTGTCACCATGACAATTGAAGTTACGTTTTCTTGCCAAACCATTCTCCAGAAATCTCCAATAGTATTTGGCATTGGTCCTTCAAATCAACAAACACTTCGATGATCAAATTTTTAAAAAAGTTAATTAAAGTAAAATACACAAATTTATTGTGGGTTTTTTTTTTATCAAGATTACACTATATATAGTATTGTCTTCATAATGAATGTTTGTTTTTTAGATTTATGATTTATTAATATGTTTTGTTTTTGACTGAAAAACTCTTGAAAATAGATTCAATTTGTAACGAACATATATTTTTTGTTTCTACTAAATTAGTATCATATCTCATATTTTTTTTCCAAGTGGGTAGATGAAAGTGTGCATTTGAGTTGCCTGCATGCACCTTGAAAAAATGAGATTAAAGTTATTTAACATAAAACATATACCTTGAGAAGCAATGTATTCTTTTTGTCGGTTCGCCCCCTGTAATATGTAACATATTCATTTCACAAACATTGCTGTTATTTTTTTGTTTATTTTTTTTTTTTTTTTGATAAAGGTTGATACGTGCATTTTTTGCTATTAGTTCATTACCTTCA
>WFKH01011926.1:19807208-19819494 GCA_016163765.1 Magallana hongkongensis
GAAAGTGTATTTGTAGATTTTAAATGGCTAAAACAGTGACCCCGGACGAAAAATGTATGCCTAAGATAGGAATGTATTCTTCTCAAGAAATACGTTTATTTATTTTACTATGTACTAGCAACCTCATATCTTCATATCCTCATATGAAGGTGACTGTGACCTTCTTTCACTTTTTTGTAGTTCATTTTACAATTTTGATATCTTCATTACGTTGAGGACTAAGATAATAAGATTGGCTATTTGATGCATCTTAGATCTAAAGATATGATGTCCAAAAACGTAGGCTTATTTTTATGCGTTGGCTGATCGAAATCGAAATATCACCCTATGTTTTTTTGTTTTGTTTTGTTTTTTTTTTCAAGAATGTGAGGGTGGATATTTTGGTATTAACTGTAGCAGATCATGCGGACATTGCTTTAAAAATCAAACGTGTCATCGTATTACTGGAAATTGCTTAGAAGGATGTAAATCAGGATACAGAGGGAATATCTGTACAGAAGGTAATAACAACAATGCGAGTAATTCTTTAGTATATGGTATATATTCCCACACACATTCTTTGATTTAAATGAACACATTTTAACTTTCTGCCATTACTGTAATTAAATACAAACATTGGATGTTCAAGGTGTGCTCTCATTAATGGGTTATGAACTCTTACACAGAGAGAGAGAGAGAGAGAGAGAGAGAGAGAGAGAGAGAGAGAGAGAGAGAGAGAGAGAAAGAGAGAGAGAGTTAATCTTTTACAATTCGAGTATCTTGAGATTTTATGTTATTTTTCGTTGTAATCATTCTTTATTCATCAACAGCTGATTTTAATATAATAATTTCATTCTACAAAATATCATTCGACTGCTTATTTTTTTATAACAAACGCAAAAGGGATGAGCAATGATGCCTTCTTAAAATTAACAGCAAAATGTATGTTTAAAAACAATATGCAATAAATACCTTTTTTTCGACAACACAATAATCACTTGGAAAGTAAATTCATTTATTTGCTGTTGGCATCCACTTGGTATGCAAGTTGTGTCCAGGTTTAAAAAAAAAGATCTTAAACAAGACAGTGCAATTAGGTTCATTTTTTCTTTTTTGGCACGTCACAGTGTTTCATTTAAGACATATTTATTTACTGATAGGAGAAAAAAGTGCTTCACTGCATTTTATGAATATTAATATTATTGTTGATGAATCAAAAACAGAAAAGTCATTAAGGTAGTTTTCATTATGAATTTGTTGTATACTTGATCTCGGTTGACCTCTATAATCCAACTAAGTTTTAAAACTAAGTATCGTCCTCAAAAATGTTATTGAAGATTGGGCTTGAATGACTCTTCTGATTTTTTAAAATAAAAACTGAATAAAAGAGAACCTAAAATAAGCTTTAAGGATATTGTTGGTATTTTCTTCAAAATGAAGGGGTGATACGATGTGTAGAGTTAAGTTTGCAAATTGAAAAGAAAACGTATTCGTAAAAATAACACATCACAACAGAATTTATTTTTTTTCAATCCAGCTACATGTGACTATGGGATTTTTCATTCTCTTTTTTAGCTCACCTGAACCGAAGCTTCTAGTGAGCTTTTCTGATCACCTGTTGTCCGTCGTCCGTCCGTGTGTCTGCCTGTCCGTCTGTCTGTCCGTCTGTCTGTAAACTTTTTACATTTTTTACTTCTTCTATGGAACCACTGGACCAAAATCAAGCAAACTCAGTAGAAAAAATCTTATCGGCAGGGAAATCTTAATTGTTAAAATAAAGAGCAAACGCCTTTTTAAAAGGGAGATAATTGTGAAAAAGTGAAAATAGGGTGCGTGTCTTAAAAAAACCTTCTTCTCAAGAACCAGAAATGTCAAAGTTTGTATGCATAGTGAAGATTCTAGATTTTAAAAAAATGTGACTTCTAGACTAGTACCGGGGCAACCCCTAGGGTTCAAAGTTTTACATAGAAATATATGGGGGTAATGTTTAAAAACGTTCTTTTAAAAAACTACAATGCTACAATTTTTGATATTACTCTGCAAGCATCCAAAAGATAATGTAGATTCTTAATTGAGAAAACCGTGACCCCCTGACCAATAACAGGGTCCCGAGAGGGATTCAAAGTTTAATATAGAAATATATAAGGGAAATATTTTTAAAATCTTCTTCTTAAGAACTACAATGCTACAGTTTGTGATATTACTATGCAAACATCCTCAATTATTATGCCTCCTCTGTCAGTTTGTCTCTATATAATCACTTCTCATCTTTTTTTTGCATAGTATACAAAGGGTTTATATAGCGTAAACATACTATGCCGAAATAGAGCACAGCAAATGTTTTCAACGAAAATCTTGCAAGCGCCGACAGCAGGTTCCGAACTCACGACCCTAAAATACATTACGCCAACGCGCTACCGTTACGCCACAGCAGCCGATGATATAACTGACAGTTTTTCTATATATAAAACGTAGATACATACAAT
The DNA here is from genome assembly GCA_016163765.1 of Magallana hongkongensis. Lineage (NCBI taxonomy): Eukaryota > Metazoa > Mollusca > Bivalvia > Ostreida > Ostreidae > Magallana > Magallana hongkongensis. Next base: position 19,809,674 of record WFKH01011926.1, read on the forward strand.
ATTGACATCAAGCAATTAAATTTATTAATTTATCCAAAATCTCCTCATTATTGACAGGATTTTTAACGTTAAAGTTTCTAGTAAACATTTGAACAAATTGGTTAACCATTTTACAGAGAATTTGTACATGAGAATCATGAAAACGCTTTTTTAAATGACGCCTGATAAAGAATGTACAAGAAAGAATTCAATGAGATTTCGTCTGCTTTTTCTTGGTTAGGTCAATCGTGTCTCATTTCTAAGAAATAACAAACGTTTGTTGATTTTTTTTGTGTGAATGTACAGCAACATGTTGATAAAATAATCAATCAGATCAATTCATGAATTTGAAAGAGCAAACGTTTGCTTTTCCGATGATTACATTTTGGGACTAGGTCTACACTCAAACGTCACTGCTACTTATAGCGAGGCACATCAGTATACAACAGACAGCATAATGATAACAATAATGTTGTGTTGTGCATGTACTATGCCTAAATAGCAGTCAGGGTTTGATACATAGTTCTCTCGCCTCCGGATGAACACTATTATATAAATAGTGTAGATTCTAAATTATGAAAACCGTGATCCCCGAATCAATACTTGGACCCGAAGAGGGGCTCAACTTTTATCATAGAAATAGATAGGGAACAAGTATTAAATATTTTTTTTCAAAAACTACAATTCTACAATTTGTGATATTACTATGCAAGCATCCCCAAAAAGTGTATATTCTAAATTGTTAAAATCGAGACTACGGACTAATACTTGGGCACCAAGAGAGGCTCAAAGTTTTACATAAAAATATAGAGGGAAACAATTTTAAAAACTTCTTCTCAAGAACTACAATGCTATAATTTGTAAAATAACTATGCATTCATCCTAGGATTCTAAAATGTTAAAATCATTCTTTATTTAAAGAAGTTTCCGAATAAGAAAAAGAAAGTTTTATGATAATTTATTGGCTAATTATTTTGAACTTTGATCCCCATATCAATACGTTACACTTGATCGGGATTGATGCTCAATCATTTCAAACAACTTCAATTGTGTGGATGTTAGTTCTTTCGAAGTTTTGTTTTACGAACACACATGTTTAGAACGACAAATTAACAAAACATAGGAAAGATTATGGATTTTTTTTATTTTACAATGTAGTTATCATTGAAAGAAAATAATGACTAGTTTATAAAACAGCTGAGAATGCAACATCTTATATGGCAAAAGGGTTTAGGTTCCTCGACACACCATTTTATTTGATGGATTGATGCAGAATCTTTTTTGAAGTACGATTTCACAAAACAGACACCAATATCGGCTTACAATTTTTTAATATGATTTTTTGGGTTTTTTTTAAGTAAAATGGGAAAAATAGTTTTGAATCAAAATAAGGTATTTTAGAGCTTTAAACTTGGTCTCATTTGATGTGCTATAAAATTATCAATACATACATGCCTAAGATGGTCCTGTCAAGCATTCAATTATTTTATATATAAAAAAAAAAGTTTCTGAGAATTTCATTTTTTATTTTTTGATATTTTTTTTTTTAAATATATAGTTAAAATAAAAAAAAACCCAAATATTCGCATACAGCACTAATCAAAAAATAATATTGAAGAAAAAATCAAACTGAAATTGCAAAATTTTACAAAAACTCCGGTTTATCAATTTTGGAACGATCCTGATTGAAAAAAAAAAGTAATGCCGTTCAGAATTATTTTAAAATTGAAATTTACAAAAATACTGCAGTTTATTCTGAGTAATTGATAGGCATTATATAAGATCAGGAAATGAACAAAACTATTTTACAGCTAAACATCCTGAAACTTGTGATATATTCCAACTTTTTATGATTTTGTTTGGGAGCAATTAATTACAAGTTGGGTGGTTTCGAATTTAAAATTTTCCATTTTTTCTTGATTTTCACTTTCTTGTTTCAATGTCTTGTTGCAGTATAATTGTGTAGCCATTGTTTAATGCGAATGACAGTTGATTTATTTGTTTTAAAATTATCTACAATTCTTTTCTTGATTTTCATTTTCTCATTTTTTGGGGGGGGGGGGAAATATTAATAAGTTTGAATTAAGATATATGGAACATGTTTTAAAATATTCTTTTCAAGAAATATAATGCTACGCTTAGTTATCTGATTATGTAACCATCCTCATATCTTAATATCCCCATATGAAGGTCACAGTGACCGTCTTTCACTTTTTTATAATTTAAAGTACATTTTAGATTTTGTTAACTTTAAAACGTTGATGAGATTGATCAGTTGATGCATCTTAGATCTTACGATATGATGTTTTAAAAGTAGGCTTCTTTATGTATTGTTTAATGTATTGTTAAATCTTGGAATATATGAGTGTTTTACAATATTTTTAAAACGTTTCATAAACATTACGAAATAGAATAATACAAGAACTATTGTTCAGATGAGCGATGTGGCAAATGGGTCTCTCGTTTACAGAATGCGATGATTTGCTGATTGCTGAGCAAATTATACAGACTGCTTTTTGCTGTACCCTGTAGCAAGATTTGCGGCCACACCTACTTACATTTACATTTAATGTTGCACACCATGTTGACACTGGTGATGCAAAATGTAGTACCTAATATTGATATACTTTTAGTTAGCAACAGTGTAATCATATTGCCAAAAATTAAATTGAACCATGTGATGAAGTATAAAAGCAGTAGTACTGTATTGACGGTTAACGCACTAAATAATATGATGCAAAAAAAGAAAATCCAGGTTCGCTTACAATTAACATAAGCATCGCATTTTTGAAGTTTTTCAAAAACACGACTTGATTTTTAATCAATTTTTCAAACATCAACTAATTGATATAACTCATTGATAAAATACAAAGACTTTTGTCATCGAAGCATTAGAATAGCTGTATAAAAAAAAAATAAAGTACTGGAAATAAGGACTTTTTTGTTGACAAGATAGATCGTAAATATGCAAATAATATAAAATTGTTAATTAAGCGAGTGATATTTTAAGTAAGCAAACAGTATTTTAAGTGTAAAGATTATATTTGGAATAAAATTAAACTAAACATCTATTTAAATATATATAAGTTTTTTAATTTTGTCAAAAGATTCATGAACAAAATATCACTTTTTTCAACCGAACACAATTGAGAATTTTACAATTTTACAAAAATTTGATTAGTTATAATGTGCATTAAAAATGTAAACTTGATACAATACCAGCAGAATGTCTATTTTTTTCTCTCTTTATTTATTCAAGAACAAAATTCACTAAGATTTGATAAATTAGCGCTTTATGTGTGAATAATTTATACATGTTTATTGGGGGTCCTTCTTTGATGTAGTTTGATTTTGTTACCTTTTGCCGATTTCTATTTTTTTTCATTTTTTTTTTGTAAACTTGGCGATTATCTTTCCTGTAACCAGAAAATAAGATATATCTATTGCATTGCTGAGTATAGTCATCGAAATTTCAAAAAGCTTATTTAGCTTGCAATTTGCCTTCTATTCCAACATTTTATCTCATCTCTTAGGGAGGCTTAGTGCTCAACAAATTAAGCATTGTATCTACCTAAAATCTTTAAATATGATAAGCTCGGCTATTGATAATTATTTGGTAAAGAAAAATTTCATATATTTTCACTATAATATTTGAATGCTTTCCTTTATTTTTAAACAGAACTCTTCTTTTGAAAGATATTTATATAGTCTAAAAATTGCCACGACCATCCAGCTATCTTAAAAAATCAAAATTTAAACCCACAATTTGTAACTCTCTGAGAAAAAAAAATGTATCATATGCAATGAAACTCTGACAATAACGTTGTATGAATTACTTTAAAAAATATTAAACTAAGGTTTAAGCTGATACATTTTTTTTCCAAATAACAGATTGCTTAACAGGGACATTTGGTAGGAACTGTCATGAAACTTGCAGTAGGAACTGCAGAAATACGAGTATCTGTAGAACAGATACAGGTCACTGTATTGATGGGTGTGCAGCAGGATGGAAGGGTGACTTTTGCAACGAAGGTACATGTATCTTTAATGTGCACTATAGAATGACTTCCGTAAAGAAATTATTCATGGAGACTTATTTAGATTCTTAACACGGTTCATGAATTTCATCGGGTTTTGTTATATTTTCCTTTTTAATGAATGAAACAAACAATGAGCTTGGATCCAATGAAACTAAATAGATGACGAATTATGGAAACATTTAATCTTATTTGTAATCATGTTCATACACTACAATGGAAAAAAAACCCCAAATGACATTGATGAAAAAATGACAATAACAAACCGTCAACCATCTCAAAAATCCATAAAACGAAATACAAATTCAAAGCAGAGCAACACGGACCTCCAAGATAGAGGTACGATCAGGTGCCTAGGAGGAGTGAGCATCCTCTGCTGACCAGTCACACCCGCCGTGTGCTCTTTGTCGTAATCGGGAAAATAAAAACCGCAAAAGTCCGTAGACAATTAGGTAATTAATTATGGTCTAACAATTAGTATGAAAAACGTCAGTCAGCATGCGACTCAGTGAAAGATTCTATTTGCTGACAAGGTCGTCGTATCGACCATAGAACTTACGAAAAGATCACTTTAAACGAGACTGTTGTTAGTCCTGTTTTATCAACTTGTTTGTCAGTAGCTTGCCTCGTCTTAGAAACTGTTCATACGAAGAACATGCCCTTGCGTATCGAATTAACTGAGAGACAAAAACACCATATGCAGGTGATGAAGGTATATTGCTACATAAGTAGGGAAAGTTGACTATAGAAAAACTGACGTCATCGCGTTTATCATAAAGTTTTGTTGTTAGGTTATCATCAATGTCCATTTCCAGTAAAATATCCAAATATGAAACAGATGACGCTGACTCTGTGGTATCTTTTATTTCAAGTTCACTGGGATATATCGAGTCGACGTAAGTATGGAAATAACAATTGTTAATTGATAATACGTCGTCGATATACCTAAATGTTGAGTTGAAGGCCACAGCGAGTGATTTATTTTTTTCACGTACAAGTTTTTGAATAAATTCTGCTTCATAAGAATACAAAAATAGGTCTGCTAACAATGGGGCACAATTGGTACCCATGGGAATTCCAACAGATTGTTGGAAGACTTGATTTCCAAAAACTACATAGATGTTGTCTATCAGAAATTCAAGCATCTTCTTAATGTCAACTTCAGAGTACTTGTGTGTGCAATCAGAATGGTTTTTAACAAAATAGTTTTTTAGATTTCAAATGACAAGGTAAGCATTTTTACGACTTCCATTTTTATTGAAGAAACAACTGTCGATGATATCAAAAAGTCTGGATTTTAATTTTTCGTGGGGAATAGCTGTATAAAGCGTTGAAAAATCGTACGTTTTGATGCTATTGATTTTGGTAAGATTTTGTGACCTCAAAGTTTCTAATAATTCTTTAGAGTTTTTTAGTATCCACATCTGATTCACACCACTTCTGGAGTATATTGTTGTACAGTACTCTTGAAGCTTCTCCTTAACTCCTGTAAGAATTTTAGTAAGGAGTAAAAAGAGAGGTTTGGTAGAACATTTACTGGAACCTGCTATATAGCTCTGTTTGTAAGGACTTTTGTGAAGTTTTGAAATCCAGTACAAATAAGGTAAATCAAATTCATTTTGTTTATTGGGGATATTAAAGGTATTCATAACCGATTTATGATTTTGAAGTATTTCCTGCTTGGAAATGCTGCTATGGGTGTAAGTAGGATTACCATGTGTAGAATCGAAACCTAGTTCTTTGAAAATGCAATTAATATAATGTGCCTTACAAACAAAGACAATGTTGTTACTTGCCTTATCAGCAGGGACCAGTACATACTGATCATGTAATCTACCTAGTTCTTTTCTCACTTCTGCATTATTAAAAACAGAATGATATATGGTTTTCATTTGACCTCTCAGTCGTTTAATACGAGATTTTAATATACATCTGATGCTTTTAACCCACTCTGACAAGGTATATAGGTCTTTTTCAGATTTTGCCCATCGCTTGGCGTAATCTTCGACAGCATTCATAATATATATAAAATTACGACGCCATGTGAAGGATCTATGTTCCCTAAATGTTGGTCCTTTCATAATAAGTGATTTTAGGTCATCGTTATTAACTAAATTGACATCACCAGTAATGACGTGTCCAGCAGGACTATAGTTGTAGGGTGAAGAAGAACATGAACACGTTGAAGGATTATCTTTCAGATGTTCGATATCAAGGTCTTGTAGAGTTTGTTTGTAATTGAAGAGTTTGGAAGCAATGGTTGAGGTATAATTGTAGGAAATACAAGGAGTTGACTTTATCTTGAAATATGGAGGAATGCAGGACTGAACTTTTTTGTGATTAAGAACATTGCTTATATTAACGGCATCGATTCCCTTGTTGGCATACTGCAGTTTGAAAACATGACGTGGTGCATGAGCAGTATTTTCTGTTTGTGTAGGTTTAAAAAGCCGATGATAAGCAATATCCATAATCATGGATCCGAGTCTGTATTCAGGTGTAGAAAAATCAAAAAGCGGCTTTTCCTTGACTTTTTCAAGAAGATTGTTTAGTTTTTTTAAAGGGACAGAGTACAGTTTGGTGCGAATGCAATGGAGACCCAATTGTTTATTAACATAAGGTAATAATGAATCAAAGGACACATCGTGTATAATTGGTTTGTTATAAGACCGATGTCCATGACTACGCCGACGTCTCTTTGTGTTTTTAAAAAGTCCCATTACATTAACTTGAGTACACTGTGGACTTGAAAGATTCCCCACACTTTCAACATTATCGTTGCATCCATACGGAAAGGCTGTACCTAATTTTCCTATCCAAAGTTCTTCTTGTTGTCTACGGAATGGCGTACTCAGCGATGGGCTATTGGTATTGATATGTTTTTCAAACTTGAATTAGATGTATAACTATAAGTATTTAGTCACTAGTCAAACACAATAGTATAGCAATTAAAAGCTAGAGAACATCGTTCAAAACTGTTAATTTATTTACTCATATGCAGTTCCAGTGTTTGTGTTTTCAATTGTATTTTTACCAAGTCTTTCAAATAGTTATAAACCGACATATTAACTGGATATAGAATTTGATGATCAGGTTAATATGCATTAGGTAATAGCTTAAAGAAGTGTTTTAATGGCCACAACCTCCGTCCCCATTTTAAAAATGATCTTATGGTTAAAATCAAAACTCCTAACCATAAATAGTTTTAATGTTAGCTTATGCTAAGCATTGCATGTATAGTGTGTTAGACAAGTTCTCGACTCGGGTCTTCTACGCCATCTTAGTTCATAGATCATTTTATCTCTAAAAAATATGATAAATAATGCTTACACATGCAATGATAAAGCCAAGTACTATTGGTTTTAGTTTTAAGAGGAATATAAATCATTAACTGTTGCAATACACTGAAGTGACGAGTTATTGACTTTTTGTTTGTTCATGTCTTTGACAGTGTGTGATAAAAATATGTTTGGAGAAAACTGCAATCAGAAATGCGGTAACTGCGCCAATTCCTCCAACTGCAATCATGTCAACGGTTCCTGTCCAAATGGTTGTGATCTAGGCTTTCAAGGTCCTCTGTGTAATGGTGGTAGGCACATTTATAAAAGATGATAATTTTTGTTGTATTGTTGTTGTATTCTATCTAAAACTGCATGTAAGCAACACTAAAATGTATTACCTGGTATTTATTACTTTATTGACAATGAGAAAAAAAATGTATCAAATTCGATGCTTCACGTGTATTTATAGCTCGATTGAACACTTTGTTTTCTAACAGAGTGTAGCAACGGTCAATTTGGGTACAACTGTATGGAGAATTGCAGTTCGCTTTGTGTCAATGGAATTTGTGACACAAAATCCGGTACATGTAAAAAGGTTTGTTCATTGATACTTACCAATATATTAAACTTATATATTCTCTTAGTCTGACAAATGTTTATGATGTCTTTCTTGTCAGTATGTCAATGATAGTAAATATAATACAATAAAACACTTCGAATAAAGATCATAGAAACATTATAGATTTGATGTTCTCTTTAAGTTATAGTCAAAACTAAAAGTATGTGAGTAAATCTGCATGCTTCTATTTGGTTTCAGATTGCATTTCGGACAGGTAGCCAAAATAATCATGACGTCAACGCACCATTTATTGGTGTAGGTGCTGGATTGGTTGTCATTATCATTGCAGCGGTTATAATAGTTTTCGTCGTGAAAAGGTAAAGTATCTTACATATGGCTATAAAATGAAGAGGTTATTGAGGCAATTTGTATTTTTCAGCATCTTAATAAGATATTTAAACATTTAAAATATTTTCAATTGGAAACGGTTTTTCGAAATAAGTAAGCATTATTATCACATTTGCGACAGATTAAAGTTATGGTTTAACTAGCCATGACAATTGGATACAACTCTTATTTAAGATTTGAGCGTCAAAAGCTACTGTGACTGTATAAGGACTCATTTCAAGTTTGTTCAAACCAGTTTGTTTAAGTACAAATGTTGGTTTATTTTCCAGATATCAGAGAGGGAAAAGGAAACCTAAAAGTAAGATCATGTATCTGAATGGAATTTGTCTCATTTCCTAGTTTCATGTGTCCTTTTATATGTTGTGTAAATGAAGAATGTTAAGAACTATTTAATTAAGGGTCAATTACATTTCAATGTCGATATCTTTTTTGTAGAAATAAAACCGTCGAACAGAAGTCAGTGTGGATCTGAGATGAGAAGAATTAGACAAAGGGACGGCACAACGATAGACCATGAGAATGCGACGTCACCTGTATATGATGGTTTCAGTTCTATAATACCCGAGGATTCCAATTATTCTAATGTTAACATCAACACAGATCTCACTATACCTATTGATAAGCTCGAAAATGTCATTGCGGAGAAGAGAAAGAACGATAACGAGGGCTTCCGAAAAGAATATGCGGTACGTTTAAACCTGCCCATGCTACTTGAATAATGAAATCGAAGGACAAAATGACATATGATGCAAACCTACATAAGTTTACGTTATTTCCCTATCCATGGGCATTTTTTTTATATATATATTTGTTTTACTTAAGGATTGGAAACATAAGTATCTATCTAACAAAACTTTGCATATATTTGATCAAGATATACTTAATGCTTTTGAATCATAATCGGGAATCGGTCACATTTTTGGAAGCATTTGATTTTTTTTTATCAATAACAAAAACATATACATGTAGGTCACCATTAGGTATATTTGTTTTTGCTCATTTACAGGCCCTTCCAATTGGTGACCTACACACATGTGAAATTGGAAAGAAACCAGAAAATGTTCCAAAAAATAGATATAAAACTACTTTTCCTTGTAAGTGTATTCTATTCAGATTTTACATTATGTACGTTATTTCTAATTCAAGTCTCATTTTCTTTTCACTGTACAATTTTTCGTATCGAATATGTCCTGAAATAAGATACTTTATTTAAAAAATGAACATTTTATTGATTAAATATTAAACACATGACATAAATAATATGTCATTATATTACGAAAGAGCTGTTGGGTTTCCTTAATTTATATTACATAGAAACTAACTGATAAACAAATGATATAAATCTATCAATCTGGTTTTTTCCAAGATGACCATTCGCGGGTGGTACTTGATATTCGAAACGGCGAAAAATCGGACTATATTAATGCTAATTTTATAGAGGTAAGTCGAAAGTATATTCTTCTATCTGTCCATTTCAGTTGAGTTTTACAATATGTTAATATGCTACGAGAATATTGTTTGATATTTGAATAAATTATATTGTGTGTAGTTTTTTTT
>WFKH01011926.1:19833483-19846377 GCA_016163765.1 Magallana hongkongensis
TTTTTTCCTTTGGGCATTTGATTTTGAACACCGTTCGTAATTACCATATTTTACTTACCAATTTTACTTTCTTATCTTAACGTCAGGCGTCTAAAAAATGATGAACTAAAAGTATATGAATCGTCAAATATTTCATATTTACTTATGAACTTATCTTCGAGTCATTTAAAAATAAATATTTTTTGATATTTTAAGCTTGCTTATGTTGCATTACAGAATTCAAACAATCGCAACTTGTATTTCTGTTTTAATTGATTGCATGGCTATTTGTGAAAATAGTAGCGTTTTTTATCGTTTAGGCAGAATATAAAGGATGTGATAACACATCTAAAGGTTAATGCAAATTGTCATCTCACGGCTAACACAACGAAGTTTCGAAGTGGCTCTATCGGGACACCATAATCCCATACTCTCGATTAATTTTGCAGTATTCTCTGCAACATCCTCTTTGTTCATAGGATATGAATATCTTTGGTCTTTTTTTTCTTTTGGAAGGTTTTTTAAAAAAAATTCATTTTTTCTGGGGATTACTTTTTTGGGGCCAGTTTTCAGAGAGAAATACTTCTCTATCCAAATTTTTTGAGGAATATTTTTAAAAGGGGAATTCCACTCGACAGGACCGGTGTAACGACGAAAAGTGACCCCCGTAGAATATTGACTGGGGGTCATTTTTCTACGTAGAAAAATGACCCACTTGGTTGTAGAATACTTGGATTGCATCGTAGAAAGTACGGCCTTAGAGTGATTTTTCTCCGTGTGGGTTGTAGAAAAATGACCCCATAGAATATTGACTCTGTTTTATTACACATTCTATGTTTACTTGTGTTACGTCCAATATTTTTATTTATGGTAAATACAGGGTTGGTAGTGATGGTGGCGGTAGTGGGGGGATTATAATGCCTGCTTGATACTTATAGATTATAGGACTTTTCTTACAATAAATCGTTTCATCCCTTGTTGGTGAAATATTACTGCAAATAAAAAAAAAGGTTAAGCAAAGTTTTAAAGATTTTTGGGGTACAAATCAGAAAAACGTTAAGATCCTAATTATAACCAATTTGAACTGAGTTTTTGTCATTCAGCATCAGTACATTGGTCCTCATTCACTTCCTGATTAAAAAGATTGACTCCTATATAATTAACATCAACAACTAGATAAAATACCTTCGTGTTAAAGGTTTTCTATTCTTATATAAGAACCTGTAAGACTCCAAACGGATGATAATTGTAAACTTGACTATATAGAGGAGTGATCTGATAATCTCTTTCCTAACTGAGCATAAACAGCTTATAAGTAATAAATTATAACATATAATGCGAATTCTCAATTGATCTTACGACGACGGTGCGAAAGAAGCTAAAAGCTGTACGAGTTTACTAGTATATTGTAAAATGACTGACGACTACTTTTTCTGATATGTTTACTACTGTATATTCCTTATTTTACGCGATTACTTAATTCCGCGACCCCGACGTTGTATATTAAATATAATAAAAAAATAATTAAATAGAATTTAAGCGCTAATTTCTTATATAGTTCTCAACTCTCAAAAAATAAAAGCGAGATTTTAAAATCCGCGAGGGTTGCTTCTCGCGATTTTACGCGAATAACGCGAATATTAATTACTCTCGTTTAATTAGGAATCTCAATAATCAGGCACGTAGCATCAAGAAGGGGGAGGGGGTAGGGCTGTCCCCCAACACTTTTTATCCCATCATTTTTAAGTTTACACGTAAATTGGGAGCTGGTAAAATTATAGAAAAAATTTCATAAATTGCTCCCACTCTCCTTCCCACGCATTAGGATTTTGAAGACTGGCGATAAAAGTTTTCCCCTTTTTTCTTTATGCTTGTCAAGTCTGCCCCTTCCACTATCAAAAACGACGCTACGTGCCTGTACTAACACAACTTTATTCAGAATATATAATGGCGGCGATGCAGAGTTAGAAGTTAAAGTTATTAAACATTGAGTGTAACGTTTGCGCAAGTCTGTCAGTATGACGGTGTTTTGTTTGGTTCTCTGACATTCACCATAACTAAACAGAACAGATACTAAAACATCAGGTATATTCGTTTAAATTTCACACCTGTCTTCTGGATTTTTTTCTTCTAAAAATATGCAATACGTACGTAGGTCATTACTTAGGTTTGTCTATGAAATCATATACTATAATGTGGGGCCTTTTCAGCAAAGCGAGCAGACGCAGCTGTCGCGTCATTACCGTCTTACAAAAAGGGAGCCCAAGCGAGCGCATTATCATGCATGTACCTTTAGGGGGGGGGTGCACACCCTATAAAGGTTTAGCGAAGGGGTTCCACAATGCAAGCTGACGAGTACTTTAAGATAAACGTAAACATCGCTCTGTTCAAAGTTGAAACTTATGTTATATACGTAACAGGATAAAACGGGAGGCACATCCATAGTTCTGCCTTATCTTTCATATGCTTTTGCTGCCCCCCCCCCTCCCCGGCCAAACATGAATGCAACACGTATTCGGCTCTAATTTCTTAAATTTCTATGTGGTTTATAAGCGAGGTCAAAATTCTATTGGGGTCAGTTTTCAACGTGTGGGGGGTCGTAGATCTACAGGTCTGGAATGGTTTTCTACCCTACTTGTCATAGAAATCTGACCCTAGGTCAGTTTTCTCCGTAGAAATTTGACCCCCGGGTCAACATTCTACGGGGGTCACTTTTCGTCGTTACAACGGAACCATAACTGTAAAAAAGATACGGTTTCAGTACAAATCTGGCCATGCACTTCACTGAAGTTGTAAAAAAAAAAATTAAGTCATGCTTTTAATATCGATTTCAATTCTATTTACTATCCAATATTATTCATTGGCATGTAGTCATGAATACAATTACTAGTAACGTACAAAAAAACCCCACACTCCATTTAGCATATCGGTTTCTAGTATGTTGGAGTTTTTCCTTTTCTAAAATCAAATGCACTGAATTGTTAAATCTCACGATGTAAGACTTTTTTGCATATGAGTTCAGTTGCAAAAGACATCAATTTTCAGAGGAATTTCTTTTCAAACAATATAGACTACATGCATTGCAAAGATTGTATAAGAAAATCGAAATTGGCGACTGTTGTCGACACTGCTTTTGAGAGGAAAATAACCCCTAAAACAAGTAGTTTTAAGAATATTTTCTGTTTAGAAACGTATTAAGTTTATGACGTATTTCCAGAACTGTTGTCTTTTATACCACATGTTTTTCATGATTGGTTACATTCATATGTTTAGGTATATTCAATCTTTATAAAAAAAAATCAAATTCTCAGAAAATAATAAAAGTACCTTCTACTTCAGGATATTACCTTCGCATTTTGATACCACCTCCCGATTGCGCTTGAAAAATAATAAATCATTGCGAACATATGTCGCACGTTTTAACAGTACATAGTAAGATTGATCAAAAGTAAAAACTTTGATTGTTTTGTGGGAGATAAACATAACGTCCTCTCATTGTTAAAACACACACCGTCCTCTCATGGCTAACACACCGTCCTCTTATGGCTAACGCACCGTCCTCTCAAGTTAACACAACGTCCTCTCAAGGCTAACACACCGTCCTCTCAAGGCTAACACACCGTCCTCTCAAGTTAACACAACGTCCTCTCAAGGCTAACACACCGTCCTCTCATGTTAACACAACGTCCTCTCAAGGCTAACACACCGTCCTCGCAAGTTAACTCTCAAGTTAACACAACGTCCTCTCACGAAACCGGAACGTCCTCTAAAGCATAGTGAAAATACAATGCTTTAATACCCTAGATACTGCATACTGCAACTTCCCATCGTGTAACTAGAGCCATTTCTTATAAAAGTACCGAATCTTGAAAAAATAGCTCAATAAGAAAGTATGGTCCTCGGAGGAAGGTGGGGTGTCATAGTCCTCGTATGGTCGGTAATGCATGTATGTGTGTGTGTGTGTGTGTGTGTGTGTGTGTGTGTGCGTGCGTGCGTGCGTGCGTGCGTGCGTGCGTGCGTGCGTGCGTGCGTGCGTGCGTGCGTGCGTGCGTGCGTGCGTGCGTGCGTGCGTGCGTGCGTGTGTGTGTGTGTGTGTGAATTGTATGCACAATTACTAATGTTTCAATTAAATTATTTATTATCAGTAGGGATATATTGGAAATGTCATTACAGTTTTTAAACATGACCAAATCTACCGCAAAGCCCTTTCAGGACGTAATGGGATTGTATCCGTGATCGTTTTTATTTATAACTTCATTAATGTCAGATAATAACCCACAAATTCTTTTTTAAAAACCATTTTTATTAAATACTTTTTTGTTCTTGTTTTTATTTTATTTTTTGAAAATATATTACCACCATTCGGGAGAAATTATGTGTCCGTCATGTCTCTAAGAGAACAATTAAACTGTTTAACAAGATAATAATTTATCTAGTTTCCTTAATTAAATTTCAGATGTTTATCATTATATTGTTTTCATAGATGTAATATTTTATGAACGTATATTTTTTTTATATTATCATAGTACATTTTAACATATTCATACCATTCATTATTTTTTGAGCTTTTTGATTATAATTTATCTGTATTCATTTCCTATGGAAGAGATTAATACACATGTTTATTTATAGAAAGGATGGTAGGATTTTTTGTCTATGTTTCCAACACAACCTCTAAAGAGAATGGCTATCTCTGTTATCATGATAAATCAACCGAACAAAACATGTTGTCAGAAGACCAGCACATTAACTGCACCCTTCAAGGACAATATGTCATCTACTACAACGAACGCATAACAGGTGTTAATTATCCTTCCTTCTATTCACACTACGCTTATAATGAACTGTGTGAGGTAGAAGTCTACGGTGAGTCCCAAATAATTAAATTATATTAATAAACTGACTAAAAACCCTTTTAATTCTAACTAAAAAACTTTCTGCTTACATGTTTCTCAAATTGCTATAATGTTTATATAAGTACTTTCAGTTTATATGTACGATGAAAATAATTTGATTTTCTTTCATTTAAATTTGATTTTTCCTGGTATATTTAAAAAGGGTGTAATGGAACCTTTGGAGACGATTGCATTTATCCATGCCCAACAAACTGCCAAGACAGGAGGTGTGACACCAATACTGGCCACTGTTTTAGTTGTACCCCAGGATATAAGGGTCCAATATGTAACCAGGGTACATTTTTTTTTTAGAAAAACCCCCCTTTAATGCTTTGGTGCTATGGGTTTTGTTTTATATTTGTTGGATTTCTTTTCAAATTCTAAAAATCAGAAGAGTACAGATTGAATCCTTAGCGATAAGTTTTCCAATACACTTTGTTAATATCTCAGATTTTGTGCAATGCGACCACGTTGCTATGACTTATTGTAACTGATATGTATTGTACTTTTTATCGATTATGTTACACATAAAAAACCAGCAATGTGTTTTATTCCAAGATTACTAAGTTAATGTATATTTTCAGTTCACACAATATTTGTAGTTTTTTAAATTCTAAATTCTTTCTTACATTTTATATTTAATTTTTAGAGTGTGATAAAGGAAGATATGGAATGAATTGTCAGTATAACTGCAGCCATTGTAAACAGGAATTTCATTGTTTTCATATCAACGGCTCGTGTTTAGATGGATGCGCTGCTGGTTTTAAAGAGCCTTTCTGCAATATATGTAAATATTTATATGTATTAGATATGTAGTAACCTGTAATGATACAATATCCACTAAATATGATATACTATTATTGCATTAGACTCGTGGTTCTTTAATCATAAAACAAAATCATTATTAGTCAGGATTCTGATGACTATTATAACTTTTTATCATTAACGGATACTATATCATTAAATGTTAATACACAGCTATTTTTCATTGATATCAAAGTTCAATGGTTAATTTTTTTGTGGCTGATAGGAATGTAAAATAAACAATAGAAAAAGCTAAGTTTACATAATAAGAAGGGTATTCCGTGTTGTTGAGAAACTCGAGTGTCTCGACTCTGAAACCATCTCACTAATGTCAGCAAATTAAAAAAATGTTCAAATCCGACTCTAACGAAGGAGCTTTATTAATAATGTAATGCTTTTGTTAAGAATTTCCTCACTCTCTGTGATTAATATCTCAAAATCCCTGTTTTATCATATAGGTAAGTTCATTAAGTTATTAAGTTATTAATAATGTAATGCTTTTGTTAAGAATTTCCTCACTCTCTGTGATTAATATCTCAAAATCCCTGTTTTATCATATAGGTAAGTTCATAGAAATGGAAGAACCAATGTTACAGCCATAACCATGAATTTTGATTCTCGCTTGTGACGATGCATATAAACAGTGTTCAACATTTGTGGCATCAATATCAAACTCATATTTGAACCTGTCTTTGTCAGCTTGTTATAAATGCCTTTGCGTTCTTGACACTTTACAAATAAAAAAGTTTGGAATGTTAATACTTCTTTAAACAACTTCTGAATGTTATTTATTTTAAATTATCATACATGTAAAGACAGATGGTGGCAAAGTTAGAACTGATTTATTTTGTTGAATTCGCTTGTGTTACTTTTCTGTATATCCTATGAACTATGCGTATACTTCTAAATATATGTGGCTGAATGCTTTTATATTTTGTGTAACGAAAGCTTTATATAATTTCAGCATGCGAGGAACCATATTTTGGCATAAATTGTTTACAGAAGTGCAGTGATTGTTTCAACCAATCCTGCCATCAAGTAACTGGCGTATGTAATTTTCAGGTAATGAATATGGAAAGATTTATTGATTTCTTTGTTAAGAAATAATTAACACAAAGATAAAGCAAAAAGATCTGAACAGAATTGATACATATATTGTATGATACACAATGGCACATATAAAAACAACATTCATTCTATAAATTGTTTCAGCCCATAAAAATCACTGGTACCGATGGCGTACAAACTTCATATATAGTCGGGGGAAGCCTTGGTGTTGTTGTCGTTGCTATTATCATCGTTGTCGGATTAATTTTATACAGGCGGTAAAAAATATTTTTCATTTTAGAAACTTAAATGTCTTAATTGTTGGAGAATTTTTTTTATCGTTTTAAATTTTTTTGGATACGTATTGCATTCATTTATCATATATTTAAATTGGTCCTAAATCATGAATTCAATCATTTATCCAACAAATAAAACAATCAATCAAAATTTGTATCATATACCTTTGAAACCGAAACATGCAAATAAATTATATGATCGATTTTTTCTAATTATCGGATCGTCCTCTCAAACGATTTTTCTGTTTGATAATTTACCAATGATTTGTTTTGAAGCATTTGTTTTTTGGAGAATTTTTTGGTAAACAAAAGTATTTTGTCGAAATTGTCATGCTTGTAACTTGCAATATGTTGTACAGTCATATTATATTAATAGATGTAGAAGTGCCACTCGAAACCAGCTGGAATCTTCAAATAAGAACAATGCTAAAACTGTGACAATCAATAGTAAGAGTAATTTGGGATTTTCAAGCATAATATTCCTGAAATCAATATGCTTTAGCGATTCTTCAAATAACATAAATAAATGTTTGAAAATTTGAAAATCATTATTAACTTTCAGATATTTCTGAGTCAAACTTGACAAACATTTACCAGAATATTAATGTAGAAAATAGCAAGGTTGTAAAACGTTCTAGAAAAGCACCAGCTACAAGGGAACTAAGTAGAGAATCAAGAGATGACAATGTTGACATTGATGAAAAAATTCACAACGAAAACCCTTACGGGGATGTGTATGTTAGCCAAGAAATCATATCTGATATCTTGATAAATGATTTGGAGAAGGAAATACAAGTAAAATCGAAGAAAGAAAACGATGGTTTTAAAAAAGAATATGCGGTATGTATCACATATTTGTTTCATTACACTACGTTTCTAATCTCATCCACGTGAACCTTTGTACAAAAGATATCACCATTCTACAACTGAGGTCGAAAAAAAATGAAACATAAATGTATATCATATACAAGTACTGAAAGTATTAGCTTTTGGTGATTAAATATAACATATAGTTGAATAATTTGTTTCATTTTAGACACTTTTATACGGGGAAAGACATCCATGCAATGTCGGAAAACTTCCTGAAAACATTCCGAAAAACAGATTCAAGACAACTTTCCCTTGTAAGTACATTTTTAAGGAAAAAAAATAAAAAATAAAACTTTAAAACGACAAGATATGTACTTTTTTATCACTTTCATTTTTGATGACAGGATGTACCGTTTTAAATCTCAAAACTTTGACTTTTTTTTATCATTTTAGCATTGATCTAATTATCGTGATGTTTAAAAATCAATTTTAGACGACCATTCTAGAGTAATTCTGGTGAACACACATTCGGACTACATCAACGCAAGCTTTATCGATGTAAGTATAATGATAAAAAACTTTAAATTTTTCTTTCAATCTATTTTTGAAAAAAAATAGTTTTTCAATTTTCAAAATTGATCACTTTTTTTAGGGTTTGAAAAAAGAAAAGGAATACATTGCAGCACAAGGTATTTATTTGCTCAGAAGATTTTATTTTTATTTTTGTTTTTTTTTTATTTTTTTTTTTTTTTTTTTGCACAAAGGCTCTACTGAATAAGAAAAATCATACATCAGAAGATAAATAATATATTTTTTTTAAACAGGACCTAAACCGACCACAGTCTCCGACTTTTGGTCCATGGTTTTACAGGAGAATATTGACCAAATTGTAATGTTAACTAACTTAATAGAAGGAACAAAGGTAAACTATATTTTATTGTAATGTGTCACTAAGTGTAATGGATGTAAATATCATTTTCTTCTGAAATTTTTCGTTAATAAACACTCATTTTTTTAGTTAAAAAGTGCTCAATATTGGCCAGATTTACATGAAACCATTGCTTGTGACAGAACCACCTTACATACCATCAAAGAACAGCAATATGCTCAGTATGTTGTTAGAAAAATAAAATTATCACACGCAACGGTAAGTCAGAGTTTCAATCTGTAATTGTCATTATTAAACTAGTATTAAACTACTTGTTTTCGTATCTACATGTGTATCAATCAATGCTTAACTTGTAGTTTGTTCTGAGAAATTGTGAGGAATAACTACACTATAATAATGGACGTTTTTAATATTTACAAACTGTCAATCAATATTGCCACATTATTCAATTTTCTCCTTATGAGACATGTGTTTGCTAACTGTCGTGTTTAGTTCAAAGACAGTAGAACAATAACTCAATACCACTACACTTCCTGGTCGGATCACGGTACACCAGAACCACTTTGCCTTTTACTTTTCCATGATCACGTGATTAGAACAAAACCAGAGAGACAAAATGGCCCAATATTGGTTCATTGCAGGTATTCAATAGACATTTAAAAACAAGAACAACATATTTTTTTTTCATAAAAAAAACAATTTAGGTTATTTAAGCTCTCTGCGTTGTAGTAAATTTGCATTAGTGGCAGAATTTAACATATTTACTTTCTGTAACGTCTTTTTGACTATTGAAATAAAACGACCCAGTAATTGTAATCTGAATTTCCATTATATCAGTGAAATTAAGACACGAATTCGACACGACTTCAATATTGTTTTTATTTAAATTTGTGTTTCGTCAAGTGCTGGAATAGGCAGAACAGGAACGTATATAGCAATAGACGTTCTGTCTGAGGCAGGCAAAACGGAGAAAAAAATAAACATTGCAGAATACGTCAAGAAAATGAGACAAAATCGCATGAATATGGTCCAGACTTTTGTGAGTTCAAGATATACTTTTATAATTTTTTTTCAGTTTTTAGCGATGTTAAAAATATTAATTTAAATTTAGTTTTTAGTGTCAAGTAATATTTTTTATTCTCGTGAATTACTTGCACATTGTATTATTTATTTTAAAGAAAAAAAATTGTTTTAGGAACAATACAAGACAATATTTCTGACTCTCAACGAAATGTTTAAAGCACCGGCTGCAGCTCTCACTAAAACGGAATTTCTAAGAAAGTTACAAAAACAAAACAAACATATGCTTGGAAAGGAATTTCAGGTGTATATTTTTTCTATTATTTGAAAGAAAATTATCACTGCATACATTAAAGTACGAAATTGGATGGCAAAAGTACACAAAAAATGTCATTTTTCTGGTAAAAGGGAAACAATAAAATGATCCTACTTATCATTTTGACCCAAGTAATGTGCATCCCTTTTACCATAACTTTGTAACATTTGAGTTTGCTACTTTAGATATCATTTAGTTAAATTCTTTAGGAACTTTTCTCAAGGCTTTCTGATACTATTAAGTGTGAAAATTGGGTCGAATAACTTATAGAAAACATGTTCATTTACAAGCAGGTTAATTAATACATTGTAATGTACAAATCTGATACATATCACAGAGACTTCTGTCAGTCCGCCCTGATTACACAGAATCCGACTACAAGATGTCTTCACTTACCCAAGGTGCTCGATCTGCAATTCGTCCTCGTATGTATTTTTACAATTAATCAAAGTGAATAGAAAACATAATGTGTTCATTTTATAAATGTACAGTTTATTGCAAACTATTACAATAATGAATAATTTATTGAACAAAAAATATTGCAATAGTAATGTACCTATCGTATACATTTTGACAAAAAAAAAAACCCAGGAGATTTTCGTATGAAATAAAGATTTATGTAATTAATATTTATACTGAGTATGTAATTTAACATTCTAACATTTCAGTTGACAAGCACATCATTTACCTGACATCTAATGTTCCGAAACGCGGAAGCTACATAAATGCAATAGCTGTACCAGTAAGTAATCAAAAATATTTTTCCCAAGGATGTTGTTCTAAACATTATAATATAAGGAAAAACAATTAAAAAATGTTATGCATCACATGTACTTGTACATGCTTGAAGCTTTTTTGTTTTTTATTTCAGTCTTTCATCAATCAGAATGCATTTATAATCACCCATTTCCCGGCACCAGGGGACGCTGTAGACTTCCTTCGACTGATCACTGACCATGACTGTGAACTAGTTGTTAGCATGGAACCTCTCCATGAAGTTGAATATGTACGAATATTGCATTACATATACTTTGCTTTTAATACAAACCAAAACGCTAGTTCAAATTTACTTAAGCTACCACATAAATTTTTAAGAATTTATCACTGCAGATCTAAGATTTCAAAGTAGTGCGAATTTGAACATGTAATGTTAACCTAGGGTCTTGTGTTTCAGACAAGCCAATGGCTGCCAACTTCGACCGCATCAAGAACTGTTTCGCCTTTTACAATTCACCTACAACAAGATCACACGTCGGAGATAAAGAGTTATTCAATTGATATTGCTCAATATGAAGTGAGTATTTAGGGCAGTTGTAACAGATATACAAAAAAAAAAAAAAAAAAAAAAAAAAAAAAAGTGAAATAAATATTAAGTTTTCATATTTCGTTTTTTACCATCATGTTTTTTTAGAAAAGCAACGAAACATGGTCAGTCAATGTAATACAGCCAGTTTGTGCTCTATCATTGGATAATTCACAGACAGTTTCTGAAATCCTTAGCTTGGTGTCGTTTACTCAAAATATTAAAACCAACAATCCCATCATCGTCGTCAGCAGGTAATTACTTTGGTAAAAATGTGTTGGAAAAAAACCTATAATATTAATAAAAAACTTTAAAGAATTAATTATACACATGTATATATTTTGTTGAATAATATGGAATTATATCTTTTCAATGGCTTAAAGGGAATTTGCTTTGTAAAGTATATTTAAGAATTAAAACCGATGTACTCAGGAGATATAATCATGAAAATGAAAAATTACAACTTCTTTAAAGAAGTATCATTCCTGTATTCTGTCAGATACATGTATATGAAATATTCCATAGTATACCCATAATCAGAATCATTGTATACACAGCGTGGCGTCGGAAGCAAATTGAAAGATTGAAAGCGCGTGTGTGTGGGTGAATGTGTCTCTGTGTGTGTGTGTGGAGGGGGGGGGGGGGGGGCTAGACTTTTCAGATGTCTTGACAAGCAAAAAAAGGATCATAGTTATGTCTTACTTTGCAAAATATGTGTGTGTGGGGGGGGGGGGGGCTTAGCCCATCCGCACCCCCATGGTTTCGACGCCTACATGATACATATGCTTAACATAAACAAGTTATAGTTGGTAAGTTAATTATCATCCATATGTACTAAAAGGGATGGGGCTGCCCTGTGTGGTGTGGTCTGTGCTGTATACAACCTGATACAACAACTGACAATTGAGGAGGAGATAGACGTGTTCTCTGTGGTCAGACTCCTGCAAACACGGCGTCCAGAACTGTGCTCATCTTTGGTAACTTTATGCTTATTTTGATGTCACACAATACAATATCTGCACACGATATATAATACGAAACATTTATTACCAGCACTTGTTCTAATAACATTAATATTTATTGCACATTTGTATTCAAAACCACATAATTATGTTTTCACAAAGGAATACAATGTTATCATTCAAAGTGACATTTTTCACATGAATTTAAGTTGCATATCACTAATATTTTAACATCGATTCCGTAAATACTACATATATTAAGCATACAACTTTATTACATTTTCGTCACTAACAGGATTTGATTACATTAAATGTTTTGTTCAATTGCAGGAAGAGTATGGCACAATTCATGATGCTTTAAGGAGCTTCATACAGTCGCAAATCGGCGAAAATGTCTACTTTAACCAGTAGGATTACTATGTGTACTCTTATTCTAACACCGAAAGATAATTTTAAGGGTCTCGTTCTGCGAATGCACTTACTATTAAACTCACATATTATAAATGTTTTTTATGTACAAATTAATGTATGTGTTTGTTTGTGTGTGTATATATGTATATATATATATATATA
>WFKH01011926.1:19846477-19857002 GCA_016163765.1 Magallana hongkongensis
TCAACGGTACCGGTTTGACAAAAATCTCCTTTCCATCCTGGTTTACAGCCTTTGTCACAAACTCCCGACTTTTTATTACAGCTATTACAAGTTGCTTTGCATTTTTCCCTACAGTTTTGACCAAATTTACCGTCTGTTTGTTTCGTGGTGTTATTTTGGGGGTTTCGGGTTTTTTTTTTGTTTCCTGTTTTTTTTGTTTTTGTTTTTGTTTTTTTTTTTTGGGGGGGGGGGGTTGTTTATTATTTTTATTGCTTCACCTTAACATGCGCGTTCGACAGCTTCAGTAGCTTGTGTCAAATTAATTCCATAACTTATTTTTTTTCTGCAGAAACATACCTCAAAATTCCATCATACACACATTACCTTATCAAATTATAACTTTTTAACAAGCCGAACTTGGTTTGCGTTTTTAGTGACATATAAACGGCGCACCTATTGTCTAATACAACAAATAGCGTCGCTGGTTATCTATTACAATTCTACACATTATTTTTAGACACATTTTTAAGATTCCTACTATCGTAATGAAACATGATTTCTTGCTCAAATTAAAGCGTATTTTGTTAGTTTGTCCACTGGAAAATATTTTTTACAGGTTTGCTAAACGTTGAAACACTTACATACATTGCGCATTTATCATTGATTTATATTCAACTTGGACTGGCTCTTACACAAAACAATTATCAAACTTCTACTGATGTGAAAAACTATTTTAGGGTGTAGTGAGCAATCATGGAACAAAAGTTTGTAAAAAAAAAATGATAAAAAGACGGTGCTAACATGTAACGATTAATTCCAATGATACATTTGATATATAGAAATATTAAATATACAAAAATTAGGATGAAAGGGATACCGATAGATATTAAAGTTAAAGATTAAATAAATAAAACTCACCTTTAGCAAAGCAGGGGACAAACAAACATATTAGAACAAAGAAGAATGATATCATCATGTCATTCAAGCCTCTAGAAAGGTGATTTTAAATGAATTGCAACATAAATATTAAAACGGTATTTTCATATACATGTAACTATCCTTGGAGTTTTTTTCCTCATATGAAAAAAAATAATTAAATCAGAATGTTTATACCGTCCGCTTTAATCGCCAACATTCTTTTCATAGAAATCTATATTTAGTTAATGAATCTCTTTTTAATGCATTGTATTAATTGCCTCCATACACGATTTACTTCCTAATAACAAAAATAAAGACAGGAAAACTCAAATTAACAATGATTTCTCGATTGGTCTTCCTTTATAGTACTAAGTGGAAATGCTTTATCTCTCGTATACTTTTATATACTACGGTCAGGTTCCCATGCATCATTTCATTTTGTATAATATAGGAAATTCGTATTATTAGATCAAAGTCCTTTCATGGGTGTAATACCAGTTTTCGTTATATTTAGATGGTAAATTTTTAACTTGATAATTAGCAGGTGCATAAATAGACTAATAATGAGTTCAAATAAAAATATTTAATTGTCTCGTTAGTGATACTGTAATTATCTTTAAAACCATCCCCTCGGCAGATTTAGAGTTGAAACAAAAACGTCCTAAAATATTCATTTTTTTTCTTTTGGTGTACTAATCCCCTCCAAACAGTATGTCAATAGAAAATCTTATATCTTGTAGGTTAATTACACATTGCAGGACGCCGGACTCTGAATTATTCAGTGGCTATATAATAAAAAAATAAAATTTTAGACACATTATCAAAGAGCGCTAGTGTTTAGAATATTTTGACTATTAGTCCAGGTTCAAGGAAGTTGAGTTTCTTTCAATTTTAAATCAATTGCCTTCATTTTTTGATTACTTATATTTTAAGATAATATTTCAAAATAGTTCAGTCATTAAAGTATAGTTATTTAGTGAGGAGCTTACAAACAACCAGGTCCAACCGATCAACGTATTTTTTGTGGACATAATAGCCAGAGGCAGAAGTGTCTAGACACAGTCAAGTCAATCTCTAGAATGACTGCAAGCTTTCTTGTTTTCTTAATATTAATTTTAATTCTTTAGTCTTTTTTTTCTTATCAGGACATATATCATGTTTACATTCTTACTGCTACAATTAAGTTTTCATGTTTGTGAATAATACGTACAGAAAACATAAAGCAAACATATGCTATTATAATGACGTCAATTTCATCTTAAAAGGTAGAGTTTTATTTATTTTATATAAATTGTGATTTTTTAAAAACATATACAAAAAGATAAGATGTAAATAATGGAAAATGAAAATCAATGGAAATAAATGTTTTACACTTAAAACTGTTATTAAGTTATTGCGATATACATACATTTACTAAATTATAATTCCATGTATATGAACTGTTACAGTGTTTTCAAATCGGTATACAATCTGGATGACAGGCTTTATGAACGAGGAAATTCTTATGGTATCACGTTTAATATCGTCATTCACTCCAAGTTCAGTGGTGTATTTTGTAACTACTATTCAATAACTCTCATCCTGAACAGCTTTGTATAGGATTAAATTAGCTTTAGTTTTCACTGACAGTACATGTTTTAATAAAGACTACCTAAAGGATAAAACCACCTGTGGTGGAAAGTAAATTAAAACTGACGCAAACTATATCATACATTATTTTCTTGAGTTCTTTTTTTTTTCTTTTTTTTTTGTCCTTAGTGTAGCAAACAGAAGCTCTACAAATTGTTGTTAAAAAACAACCTTTTCGACCATCCAAAGCCTATTACTGTGGAATCATTTTTATTCGTGGGGGTCAATGTTCGTGGGTAGCAAAAATTGTCCTTGTTTGTGGGGACGTAATTTCGTTGGTAGTATAATCGGGATAATTTTAATAAATATTAAACAAATGATTGTTTATAGGTTCGTGGGGATGTAAATTCGTGGGCAAGGGTTACCCATAAAAGCCACTAACATTGGTCCCCCACGAACAATGCTGCTTCCACAGTATCTGTTACAGTCAATGATTCATAAATAATATTTGCGAATCTTTCTGTTCCCTATAAAATAGGCAATATCTCGAATTCTAGAAAACAAAAACGTTAGATTAAGGATAAACAGGAAGCACTTTACATGTAAACGTCTTCCATTGTTCTGGATAATTAGTGTCACTAGGAGATCGCGGGTATGATAAGGCAACAAATCGAGTAAAAATTCCTCTTATCGATATGCCGTCACAATAAGCAGCATGATGTCATATTTTACTCAAGAAATCTGTCAATTTAAACCTTATCTCTGGTCCAAATTATGAAAACTACAGGCGTAAAATGTCACTAGAAGCTCTTTTAACAGAATATATCTTCGATTTCTCTGTATTACGTATCGTTAACATTGATGACGTCACAAGCATGTTTAATAGGGAAGATCAATGTCGGGAGACAAATCATCGGAATGCAGTGTAAACAATGCCGAAATTAGACTTATTTAATACAGATACCCAAGATTTAGATGAGTGTCAGTTAGGATATAACCAGGATAATACAGGCATGGATATTTTGTTTTATCAGCGAGTGTTATAAGGTAAGCAGATAGACATTTATGTGGCCTGACCGGCCTTTCCTCTGTCAGTGTGTAAAAAAAAGACAAAAGTGTAACACTACCCCGAATATTATGAAAAATGAATTTGGCAAATATCAAAAGCACATGACCTTAAATACTTGAAAAATGCTCCTAGAATCCTTTGGTTTGTTGTTGTAAATAAAAAGTACGTAGTATTTTCAATGAAATTGAAAAAGTTGAGGAGGTTTCCGGTAAATAATGACAATATTTATTTTATGCGATTAACTATAGGATTCTAGAAGCAATATTAATAAACATGAACTTATTGCCGATCGAATTATTGTATCATACATACAAATAAACTTCGGGGTAGTGTTACACTTTTTGATTTTTTGTTAAGGTACAAAAATGATCTATTTTTAACTGTCACGTGATACCATGGCACGGCAGCTTTAAAGATCGACTTGATTCAGAAGTAAAAATATAATATCTTGTTGAATACATTTACATGATATTAATATTTAGCACTGTTTTCATAAAAATAAACAATTTTTAAAATGACCATAATATCGGCGATCATTAAACTCTGAGTTGCCTTAACCTACTAGCGATGTTTTAAGTGGGTTACTGTAAGTCTAAATACTTATGTATATACTCTCTGAGATTTGAGAAGAACACATAACGTACCTCTCTTTTAATCTCTTTTAGAATTGTAAGGTTATTTGTATCTTATTTTATATAGATAAGATTAACGGCATTTCTCATGATGAAACTTGTTCCATTCAGTCAACTAAAAAGTGCCCGAAAAATTACTTAAATCTGACTGAAAGGCAGAGCTATGTCATTCAGTCATCTTTCACGACCATTCAGTTAACATTCAGTTGACTGAATGGCAGAAGTTTATCCTGTGTATCTCCGTATTTAAAGATATATTTTTCCAGCATGGTCAAATAAAAGCATATGTTTCTGCAGTCAATTAATACTCAGTAGTATTGGACTTTTCAGATTAAAACGTTAGCGTTTACAAACATTTCCAATGCAACAGTTTGCTTTATAATTGTATCATTTATAGTGAACAAATGTATAAATAACATTTAAGTATCTGTACCAAATAGGACGACCGACAATTTTACCCAATATATACAACTCACTCGCAATTCTTATTTAACATGTACATCATACAAACAACTTTCAAATATTATTATTATTTTAGGAAAAAAAAGGTCTAATTGGAATACGCGGGCATGATAAGGCAACTCTTAGCGATCGATTGAGGAAAACATTTTCTGGTATTACTTGCACCCCTTTATTTTACCCGGCCTGACCTTAAAAGGGTACGATTTCTCCTGATACCTCTTTGCACGCCATCTAGCGTTAATTCAGTGCATGACTGTTGGTTTTGCATCGGTGACCGTTTGTTTTGCATAGGTGTCTGCTGAATTTGCAAAATAGGCTGTTGATTTTGTTTTAAGCTGGTCTATTTCGTATTTAAGCATGTTTTTAAAATAAGTTGTTCGTTTTGCATTAACGTCTATTTTACCCTTCCCGCCGCCCATACTTTCCAGCATGCGGAAAATAAAAGTCCGTTTGAAAGCCACAAAAAATGCAATTGATAACGTTTTATTATATATAAAAATCCTTTTCAGTGTGCGTTCGATCGTTTATCTTACTGTCAATTTCATCTTCATTTCGTCTACCTCCACTTCCGCTCTCCTCTCGTTTAGTCTACAAAATATATATGATCTTGAACAAAACAGTTTATGACATGTCTTGAAACAAGAATTCATTTTTAAAAGAATGATCGACATGTGATACCAATGGCGATATCAAGAAAACCCCACTTCCTCTCCCTGAAAAAAATCCGGATGTAGGGAAGTGTAATAACAAATAAAGTATAATAGAATCATTCATTATTACGAGTGTGAGATAGTGAAATTCCACCGAGGGGACAAGATTCACGGTCTAGGACGAGGCTCTGAATTAGTGAAATTTTCCCCGAGGTAAAATTTCACTATCCCACACGAATATATAATGAATAATTATTTTTCTCGCATTATTTTTCATTAAAAAACGATGTCTGACAACTTTCTGTTATGACCTTTAAAAGATTACTCTCAGTTTATCCCTCAGCGTGCTTCAAATAGTGCAAGCCAAAATGTGACCATACGACAGCTTTTTAAAATTAAAAATATGGTAAATTGTAAGTAATTAAGCAAAACAATAACATAATGGATAATCCATCATTTTGCATTTCCCTACAGCAGACAACTTTTTTTTAACGTTTTTAAGCGGCGTAGTAATACACAGTGTAATAAAGAAAAATCTCACATTGCTGACTTACACTGGACAAACCGATCTCACACCGGTAATAATGCGAGAAATTAAGTTCTTAAGCTTACAATGAAAACAAAATCAGAGTTATAGATATAGATATAGATAAAGAGATATAGGTTCTACTGCAAAGTTAACAAATCAATACGAGGCGTAATGTGTGAAATTGCTGGATTCGTCGATAAGATCAACTATCATTGGCTAAAGTCGATTACACTTACAAAACATACAGTATTTCTCTCTTTCTCTTTCTGTATGTCTGTTTTTGTGTGTCTGTCTATCTCTCCCTTTCTCCATCTCGCTTTCTTCTAATTTCATGTTCAGGTAATTGTAGGTAATTATTATCCCTACAACTATTCTCCCAATTCTCTTCTGATGTCTTCTAGTATTTGTTGTTTCAGGGCTAAATTAAAAATAAAGAAAAAAAGAAATAATGATAAGACTTTGTGCAATTCGCATGTTTTTAATTTTAATAAATATATGAAAAATAATCATAATTTTAGTTTTACAGTTCAACAATATAAAGAGGAGTGAAAACGAAAAGCCGATTTTGATTTAAATTGACAAGTCATTACAACGTTCTTATACTTGAGATTATTGACATGCTTTTACAAATACGTAAAAGAATATAACTAGCGTAATTTTCACCGGTACATGTTCTTATCTTTATAAGCGTTGGTTAATAAATAATAAATTCAAATGACTCCTAAGATAAAAAAAAATTATTCTTTTTTTTCTTATTCTTATTTTATTAAATCTAATTTTATTCGGAAAAATGAAACTTTGTTCAGAAACCTCTTAGATAAAGGTTGTCGAGGTACCTCGGGTATATCTTTTTTGGAAGGCCCGGGAAATTGCGATTGTATTGCAAATATGTCATTTAAGTTCTATAAAAATTCAACAAACCACAAATGTATTGAAAATAAAGAAAAAAAACACCATATAATTGGATGAAAGAAATCTTGAAGTGATACTCGGGCACAGCTTAGACGCTGTGTATTTTAAATTTATTTATATGCACACATCTTGGCTAAAATCGAATGTGGAAGGGGGGGGGGGATTTCGAAACAGTGAAAATAATTTTCCCCGGGAGAAGATGATTCATTTGGAGAAAATAAGTAATGGATATTGTGCGTGCAAGTACAAAAACAAAATATATTTGTTTCGTGAATGTTAATCACACGTATAACTGTACGTAACATGTAATTTGATGCAATACATATTTTATGCTGCATTATTTACTAGCATATTTTACTCTTTCTTCTCCGATTCTTTTTTTTCCCCAAATTTATTACAGAGAACTCAACCTGTGTTTGAGTGCCATACGTTAATGTTTTATGTTCTATATCAAAGATCGGCGAATTTTATGTACAATTAGAGGAAAGTGCTACGATGTGTTCCTCAGAAATTGAAAAAATAAAAAAAAAACTTGCCTCAAAATCAATTCTGCGTGTTCGGATGGACAAATAGTTTTCACAGATATATTAATTTTAGCACACATTTTAACTTGATTGGACCCCGGACCTTTTAATTTAATTACGACTGACAGTTGGTCATAGCCACCGGGGATTATCCAAGTCATGAATCTTTCTGTTTGGTGGCCTTTTCACCGTTAAGGTTAATAAAGACATCAATCAGATGCCAAAAAGATGTACCTTAGTAATATCGTTAATAAAAGTTTTACTCTGTATAAGATCGAGATAAAACCGATTTTATTTATGTTACTCATCAATTTTAGCGAAATAGATGTATATTCTTTTTTTGTTTTAAATTAACAAGGTTGTGTAAAAATTTTAAACAAATTTACAACATTAAAATTGCAGATGAAAATTAAATCTCCCATCAAAATTTTGTTCATATTTTAAAGAGATTTTATTTTAAAAGCAGGTAAATTGTATAGTATTAAAGAAATCTCGAGTTTCATTTTTTTTAGAACTTAAATGGCTTTCACACTATTCCTTTAAAATAGATAAAAAAAACCCATAAAGTTACAGTAAAGTTAAAAGCCTTGAACTTGTCTCCACATAAAACCGTGGAAGACTTAAGTTATTAATGCACAGTTCATTCATGTGGGACAACCCCAATGTCGTTATTAAATTTACCGTGAAAAAAAAGGTATAGCCCCGTTTTTCTTCCTTTTTGGGCTTTTGACTGTATTAACACTAAAATGTGAAACAGAGCCAAATACTTCCAACCCATTCATTTATCAAAATGGTGAAATCTTGATTTGCGCTATTTTAAGGGCAGTCAATGACTCCTTGACACATGCACAGTTTACTGTATTGTAAGAACACTTATGTATTAAATGTCTTCAATTCTACTACAGTTATTGCCGAGATCAAAGAGATGCCGCGGACTTTATTCTCCAATATACCACGAACGTCGTCAGTAAATTATCAGATCAGAAATACCTATTTGTCTTGCACTGATCATGAAAGTACAACTTCAAACCGTAAAAGTTTTAAAACAATGTCAACTTCACGTGTTAGTTCCAGTCAAAACGATGTGTATTTCCTCAAATGTTTATTTTAAAGAGATCAATGCGGCTGTTCCTAGGACCTCCCTAGCATATTTTCACTGCCTATTTTTACATAAAATATATAACGTTTAGAAGTTATAATCGTATTAAATTGCCCTTAAATTATTAGGAATATGATTCAAAGATATTTTACAAATAAGTGAAGAGTATTAAAAATCCAAAGAAAAATTCTGTCGGCTGCATGTGATTCCTTTGATCGATACACATGTAAACATTACTAAAAAATACCGTTGGGGTTATACGGAGCAGCCGTCAAAATGACCTAGATCGTCTCTATAGGAGAAACGATCTGTATAAATACTGGGCTGTTAGTAGCCTCGGCTTTTATATTTCAAAACAACATTTCTCGACCTCGGAGGTTATTCTGCAACATTCACGAAAACTCGTACTTTATTTCTTAAACATATTTCGTTTGTGTTAATTAATGTAGTGTATTTCTTGCATTTGGGTCGCAATATATTTATATTTTTCCAAGTGCTACAGATGTATGAACCCCGTAAAAACATAACACATATATTGGAGTACTTATGTACCCAAAAAAGAAGAATGCCCACCAAAATATTGCAAACGGTTAGTTTCTGGGCAATGTCTAGTTTGAAACTCACTGAAAAAAGGTGGAGACCAAAGATAATTTTTTTCAAGATGAATTTACTTTTTATTACACTATTTAAATCCTTTAAAGAATGATTTCCCCCTTTTTTCATGTTTGTCTAATTTCGGATAGACATGCCAAGTCGAATAAAATTAGTTGAAAATTTACGAGATACCTACTATAAAATTCTTTATTCGAGTTCCTTTTTAATGTAAACGTAATAATAAAACAAAGAAAAAAAATAACCCCATAACACCCCCACCCCTAAAAAAAACAAGAAAAAAAAAACCCCGCTGATTATTGAATGTTTTTTAATCATACATTTCGAGCTTCCAGTGAATCAACTGTTTATCCAGCACAGCGCACACCATCTCACAGCCTGTTCCATGAAAACATGTTCTTAGGGCTGATGAAAACGGAACATATGACGCTTGCCTAACAATCATCTAAAGTACTCACAGCCTTTACTAACGTCTGTGCATCCATACATCCAAAATACACGCATTTTCTGGGTCCTACAGGTCAAACTTAAAAAGAAAACGCCGCTTTATTCTATGACTTTTTGTTTCAGCCCCCTCTCCCCCCTCCCCCCCCCAAAAAAAAAAGATATACACATTGTGAACCTCCATTACAAAGCCAATGCTTAAGTACGAGTCAAAATCATCATTTATTTTGTTTTTGTCTTCATTTCATTGGAAATGTTAATAGTAAATACGTTAGCTGAAATGTTCAGATTATCTCGTTTTCTTTTTCGCTTTTTTTTTGATGTACCGTATTGTTGACTAAATAACATGCGATATACATGTAGTTAACGACTTGTCTTATCTTGCCGTACGACTTTTTCAGAATTAGGGCATACATATCAACTGCCTGGCCTGGCCCTTATATTTTTTTTTTTTATTTTTTTTTTTTTGGGGGGGGGGGGGTGTTCCCGTTTGCATTCATGTTACCACAAGTACAAAGAATTTCACACGTAACGGAAGTTTGGTCTCACGCTTAAATAATATTTTATATAAGTAAACACGTCATTTAAAAATTTTTGTTTTTAAGGTTGGTTTATTTTACTTTAACAAGACTGAGTGGTATATATGAATAATTCTTGCTTGTTACCGTTGCTAAATGACGTCAGAGTTAGATGACGCTTTAAACAGCTGGTATGACACAAGCGGAGGAAATAAATTCCAGCACCAAGTAGGTACATTTAGAAAAAAAATACATGTTACATTTATGACCGATCCATAGCTTTGAATTTGTGTGTGTGGGGGGGGGGGGGGGGGGGGGGGGGGCATTTGCTATAATTTTTTGACACCAATAACTACTGATGTATTCGACCGGGATTGTACGAGATATAACTGTTTACAACCACGACAATGGTCAAGTTAGAGATAAAAAAAAAAAATATTCACTGATTGGATAATTGATAAAAGTCAAAATAATAAATAATCATATGGATCATATTGTATTAGACGCGATCTATATTTAGCCTAAGAATTGTAACAAGAATAGAATTCCTGGATCCCCCGCCGTTCAAGCAGTATACTAGTATACTGTACTGTGGAATCATTAAATTT
>WFKH01011926.1:19870614-19895878 GCA_016163765.1 Magallana hongkongensis
ATATATCGAGCTTTAAAATTATCGGGTTGACGTATTCACAGTATTCATGATTACTGTATAAACCCGTAATAAAACCAGTTACATGTAATAGGTATTTCTTAAAATGCATCATAAATGAATAAAACTATTAATAATACTATTTTTATTAAAAAGTGTTATTTATTTATCCTTACGAAGATGGCTCATCATATACGACATCCATCAAAACTTTTCTTTTATTTATAGGAAGAATACGAAACGATTTATCAAGCTGTTATAGACCACTACCAAAGTGCATCAGAAAACATCTATTTTAACCAATAAAATATTAGTTGACACTTTAAATGATATTACTTATCACTAACATCATTAGTTTAAGTAGAATTTCATTTGATCGAATACATTAGCTGTTTCATTTTTGAGACTTTTATTTTCAAGCCATTTTATACAATGGTATACTTACCGTCAGTTTTGAACAATAATTTAGATTTAATTGTTACATTTGGATTATTAATACTTGAATGGTTTGGGGATTCAATAATGCTTGGTGTTAAATGGCATAATTACGTTATAAAATATAGACATTGATATGTATAAAGCTTTTTGTATTATTCTTTATTCACTAAAATCAATAATGGTTTATTTTAAACAATTTCTATTTGTACTTTTAATGTTTATTATTTTTAATTTGTTTTAAAACATGCTTTAAGATTTTTGTTGAATTATTTCATATTTAATTGTATACACAAGTATCAAGTCATGTCATTTATATATCATATATGCACTATGTATTTCAAAGAGTGTAAAACTATGTTTACAAATGTCGACTATATCTGTATAACCTTGTTTATCGTTAAATAATTGCAAAATAGTCACCTGTTTTAACCTTTTGTTCAATGTGACAAAAAATCATTTTAAGAATGAACGTAGACATAAAAATGAAAAAAAGTGTTTAGAGTACTTAAAACACTTAAACGTACGGAAACAAACTTTATATTTAAATTCATACACCATGTATATGTATTTCAATACCCATTTGTATTTTCACAGGATTTAAAAGAACTCCAGTTTTGAGCATACCTTGACTTTGCTGATTAAGTTTGCTTTGTGAAAAGTAAATGTTAACTTTCATCAGCTCATATGGTTGTTTAGTCAAAAATGATATAAATTGCAAATTAAAAAAAAAACAAAAACAAAACAAAAACAAAAACCAAAAAAGGATGTTATTCAAAAGGTTTCGCTTATGACCAATATATAACTTCGCAACTATACTTCATCTGAATTCCTTAGGTGTCATATTCAGGCAGAAAGGTTACTAACTTTTCATGTTCTTTATACTCACGGTTCTAAAATCAGTAAACATTAAAACAGGTAAGGAATTCATCAACACTTTTAAATATTCGAACAAGGGAAATGTACATACAAAACATTTAAAATTATGAAACTTTTAAGATAAAATATGGATATCATCGTTTTTAATCTTACATTTTACCACAAGTACATGTAATGAGTTTAAACTAGAAAAAAAAAATCATGTAAAATACTTAAAACACCTCGGAATTCATCGTAATAAGGATGGTTCCTTACCGATATTCAGACACATATATCGGAACATGAATCGTACATTAAAATGTGTTCTGTATTTGCATATATACATATAATTCTTAACAAACTGGTACCAATTGTCAACACACAAATATTTAATTGTTAGAAAACATTTGAGAAATAATAAAACAAAATATTGAGAAATTTATTAGGAACATCAATTTGAAGATTTCCTTTTTCTTGGAAATCACATACAAACAACTTTATGCATGGTTTCGATGATTCTTGAATACGGAAAATCTGAGGATTCGACAAATTGCCTATATTTTCACATGGTAAACAAGACGGAAACTCTCATTAAATTGCATTGCATCGGGAACTTACATGTAAAATAGTTGGTAGTATTCCTGAGCGGCAAACACTGGAAATCCTCTGTTAGAGTTTCCACATATATGAAGCCACTACAAAACCACTGATGCTACGATTCCTCTAATCCAGTTTTAATTTCATTCTAAGTCTAACATATTTGGGAGACCCACTATTAATCCATCAAATTAATATCGTTTCATATTATGTAATGCATAAGGAATGTTTTATGATGCCACCAGATAATGTGTTAAGCAAGGTTGCATATGCCTAGTTTAGTGTTCCTGCTCATTCCTAGGTCTCAGATTACATAAAAAAATCGTCCCCAAAAGCAATGGCCCTTGTACGTGGATACAACAAGTTTTTGAAATCACTAGGTGTAACAATGAATTAGGTACAAATCTTCAATAGTCATACTAAGAGCTTCGGCGATATTTTTTTACAGATATGATACAAAATAAATTGATTTGAAAAAAAAAATAGTTATAGGAACTTAAAATTTGAAATAAGCCCCCCACTTTATTTATAACAATCAACATGACAAAAAAAGAAATCTGATGTTCAATTAAGATGCTGTTACACAGATATTTTCAATGGCAACACATATTGTAAGTTTTGGAAGTAGTGTATATATATTCACTGAGTTAGCTTTTAGTCGGTGCAGATATGGTTGTATGTAATATGAACAGAAGTAATCATGCACACTCTTCCTTTGTTAAAAAAAAACATGAAATAAAAAAAGCCTTGTCTATTTTAATTCCTATTGGCATCAAACTTGATCTTCATTTAATAAAATGTTTATACGCAATTCAGGTTTTCATTTGCCCAAAATATGTTCTGCATCATAGGTTTTTTAATCACAGCGCACAAAAAATCAATGACTTTGAAAAAGAAAATAATTCATTAAGTAAACTTCCTTGTGCAAAGAAAACCCCGCAGACAGGTATGAACAACATCATTTGAAAATTACATGCACATTTTTCCAGACGACATTGTGCATGCTTTACATTGTTAAACGTATTTTAACAAAGTTATTTTTGGGAGTTGATTTTAATCAACTCTCCTATGCAGTTACTCGGGTAAACCGAAAGTGAAACAGTGTTTGGACCTAAGCACAAATCAACACCGCTGACAACATTTAGTTCTTGATCGATATATTCGATGTAATGTATTCTAAAACATTGTTTTTTAAGGAAACTTATTTAGAGATACCTTGTAAATAGTCAGATTTTAAAGGGTACGAACAATTTATATATTTTTTGTAGTCGTACATTGTATGTATTCCTACGCCAGAGTTCAATATGGTCTCGTTCAACCAGACGCTCGGCTGTCTCCGTAAATCTCCGACACGCAGAGAGTCTTTCTTGCTTGTCGGCAATAAACGGAGATAGCCGAGCGTTTGGTTGTACGAATTGCTTGGATCCATACAATTTTTCAAAAAATTTTCGAATACTGATACGTAGTTTGATGGAATTAATTTTTTGAATATATACAACATGATTCCTATGGGGTTTTCACGAAATTTCTGTCGGATAATTCATATTATAAAAATGTGCGTAAGTCAAATACATATAAGATATAGGAAACTACTTGCCATTCAAAATAACATATCGTTGATTTTAAAATAAATATTAATCGATAAAATCAACTCCCGTCAGTACTTCAGTACTTTGATTATTTTTGACGTCTTGCCTAGATGGCCGAGTGGTTAGCGCGGTGGCCTCTCATTGCTAGGAGAGTGGGTTCCAGAGAAGTCGTGAGTTCAAGCCCCGGCCGGGGCGGAGATGGAGCTCCAATGTAGTGAATTTCCCTCTGCTTTATATATATATATATATATATATATATATATATATATATATACAACATGATTCATCATTTGCAATTGCAAATGAAATGTTAGTGTATGTTTTTGGTTGAATGTACTAGTTATTAAAAAGCTATATGGGTATGTTTAATCACCCGTCGTATATAAATGTTGACTTGGTTTTGCTACCAGCTTATACTTTGAAAACCACAAACAACAAATTGTGAAATTCAACATATAATTGGAGGAGCATTCAATTCTGTTACAAATAAACAAACGACATATATTTAAAACGTACAATAGGAAGGTTCAGAAATGCATGTAAAATCCTATAGCAATATCAAGAATAACAATTTGTTGGCAAACCAAAAGAAAAAGATGAGGTTGGTTTGGGGTTGGAATGCAAGGAAATGTAACCCCACTGGTTCTTCAGTTGATGCCAATGATTTTATTTTTTTTGTAGAAAATTTATTTTGGTGGACGTACATGGCTACAATATCCATGGCCATATAAAGACAGAGACTTCGGTAGTGAAATTCAGATGGATTGTACACAAATGGTTTAGAGGTTGAAGGTCAGTGAACAATCTCGGATGATGGCAAATACACAGCAACATGGAAAGTATGGGGAAAAAGGTCAGCATCAGCCACATCGATATCTACTACCGGGCGGACAATTAACCGAGTGCGTATATTTCGTTAAGCATCGTATAAATAGTGATGCTTAGCATGGGAATTTTAACGACATATTAATTTTTTTTCTGACCTGTTTTGTGTATTTTTGTATAAAATATATTTTATTAACATTATTGTTATGTTTCGATAAAAAAAGTATTTTACAATTTTATTCTTAATTTAAGAACGTATTCGATATACTTCCCGCATGGCGGGATTTTACCTTTATGTTTCAAACCCAACATCTACAAAAGACGGCCATCTTTGTTTTCATGAGATGCAAACTCTAAACGGTACGCCGTCTGAGGCTCAACGAATCAACTGTTCAGTCCATGGAAAATACGTCATATACCAAAACGAACGTAAACAGGATGTTCAATATCCTATTTCTTATTCAAAGTATGCCTACATTGAACTTTGCGAAGTGACGGTTTGCGGTAGGTTTCGCAATAATTCTTTTCAGCTTTCTTTAGCTTTCTTTTCAGATTAGGAGTTCAGTACCCCCTAAATAAGTAATCTAAATCATTATCAGGTTGTAAAGAATATGGTTACTATGGAGACAGTTGCATATATCAATGTCCTAAAACTGCTTAGGAAGGCGATGTGACATCAACAGTGGCCGCTGTCTTGGCTGTATAAGAGGATACCAAGGGTCGCAATGTATGAATGAGAAAAATCTAGATACGTGGTTTCGTTTTAGATCAGTCACTTCTAGTGGTGTCTTATTAATACAATGTTAATAAACTTTTTTTTTAAATGTAATGTGATTAAATTACCCAGTCTTAAGCAGTTTTAAACATTGTAAAGATATTTCAATAATGTACTCTCCTCATTAGTGCATGTATATTTAGTTTTTACAAACCAGACCTATGGACAGGACTGCTCTACCCATGTTCGGTGAATGTATGAATGGGGAGACCTGTCACCACGTCAACAGTGAATGTCTCCATGGATGTAGTGAAGGAGTACAAGGTGACAGGTGTCAGGAAGATGGGTAGTTAAATATCAGACAATTATTGTTAAAGGTCTGTGCAACGAATTCTTTGACTGGTCTTTTTTTAATTCTGGAAGGTATGATTATTTTTTCAATCCAAGTTTGTTGTTGAAGTTTTGGGTTTTTTTCAAGGCAGTTGCTCAATATGGTCTTGCAATTAAATAATATATTTTTCTCTCTTTGTGTAAATCTTTTAGTATTTAGAAAAAAAAAGATTAAATGATGATTTATGAGGAATGAAGTTTTTTTTTGTTTTTTTTTTTTTTTGGGGGGGGGGGGTTAGAATGTTTAATACAAATAACGTATTCTACAGAGTTGCCTTATAGAGTACGAATGGATATTTCAGATATTTAAGCTATTTCTGTCAAATACAACCAGAAAATAAAATTATAAGTTAAAAGAAACGGTCAACACTCCAGTCATAATATTTTTATGAAAATGTTAAACCCATGCAATGTAAAAAATGACGAATTATGTCCTCTTTCCTTTGTTTTTCTGTCGTCATTTTTTTTGCCGGAAGTGCCTTAAGTTTTTCTACTGGAAGACAGAAAACAGTTAGTAAATACTTTTCAAATCGTATTCTTCATCTTCTTGGATTATTGCCATGGAATTAAAACTTTCTTTCTTTTTAACTCTGAATACTTGCAATTGTTTCCAGGAAAATGTACCAAGACCTTGTAAGCTATATTTGATATAAATGTCTTAAAAATATCTCATTACCGTTGAGTTTCATAATTCTAATTAAATATTTAAAAGAATATATAAAAGAATTTAAAATTATTTGTTGTTTTTTTTTTTTTTTTTTTTTTTTTTTTTTTTTTGCTCAGCTAGCGCGCACCATTCTACTTTATATTCTACTTTCATTGTATTTTACATATACATGTATGTGCACATACATAAAATAACCTGAAGTTCTGAACAATATTTTATAACTTTGTATCTGTTTTACTCATAGCAAATCTGAACTTTCTTCAACCAAACATAGCACAGACAATATAAATGGTAAGCTGGTCTTTGTATTAAAAGTATTTAGTAAGATAAGTAAGTGGTAAGCTAGTCTTTTTATTAAAAGTATTTAGTAAGATAAGTTATGGGTTACTTATTAAGCTGTATAATGGCAGCAACTTTAAATTTACGCAATATAATCGGATATGTGTATTTGAAGCTAACTTAGATACTGACGAAAAAATAAATCAATTGGTCCATGCATAATTATGAGTATGTAAACAAACAATGCAGAATGTTATAAATGTACATTGTTCTCATTTTACAACCCTAATGCATTTGTATGTACCTTATATCAAGACAACAAATCAATATTTCATGTCTCTATTTTTATTGGTTCTTTTTTTATTAGAGAATATTACAAGCACCATTCAGCATTACATGGAAATTAATAAAGCTGATCAATAGAAAACATACGATTGGGCTATCAGTTATACTAATCTGAACTTACAAATATGAATGTATAACAAGGCGTGTATTAATTGCAAAACATTTTATCATGCACATTTGCAGTTAATGAAAGTGGTTGGGGTCTGTAATCAGTAGGATAACTTTTATGAATTATTTGCTATTACGATGCTTGTATATTTTTTAACATGTAGGTTGATAAAGAATTGCTGATTTTGTAACTCTTTTACCAAACTGTGTATAATTGGTTGTTTGTTAAACTCGTTGCATGACTCTTCATTAATATGTTTGTGCATGTAATTTACTATTTGTTAAACAAAATTGTTAACAAATGGACTGTACTTGAGTTGTTTTTATCATTATGTATCTGAGGATACTCTTAAACTGCAGTTACACTGTGTATGATTTATATTGTATTTATAAAAAGTATTCATTGGACAAACTATATAAAAATACATTTGGATTACAAATTGCAAATCACGCCTTTATATCATGTGTTGATTTGTTAGAGCAACTTGTCTTCATTCCTCTTAGGGTTTATTTATATGTTGAAAAAAGTAATATTTATGTTTAAGTATATTAGTCTGTAACCTGTTTATTTTTTTAACAAGTAAAATTTACAAAATAAGGGATTTTTAACATCCGG
Source organism: Magallana hongkongensis (assembly GCA_016163765.1). Classification (NCBI taxonomy): domain Eukaryota; kingdom Metazoa; phylum Mollusca; class Bivalvia; order Ostreida; family Ostreidae; genus Magallana; species Magallana hongkongensis. The sequence goes on from WFKH01011926.1 coordinate 19,878,036, forward strand.
TAGTCCTTCTATTATGAAATGTCAAACAAACTTCATTCATCATTTTTTCTCCTTCAACGTCTTCGTATAATCAGAGGCCATGTAAAAGTTTATCTGAACTTTCAATTCCCAAAGAAAGATTACTCTAGAACGTACATAATCATATCTAGATATTATGTTTAATTTCTGGATGTATCGAAGAACATTTTCAAACTTATATAAACATACACAAAATATATATAATTCTTATGCACATAAAGTTTCGATGCCTTTCATTCATTGTTGAAAACAAGATAACTCTTCCACAATAAATTTTTGAATTTTTAACAACGTTTTCATACTTAGGTCTTAAAACCCTACTTGTAATGAAAAGGTGGCCAAAATAATCAAAATATGGCCCAACGAACCATATTTTTATAAATGTACTACCCGTTATAAACTATAAACAGATTTTAACAATCGGATGAAATAAAATAAAGTTACAGCCATATGGCTGTTTTTAGCTCCCCCTTTTCGTGCCGTATACACTTGGGAATTTTATTATCTGAAGCAGTTCGGGTCTTGTCATGTTCTTAATTCGTTATTGGAAAACGACAGATAACATGCTTACCATTTCATTGCAAATTGAAAATGTAGCACGCGTGAAATTTAACATGGTAATTTAGTCCTTTGCACTAACATAAAAAACCTCCTAAAATTGGAAGGACTGAATATATTTAAATGAAAACATGCATCTTATTGTGATGTCATATTGATCAGAGGAAGTTTTACTCAATCGATCGCTGAGATTTGCCTTATCATACCCGCGAAAATGTCAATCCAGTATCTTAAAAATAAAATAATATAAGGTTATGTTTGCAATCTAGTATTTTCCTAATGGAAACCGGAAAGCTGGACCCTGAAGATCATACGTTTTCGTAAATATGTATAACGTCCTGCAAAATGTATTTAATTTACGGCAATGATAATGTTTTATTCTGTCTTAGAATAGTATTACATAAATCTTTTACCGAAATATGTTCAAAATAATAAAAGAAAAAATCAACAACAACAATAAAACCGAACGAAAAGTCGAAAAGCCCTAAAACAAAATAAATATTCTGAAGGGTATATCATTGACGTTTTATGACATCACTGGTGTTATCAAAACATATCTAACAAATATAAAAATTAAAAAGTATGGACAGACCATTCTTTTTTTACAGGCTAGGGGATTTTGATTAATAATTTTGCTTGCTGATGCAGAAGTTTGTTGGTGGGTGTCTGCTTTCGTTAAGGTTAACATTCAAATTTAATACGTTTGAATCTTGTAAACCCATCCCCTATATAAAAGTTTTTTTTTTTCAATATAAACATTCAGATCAAAAAATCAATTTGCACAAAAATAATAGTTCTGAAATAGTATTACATTGTATATTTTCTATTTCATGGCCTTGTTACTATGATAACGGGTGTCAATTTTCAAGTATGAAATTGCCATTGCAATGAGATTATTAGGGTTGTAAAATTGTAATAGTTACCAATTTCGTCTAATTAAAATTGGGGAAACAAATGTTTGGGGTTTCAATGATTTCTCCATTATTCTTTTATGTCTTTGATATAGTATATGAATGGGCGCAACCTGGCTCCGGGATCATGAAACTGTCTTAAATCTTAAGTCAGACTTAAGTCAATAAATTTGCACTTAAATTTTAAGATTGTTCTTAAAGTGGATCACAAAAAAATGACTTAGGGTTAAGTCTGAAATATTGTCTTAAATCTTAAGACTGCTACTAGGCAGACTTAAGTATAAAAATTGTTACTAAGTAAGTTCAAAATGGCGGCACTCTTTGGATTTTTAAGAAGAAACGATCAGCAAAGACGGCAGCTCCCTCGTCCTCGGGTTTTCTATTTATAGTCTAGGTTTTTCCCTTTGTGGACTTGCTATTGAAGTTATTTCCCTTTGCTAAAGTGAAAGTGTGTAAACACGTCTCTATAATGACTGACATGTAATCCAGTAAGAAACTATACTAATATTTGTGTGAAGCATCTTTTAAATATAATTTATTAACTTTGTGATATATGATAATGTTTACGATGCAGCCGATAGGAATCTTCAAACGAATAAGAGTTCCACTTTTGACAAATTCAGTCGAAAAATCGCGTGAGTTACTATGACGTTTAAGCTAAGACAAATCTTAGCTAAGTTTTTTCTTAGATCGTTTTGTGATCCACTTAAGTAAGCAATCTTAACTAAGTCTAAATCCTAGATTTAAGACAAAATTCTAACTTAAATTTAAGACAGTTTCATGATCCCGGAGCCTGATTGCATAGCTTAATAGTAGGTAAAATTGATAATTCCTCAATCTTGACATCTAGGTTACCATTGCAATGGCTTCCACCAGCAACCAACTGTTAGTGCCTTTCTGCGTTTCTCACCTATGTGTATCTTTGTATGTAATACAATGTATATAGAAAATTAGTGACTATGCGTGGCAAAACACCGACAGTACCTGGCCATAATGCAGTACGCAAAATGGCGGCCGTAAAAAGAAAACAAATAAGCAAAAAATTCCATTCTCGATTTTTCGGTTGTTGTAAAGTGACAAGTTTTGACAGTCACACGCATCCATACATAAGCGTCATAAGTGACGTCACGTGCAATTAGGGTTCCACTAGTCTATTCTTAGAATAGAATACACGTCATACATAATGGCTCCTCGAGGGAAAGACCTGTCAACAGAGCGAAAGCAGACGATTGTTAGTATGAGTAAAATTGGGTTAAGTAGCCAGAAAATTTTAAAGCTGATTGGAATTAGCCCAAATACCGTGCAGAAGGTGTTAAGACGTAATTCTAATAGATGTTCTATGTAAAACTAGGAAAAATCTGGAAAGAAAGATTGGTGTCTGACAGGGGAGATCATGTTTTGGAAAGATTGGTGAAGAAAAACCGACGACAGACTTTGTCAGATTTAGCCATAGATTTTAATGATTCTGTACCCGAGCAAGTTTTTAGCAGAACAGTTCGACTTAGACTGAAGGAGCAGTGCTATCAGCGATAATTTCCAAGAAAATTACGATATCAAAAATCAATCGTCAATCCCGAGTCTCCTGGTGTCGGTCAAATTTAGCTTGGACATTTGAAGAAATCTGGTCCAAAGTCATCTTTACCGATGAAATGAAAGTTGTTTTGGGCAAGGACAGGAAATTGTATGTTTGAAGGAAACCTGGAGAGCGATTACAACTGGCATATCTTGGTATGTACAGCAGGCACCCCCCCCCCCACTCTGGCATATCAGCCATGCTTTGGGGCTGTTTATCGTGCAGTGGTGTTGACCGAAGTTGAGGGTAATATTAATTCATAATTAATATGACAGGCCAAAGTTGGTGTATTGTTGAATAGTTGAATGAACAGTTGAGATTAGGATGGTTCCATTATCCTTGGAATACTGGGTTCCCGGAATACTGATCGAAGACTGTGATTCTGGAATACTGTAATAGTGGTATACTGGAGTACAGCAATACTTTGTTACTGCAATACTGGGATACTGCAATTTTGGATCTTAGAAGTGAGAAGAACCTGGTTAGAATATGCTCAGATGTTAATACTTTAAGTTAAACAAACTTTAGTATAGGACAGCGTGTCTTTATCAGGTGCCTGCTACGCTCAAACTGACTACACCAGCACGGATATTTAAATGCCAAACCAGTTGGGTGAGTTTAAAGGTACCACAAATAGATCTATTGACACCTGATTTGGATTAAAACATATGTACAGGTAAAAACTATGGCAAACAGTTTGGACATTAAATGTGACAGGGTGGTCGGTCCTTTCCTCAGACACCTGTGTAAAAATCATGACACACCATTACGTTTACTGTAAATACTTAAAAAATAACCAAACACTGACAAAAGGGCTTAGCTTTGTCACTTAGTCAACTTTCTATATTGTTCAGGACTGAGTATCATTCATTTTACTAAATGGTGAAGTGTAACAATTTAGCATTCCGGAAAAAGAACTTCTCCCCGAAAATATCAAATCCCCTGAAAAGAATAAATCTGGTCATTATTCCCCCTTCCCTAATGGACAAACTACCTAAGTAGATTTTTTGTTTCCAGTTCCATTGCTAGGATTACTCACATTCCTGTCATTTGCACTTTTATCTCTAATTTATAGGACTGGTGTAACTGTATATAAAAATTCAAAAGACATTTGTATCATTTCTTATATCAAACTTTTATGCAAAAAGATAATGATTTTAAGTTTCAATCTTCATATTAAAATGATGTTGTTTTCCCTAGCAATTACAAATGCACGTTTAAATAAGGTTCGATTATTCATACATTTTTTTTTCAAACAATGTCTTAGTCTATTTCCTCCTTTGCACAATACTTCTTTAATTCAATTTGTCACAAAAATATAAGGAAAAATGTTTATAGTATTTCCTTGAACATGCATGTTTACAGTATATAATCCAAAGCGTGTAAACCCAGCAAACAACTTTAGCATCTGCTAAACAATGTTTTGATAACTTATTAATACTATAAATACATTTTTGATTTGAAGCAAGATACATCCTACCATATAGAATGACTGACATTTAGATTTTTTAGACGGGAAATTTTAATCTGAGGCGGTATTATCTCTTATTAAAGCTGATGGTAAAAAAACAAAAAATCTTTTTTTTTAAATTAAATATACCGATATGCAGCAAACACATTGAATGATAAACAAAGTAATTGAATTTACCACATGTATATTTTAGTACGCTTATATTAACTTTATTTATGTTTGCATGTCCTACCAGATCAATGTTCAATTATGAAAAACCGTATAATATTATCAATAAAATTTCACATTTATAAAACAAAATAATAAAATACTTACTTTTCTTAACAACTCTTTCTAAAATATCAAGCAGATTAACCAGAACGTCCTTAAACTAGCGTTGTTGTCTTGCAGGCTTACACTTTAAAGTTTTGAATAGATGTGTACATCTACATAGAAACATCTACATGTGTAAAGATAAATTTTCATGTATGTAGATTATCTTTATGTTTGATCAATTTTAAAACAAACTTAGCATATATTCTTCAATGAATAACATCGCTTGCAAAGTAAAATATTCAATTTCATTTGTATATTTTTTTTATTTAGAACAAATAGCCTCAACAACAGATACATGTGTTTACACGTTGTTAAACGACATTTAAGACAAATCCACACATCTATTACAGGATTCAGCTCTGCCATTCAGTCAACTGAAAGGTGACGGAAAAACAACTGAAAGATGACTGCATGACAGAGTAATGCTTTCCAAACCATTCAATTATCTTTCAAGAATGATAGAGCTTATCCTGTCAATGGCTTATCATTTCGCTACAACAAATTGCCATATCCCTTATTTTTTTTTCTCAAAAACACCGTTTAAATTTAGAATACCAGATTTATCGAAAAAAAAATCACATATTTTAAAAATTACTTATTAAAAAACCCCACATTTATGCAAAGCACGCAAAATAAACAGCTTTATTGTCGATAAAAAGAAGACTACTAGATTTGTGAATCGATAAAAAAAAAACGTAGTAAGTGCGGATTTCAATTGGCTTTTAAAAATTTTCCTGACTCGGTGAAAACATAGGGAAGACATGTTTTGAATAAAACAAAGTTACACATCCAGGTTTTCTGGACAGGTATTTAAAATCACTCAGTCGATTGAGTTGGTGCATTTTTGAAATGTAAGTATCGTTTACATATACAGCCTATTTTTTTCATTTACTTGCAAGTTTGTATTTCTACATGTAATAATTTAATGTTTATACAGAGGTATGCGTTTATTAACACTGAATGCATTGCTGTGTATCGGGCATGTCCTTGGATTAGGTAGGCTTTACACTTATTGTTTTGATTTATAATAATCAGATTTAATATCAGGGTTTTCATATTAAGCAAGAAAACAGAAACAGTAGGTGTTAACTTTTGCTATTTGCAAACTTTTCAGCAACTTTATCTCCAAAGCTTAATTATTAAACAGGGAATATTGGTAATTTCGAAGAAATGTTTAATTCTGATTCTGATACAGAAAATCTAGCACTACACCAACCTACTTGGGAACAGTATCCATGGCCAGACAAAACGAGAGACTTTGGTAGTGATAATGCAGTGGATGGAATGTACACTGATCGTGGAACTAAGGGTCAGTGTACAATATCTGATGATGGTAAATACAATGCAACATGGGGAGTAGACCTTGGAAGAGTAGTCAGCATCAGCCACATAGACATATATTACAGGACAGATAACAAAGGTATGTATTTAAAAAAAAGTATTCTAAAGAAATATAATCGGATTGTCACATATGCACACTCTTATTTATGACATGTGATGATAACGATCATGATCAAAATCAAAAGTCCAAAGGAAAAATACAAAACAGGAGCAGAGCAAACACCGAACTCTAATAAAATTAGAGGTAGGATCAGGTGCCATGGAGGAGTGAGCATCCTCTGATTAAAGACACAAAATAATTGATAACTACGAAACATCAAATTCACTTCGCATCATGAATTTCTTTTTAATATGTATAATAAAAAAGGTCTTCAAATGTTAAAGTGCTAGCTGTTTACTTGCAGTAAGCAAGCAAGGAGGAAATGATATATTGTACCAACATTCTTTATTTGTAGCGCAAACAAAAAAGTGGGAAACTTATGTCAAAGACCATTGCGTGAAACTTTGTAGTTATATTAAAAATTGTTATATTAATAATAATAACTAATAATAATCACAATAATAATACTAATGATATTAATAATAATAATAATACAATAATTTTGAAAATAACAATTTTATATATTACCTAATATTCTCGGCAGAAATATTTCGGCTAAATAAATGTACTTTTAATGCACGTTTATTTCGTAAGTATTATTATAGTACATCTAAACAGTGCTGACTGTATTTATAAAAGTTATTGTTTAAGCTGTTTAGTTTAACCAAAATTGTATCTGTTTGCTATTTCAGAGAACAGTAGCTATATAGAAAGGATTGCAGGTTTTTTTGTCTATGTATCCAACACAACCTCTAAAGACGATGGTTATCTCTGTTATCACGATAAATCAACCGAAAGAAACCTGTTTTTAGTAGACCAGCACATTAACTGCACCCTTCTAGGACGATACGTTATCTACTACAATGAACGTAGACAGGGTGTTGTGTATCCGAGCTTCTATTCAAAATATGCTTTTAATGAACTGTGTGAGGTTGAAGTCTACGGTGAGTCTGAAAGATCAAATACTTAAACTGTTTTAATTCTAAAAACAGTTCTGCTTACCAGCTTTTTAATTTACAACATTGTGTACAACACAAATTCTTCAGTAAACGATAAAATAATTTGATTTTTTTGTCTGGTTTATTTAATAGGGTGTAATGGAACCTATGGAGATGATTGCATTTATCCATGCCCTACAAACTGCCAAGACGGGAAGTGTGACTTTAATACAGGTCACTGTTTAAGTTGTAAACGAGGATATGAGGGTCCAATATGTAACCAGGGTATGTGTCTAATTAATCAGTATTAATTTTTGGTATTGTGGGTTTTTTTTTCTTTTTTCATGATGTTAAATGACAACAAATAAGGCCAAATCTTTATTAACAAGTTTACCATAACTGTATGCTAATGTTAAGATAAGGGACCATTTTTTGACGGAATGCAAATGATATAATAAATTTTACTTTTTAAAATAAATTTTCACAGTACAAATTCTACAATGTGTTGTCTTCAGAAACTGCTCTAAATATAATTATGTTTCATTGTAAGCAATATATGTAGCATATGATCTTCTTTCACTCCCTATTACGTATTACGTTGTCTATATTATTTTCGGACTGTGAAATAGAGGAAAAAAAATGGGATAAACTGTCATTATTATTGTATTCATTGTAACGAAGAACACAATGTCATAAGGGGATGTAGTCCGGGTTACAAATGACATTTCCGCAATGTATGTATGTAAAAACTCATAAATGTAGGTATCAGATAAATACCCCAATAAATTATTCCGATTAGAAAAAAAATACTTTTATAACATAACTTAAACTATAATTAGTTTTTTTCTAAATAAAACAATGAAAAAAGAAGAAGAAAAATAACCTCTTTTGTGTTCACGATTGTAAAGTTTTAAACAAAACAATTCTAAATGTTATTATTTGAGAAGGTTAATTAAACATATCTATAATCTTCATTACAACTGAAATATACCGTTTGTGAAAATGTAGGATAAAACAATTGTTTTGTATATCCTAAACAGACAACTGATCTTAACATTTGAAAAACAAGTAACGTTGCTCTTCGAATGGTATAACTAACTACCTAAACACGTCTCCTTAATATACTGACGGAAATGCGTCCTACTTATGTCATTTAAAATTCAATGCATCAGTTTTACTAAACTTTAAACATATTTCCAGTTAGAGCTACTAACACACAACCTAGCTCATGCACAGAGAGCAACAACATTGTAATCGGCTTGATATCAGTTCTGATTGTAGCCACAGGAAGCCTCATCAATTGTGTCATCTGGAAAAGAAATGCTGGTTCGTAACATTGGTAGAATACCTTAAATGAATTCATGTTTAATCTTTGAGAAATAATGAAGATTTTTCTAGGTTTCAGAGCCTACATCTATTTATCTATCTATCTATCTATCTATCTATCTATCTATCTATCTATCTATCTATCTATCTATCTATCTATCTATCAAATGTGGTGTTTGTTCTAATAATTTTAAATCTGACTTTTATTGCAGCGAAATTTTCCAGAATGAGGTGAGTCTCATACATATCTTTAGGATTGTTTGACACAAAAATTTTGGATCGCATCAAAATGTGAGGTTAACATTTTATTTAGTATATCGATCGACACAAAGACGTACTCTAGCCTAGACGGATGATCTTTTTTTTTTTTACAAAACTGCTGTGTACATAATTTTAATAAATTTAATAAATTTTAACTGTTTTTTCGATACTCTATTTAAATAAATTTTAAAATTAAGATATATTGATAGACATTCAAAACTCTGTTTATGTTTTAGCCGGGGAATTATGCCGCAACCTACAAATAAAACAGGTACAGTAAAAGGAATTTTGAATAAAGTGAAGTTAAAATTAGCGTCAGATCTCAAATCTGTAAATAATTGAACACATTTGTTAAAAACAAAAATACGCTGCGTGTGCTTAGGAACACAGCAATTAATACAATAATTAAATGAAAAAGTTAAAATTAATAGCTAGTTTTGAAACATTAACAAATGAAACAAAATATGATTGGGATATGTTGGCTAAATTTTCAGAGGACAAGAATCAATATACAGAACTTGAAGAGGTTGACAAATGCAAGACATATGAAGAAATTCATAGTTATTCCAGCTGAAACCACCAGTAAACATACATCCTGGGAGAGATTTTCAACAAAGAGCTAGAGCTACAAAGGATCTTAATGTGTCACAAAATTCAAGTTTGAAACAATTTAAAGTGTCATATGTTACACTGTAGGGCAACAATATCCTGCTTCTCTACAACTGTAATTGTTTCACTTCAGTTGTGCTGTTCGGGGCATTAACAACATCAAAAATACCATCGTCCTGAAAATTGGATGTAAATTTTAGATTCATCTGCAGTATTTGCAAAATACCTGTGAGACGAGACATTGCCAATATTTGCCTTCCTGCAAATTTTCCCGCGTGACTAATATGTATAGTTGTATTCTAAACATTTTGAAAAATTTGCTTACAAAAAATAAAACAAAACACTCTATCATAGCGATATTTATTTAATTAATTCTTATTGAAATATCATAAATTAATTTATAAAATAATTATTTTATGAGTAATTACAAAATCATAATATTATTAAATATTAAATATTTGTAGTAAGCTGTAAGATGTCATGTGCTCTAGAACTGCATTACTAGTTTTCAAATTAATACCATGTAGTTAATTATAGTAAACATTGTATCTAATAAAAAGTTGAAATAACCATTGATAATAATATGATGGTACATGCAATAATTTTATTGCCCTAGTTTTGATAAATTTCCGTAGTATCCTCAGTAGGTCCTTGCAGACATAAAAAGCATAATTGTTTATTCTGTATTGAAATCTTAACATGTGGTGCTAGTATAGTTTATGTAGTTTATAAATTGTTGAAAGTTGTTATCAAACAAAATCAACTCATCTTTACTTTGAAGTAAACGATTGAAAACGTGCTTCATATCCCACTAGTCCCTAATGCCTTGCTGCGTTTCTACAGTATGTGAATCTACTAAAAATAAGATATTACATTAATTTTTTGTTTACAAAATATTTCCTTTTCTTATAATTATTTAATCCTTGACAATTAACATACTATTTTCTTAATTTTAATCATGATAAATTATATGATACATGTACGTATATTTAGACAATTTGTCTTTGAGTGCATATTCTATTCAACTTTTGTTGTTATTTAGCCTAAATACATAGTGAAAAGCTAGACATATGAGCAAGAGTTCATCAGATTTTTTTTAAGGGACGCCCCCGACGGCTGCGTTTGTGACGGGTCCCTGGCATGGCGGGTCCTCCGGCTCATTTCTGTTGTTTGGCATGGCTGAAGCCTCGACCTTTTGACAACACGTCCTTTTTGCGTTTAGGCGTGTTCAAGACACCGACAGTCCCCCTTTTTTAAAGTGGCTTGACGTTCGATAGCACATGATAAGTTTTGCTACGTATTTGTGAAAAACAAGCAAGTTGACGTCCGGGTAGCTTACTTTATGCAAATTGACTATGTGGAATTAGTTTTACTAAAGGTATAATCAATAAGCAGAAAGTTTGTCAAATCCATGCCTCTAAAACGCTTGACTGCCAAAAAGCATGCACGAATTGTCGTCGCTCTTGCACTTGAATTAAGGTAAGGTTTGCGGCTTGCATTTTTTAGGCACTGTACAACAGTTACATACCATTTTATTCACTATACTAAAGTCTTTTTTCTCATAAAATTCAAATGATTTTGCCGGACCCGTTTTATAACTACAAAAGGTCAAAGTTCGTGATTTTAAACTGTCATGTTGATTAAATGTAAATATTTTCGTAAAAATATGTACATTTTATGTGTTATGGGGGTTATTTTGCTTAAACTGTTCGAAAATAATGCCACTATTTATATCATGATTCATTTTTATTAATTTCTAATGAACAATTTCATAACAGAATAAAATGCAACAAAAGTCAAAATTTTAGACTACTTTTAGGTAATCGAAAACATCTTATTTGAAACCTTTCAAACTCCACTGATTTCAGGAAAAACTTATCTTAGTATATGTGTAAGCTGGTGTTTCTAGAATACGATTTAAAACCATATGTTGCGGACTGCCAAATTGATAAAATGCTTGTGTCCTGTTATTCTTTTAATGTAAACTACAAAACCCCGCGAAATAAAAACAAAAATGAAATCAATCATAACGTCATATTAATTTTGACGTCATATCTGAAATAAAGGGTAGTTTGAGTTACATGTACGTCACAATGAAAATCTGTGAGTTATCTCCCTGTAACCGCAAACCTTACCTTAAGGTACCTTACCACATATAGACTTGTACATTTTAAGACAGATACAAGGTGGCGATTTAAATGTTTTGTTCAATTGATTGTATCAAAGGATTTGGTCAAATATCATCAGTGGTTAAAGAATCGGGCTTGTGAACCGTAGATCAAAAGTTCGATTCCGCCTAGGGCATTTCTTAATATTTACTGAATTCAAATTTTAAACATATTATTTTTTTATCCTTAATTGCTATTTTTTTCGCCGATTTGGCTTATATACCTCTCATCCATCTTGCTATCTGTCATAATTAAGTAATTTTCTGCTGTTTTAAAAACTATTTCAAGGTGTGTTGAGGCACCTTTAATGCAAAAAAAAAAAAAAAAAATAAATAAATAAATAAAAAGATAATATGCATATGCATATGTTTTCTTTAATAAATGGCATCGATTGTAAAGAAAGATTTGCACATTCTTTGTGTATCTTTGTGCAAATCAATATAAGGAAGCCTAATCACCAGACGCATGTATTTACACACAGTTGAACGAGATGAAACACTTAGCAAACGCAACTATGCCTTATTAACATATTTTGACTTTTTTTCTTGAGTTATTCTTTTTTTAAATATTCACTCAGTTGTTATCATAAAACACCTCTGAATTTTGAATACCAGGTGTAAGGCAAAAAATAAACCCAAGATAGCAGATAGTCTTGACAATTATTTAATAAAGAAACCCACACATTTATCCAATGCAACATGAACAAGATACACCTGTATTGTCGATGAAAAATAACACTACTAAATTAATCGATAAAAGAGCGTTGAATGCGCATTTAAATTGAATTTTTAAAATCTTCCCGGTTCGGTGAAAAACACGGAAAAGACAGGTCTGAAATAAAAAAAAGTTAACCATCCAGGTTGGCAAGACAGATATATAAAGTCACTTATTCGATTGAGTTTGTGTACTTTTAGAATGTAAGTATCGTTTAAAAATAGGTCTAAATTTTTTATTTACTTGCAAGTGTGTATTTCTACATGTAACTTTCTAGTGTATATTTCGTTTCTGCAGTGGTATGCTTCACTTAACACTGAATGTTTTGCTGTATATATTGCACGTACACGGGTTAGGTAAGTCTTTTTTTTACTTACAGCTTTAAGGCAACATAATCAGATTTTAAAGTCAACTCAGTTTCTCGTGTCGTTTATTGGTCTTTGTCCGTCATCGTTAGTCGTCCGTCATCCGTCCCTTAACAATCTTACATATTTAACTTCTTATTGAAAAAAGGTAAGAAAATAGCAAATATATACATTAAATATAAATAATAAGTATATATTGGTCTCTATGGTATTAATTCTTTTTAAAATATGATTGATTATGTAACTTATTTTACACAGTAGCCCATTGTTAATACATTAAGTTCCTTTCCGTTGACCACACTTTGATATCTAAAGAGTGTTAAAAAGTGCAGCTTGAATCACTAAGTGCGATAAGGCTATTAAATCCCACAGCATTCTCGGATACAAACTTTCATTTTACTCATTCATAACGACCACTCAAGGCAAGCAGTTTCTTTTCCCAAAAAGTTTTAAAAGTCTCAGGGGGTTACACATATTATTTATATAGAAAATCTAGCACTACATCAGCCAACTTGGGAGCAGTATCCATGGCCAGACAAAAGTAGAGACTTTGGTAGTGAGAATGCAGTGGACGGTATGTACGATGATCGTGGAACTGGAGGTCAGTGTACAATATGTGATGATGGTAAATACAATGCAACATGGCGAGTGGACCTGGGAGGTGTGGTCAGCATCAATCATATAGACATCTACTATAGGACGGATAACCAAAGTATGTACTTTTTAAAAAAAAAATCTTGAGCAATTAAATTGCATTTACACATATGCATATGCGTTTAAATCTTGGAGACGAAACATAATTGATAAGGAAGATATGTATATTGGAAAAAAGGATACCCGGTTTTAACGTGCTGACCGCCTACTGTTTTTGACAAGTATGTAGATAAAAATGATTAACAATACTCTTAACTGTAAAGGATTACTATAAAGTAGCTCAAAAAATACTAGAACAGTTATCTCTGACACCACACAAAGCCATAAGCCGTCAAACAGTTGTATAAAATCATTTGACTACGTCAAATACCATTGCACGCAATTTTGTAGTCCTTAAAATTATCAGACTCTTTCTGATTGCACATTACAGCATACATTTCTTTGAAAATCGATATGTTTCAGATGCATAGATACTTGTACACACGTGTTGTTTTAATTTAAAAAAAATAAGATAAAAAGGTTATTTATCTTGATTGTACGTGCAAATACTAAGTCATTAAAGTATTTTTTTATCATGTAATAATGTTGATTCTCTTAGTATTCATACTCCAATCTACTATTTATCTCTGGGAGATCTGAATGGGATTTGATTAGGTAGCAGACTGTATTTTAATATTGATAAACGTTAAAGAATAATTCACAACTTCTAAATAGAACGCAATTAAAAATATTTGTTTCAAGATGGTTTGAAACTATTCTTCAAAAAAAAATATCCGAGCTTTACAAGATTCTAAATGTTTGGCACTGATATAATTGTCTAATACACATTAAATGAGCCTCACATTTAACTAATCATTTAAAAATTTGAATATAAATTATGAAAATGCCTATTTACAAATTAATGGAAATAGTTATAATGTTTTCTAAAATACATCAAATGGTTTAATTAACACGAAAAATGCCCATCAAATGCGTATATATACAGGTATAACCTCGAGATATATTTTAAAAGGTGTATTTCTATTAAAAGACAAACCATTTTTTCAAAGTAGCACAAAACAGCATTTTATAATCTACTTGATGGATAAATTAATGTACTATCATTCAGAGTTTTAATTCCCTAAAAGGTGTTGAAATCTGTCATGATCATAATTCGGGAGAATTCACTTTACTTTCAAGTGTGTGACACACCCATTAAGTGTGTTTTAATCAAGAGTTGCATTTATCAAGTTTTTTTTCAATATCCCATATTCATCATAATAATATATTTCTGCATAAATATTTTATTAATAAATGTACCTTTTTATGCATACATATTTTTGTGAGTATTTTATAGTTTATCTAAACAGTGCTGTCTATATTTATAAAATGTATTGTTCAAGCTATTTAGTTTAACCGTAACTTTTTTGTTTGCTTTTTTAGATAATAGTATTTATACAACAAGAATTGCAGGCTTTTTTGTCTATGTATCCAACACAACCTCTAAAGACGATGGTTATCTCTGTTATCACGATGATTCAAATGAACGAGCCATGTTGTCATTAGACCAGCAAATTAACTGCACTCTTCTAGGACGATACGTTATCTACTACAATGAACGTAGACCAGGTGGTGGTTATCCTAGTTTCTATTCACTATATGCTTATAATGATCTGTGTGAGGTAGAGGTCTACGGTGAGTCTAAAATAATTAGATTATATAATTATACTGAATAAAAAAACTGTTTTCATTCTAACAAAAAAAAAATCTGCTTACATGTTTCTCAAATAACTATAGTGTTTATATAAGTACTCGCGTACAGCAAGATTTTAAATATACATGTACGAAAAAAAATGATTGTCTTTCCTGATCCATTTAAATAGGGTGTAGAGGACCCTTTGGAGACGGTTGCTTTTATCCATGCCCAAACAACTGCCAAGACAGGAGATGTGACACCATTACAGGCCACTGTTTTAGTTGTGTTCCAGGATATAAGGGTCCAATATGTAACCAGGGTATGTTTTAGATTATACCCATTTTTAATAGTTTGGTGCTTTGGATTTGGTGGTATTTTTATTGTTTTTTCTCTAAATTTGATAAATCACAAGATTTAAGATCAAATCTTTACTTATTTCTATTACACTTTGTTAATATTGAAATTTGTGTCATGCGACTTGGTTTCTATGACTGAATGCAACTGATATGTTTTGTATTTTTGTTGATTATTTTACACATGAAAAATTTACACATGAAAAATCAACAATGTGTTTTATTCCAAGATTACTATTGTAATATATTTTTTCAATTCAAGAAATGTTTGAAGTTTTTATTTTTTTCTTCTAAATTCTGTCTTAAATTTTATATTTTATCTGTAGAGTGTGATAAAGGAAGATATTGAATAAGTTGTCAGTATAACTGTAGCCATTGTAAAGAGGAATTTCATTGTTATCATATCAACGGGTCGTGTTTAGATAGATGCGCTCCTGGTTATAAAGGGCTTTTCTGCAACATTTGTAAATACTTATATGTATAAGATATGTAGTAACCTGTAATAATACAGTAATCACTGATAATATGAAGTTCCGCTAGTGATTAGAAGTCGGACCATAAATGCTATACGTAATTAAATCTTTCACAAGCTATTTAGCCGTCCTTTATTGATACAATTTCAGAATTGTATTACTAATGGTCAAAGTTCACATCCAATAATGACATAAAGTAAAAATAACGCAAAATAAGTACATCATTGACTAAATATGATATCCTATTATTGCATTAGACCTGGGTTCTATAATTATAAAGCCAAATCATTATAAGTCAGGATTCTGATGACTAGTATAACTTTATATGGATATTGTATCATTAAATGTAAATATATAAGAAGGGTAATCCTTGTTGTTGAGAAACTCGAGTGTTTCGATTCCGAAACCATCACACTAACGTTAGCAAAGTAAAAAACAAATATTTTCAAATCCTACTCTAACGAAAGAGCTTTATTAATAATTAATTGCTTTTGTTAACAATTTCCTCACTCTCTGTGATTAATATCTCAAAATCCCGATTTTGTCATATGGGTAAGTTCAAAGAAATGAAAGAGCCAATGTAACAGCCATAACCATGAATTTTGATTCTCGCTTGTGACGATGCGCCTAAAAAGTGTTCAACAATTGTGGCGTCAATATCAAACTCGTTTTTGAACCTGTCGGCGTCAGCGTGTTATAAATGACTTAGCTTTCTCAACACTTTACAAATAAAAATGTTTGGAATTTTAATACTTCTTTATACAACCTCTGAATGTAATTTGGTTTAAATTATCATACCTGTAAAGACATGTGGTAGCAAAGATAGTCTGATTTATTTTGTTTAAATTTGCTTGTGTTACTTTTCTGTATATCCTATGAACTATGCATATATTTCTAAAGATATGAGGCTAAATGCTTTTACATTTTGTGTAACGAAAGCTTATTATTATTTCAGCTTGCGAAGAACCATATTTTGGCATAAATTGCTCACAGAAGTGCAGTGATTGTTTCAACCAATCTTGCGATCAGTTGACTGGCGGATGTAATGCTCTGGTAATGCATATAGAATGTTTTATTGATTTTCTCGTTAAAAAAAAAAAACACACATATATAAATATACAATTATATATATATATATATATATATATATATATATATATATATATATATAAGAGGTTCCTCCAAAAAGTTCGTGGACTCATATAATTTAATTCAAAATAATGGCACCAATATCAGGAAAGTATTATAATATTTTAATATAGAGTATAATAATGCATGTGTATAAAAATCAGAGCAATAAACATTTTGTGTTAAAGTTATCATTATATATACATCGCCTATACAGGGCGCACGGCTCAGTCTGACATTGAGTTGTAACGACTTTTCTATAACGTCGTAGTCCTGGATTTACCTGGGAGTAATTTGCCGCATTCACCGTTTGGACAGAAAGTACAATCGCATACTCCATCAACATATCGCTTGTGCCACTTGTGGATAAGTAAACTCGAACTATTTCGATGTTTTTCATGTCCGTCATCTTTTGTTTTGTTTCTATCGGTGTTTTACCTCAGTCAACACAATTTTATGATGGCGCGCTGTTCCGTGCGGTCAGCTGACGTCGCTTTTTCAGGCGTTTTTAAAGACATGTTTTTGCCGTAATATCTTTTAAAAGTCCTTTGCTAGTTTTAAAATAGCTTCAAATGACGTATGAAAATGTCGTACAC
Source organism: Magallana hongkongensis (assembly GCA_016163765.1). NCBI lineage: Eukaryota > Metazoa > Mollusca > Bivalvia > Ostreida > Ostreidae > Magallana > Magallana hongkongensis. The sequence continues at coordinate 19,895,583 of WFKH01011926.1, forward strand.
CATACCGACTACATCACAATAGAAGATTATTAAGTTTTGAAATGTTTTATAAAAACTGTAAAAATTTATATCTAAAAACTCAAATACAAAGTTTGGACAATTTTTATGATGGGCCATGCGTACTTTCCGCGACCATTTGATACATTTAGATTTTAGTTCATTTATATGAAAAACATTCAAAACCACTTTAGTTTGATTTGAAATTTTATGACAAAGATTTAGATATACAATATGTATATATAAACCTAATTAAAATGACAAAAACGCGATTGTCCACGAACTTTTTGGACAACCCT
>WFKH01011926.1:19895978-19909156 GCA_016163765.1 Magallana hongkongensis
ATATATATATATATATATATATATATATATATATATATATATATATTATGATGCACATTGGCAAATATAATAACAACATTCATTTTATAAATTATTTCAGCCCATGAAAAGCATCGGTAGCGATGGCGTACAAACTGCATATATAGTTGGGGGAAGCCTTTGTGTTGTTGTCGTTGCTATTATCATCGTTGTCGGATTATTTATATACAAGCGGTACAAATAATTTTTCATTTATTTTAGAGACTTAAATACCTTAAATGTTAGAAGCAATTTTTTATCGTTTTTTTTTTTTTTTTTTTTTTTTTTTTTTTGGATGATACGTATTGCATTTATCATTTATTTGAATTGGTCCTAAATCTTGAGTTCAAACATTTATCCATTAAGTAAACAATCAATCATTATTTGTATCATATAACTTTGAAACGGAAACATGCAAATAAATTATATGATCCCATTTTTCTAATTATCGGTTCGTTCTCTCAAACGAGTTTTCTGTTTTATAATCAACCAATCAATAAATAGTAGGGAGTGTTTGTTTCTATGGGACATTTTTGGAAGCAATAAGATTTTGTTGAAATTGTCATACCCCTAATCTTTGTTTTGCAAAATGTTTTACTTGAATATTATATTTATAAATGTAGAAGCCGAGGTGCCTCTCGAGACCAGCTGGGATTTTCAAATAAGAACAATGCTAACACTGCTACAATCAATAGTAGGAGTAATATGTGATTTTCGTACATAGTTTTTTTCTGAAATCGGTATATTTTAGATATATTTAAAATTACATAAACAAATGTTTGAACATTTCAAAATCATTATTAACTTTTAGCTACTTCAAATCTAGAGTCAAACTTGACAAACACTTACCAGAATATTAACGTAGAAAATAGCAAGGTGGTAAAACGTTCTAGAAAAGCACCAGCTACAAGGGAACTAAGTAGAGAATCAAGAGATGACGATGTTGACATCGATGAAAAAATTCACAACGAAAACCCTTACGGGGATGTGTATGTTAACCAAGAACGAATATCTGATATCTTGATAAAAGATTTGGAAAAAGAAATACGGGAGAAATCGAAGAAAGAAAACGATGGTTTTAAGAAAGAATACGCGGTGTGTATCACATATTTGTTTCATTAAACTATGTTTCTAAACTCATCCACGTGAACCTTTGTACAAAAAAATATCACCATTCTACAACTGAGATCGAATAAAATGAAACATAAATGTATATCATATACAAGTACTGAACGTATTAGCTTTTGGTAATAGTATATAATATATAGTTGAATATTTTGTTTCATTTTAGACACTTTTATACGGGGAAAGACATCCATGCAATGTCGGAAAGCTTCCTGAAAACATTCCGAAAAACAGATTCAAGACAACTTTCCCTTGTAAGTACATTTTTAAGAAATATACCAAAATTAAAACTTTGAAACGACACGATAAGTACATTTTTATCACTTTCATCCTTGATGACATAATGTACCGTTTTAAATCTCAAATCTTAGAATTTTTTATCATTTTAGCATTGATCTAACTATTGTGATGTTTACAAGTCAATTTTATACGACCATTCTAGAGTAATTCTGGTGAACACACATTCGGACTACATCAACGCAAGCTTTATCGATGTAAGTATAATGATAGAAACGTGTAATGATTTAAAGGTGTTTTTTAAATTTATTTTTGAAAAATAAAACAGTTTTTAAAAGTCGATCACTTTTTTAGGGTTTGAAAAAAAAGAAGGTATACATTGCAGCACAAGGTAAGTGTTTGCTCCGAAGATTCTAATTTTGTTTGCACAAAGACTCTACAGATATGAAAAATCGCAATTTCGTATATCAAAAGATAAATGATATTTTTTTTAAACAGGACCTAAACCGACCACAGTCTCCGACTTTTGGTTCATGATTTTACAAGAGAATATTGATCAAATTGTAATGTTAACTAATTTGAAAGAAGGAACAAAGGTAAACAGTATGTTATTGTAATGTATCACTTAGTGTAATGGATATAAATATCATTTTCTTCTGAAATTCTTAGGTAAACAAACACTCATTTTTTTAGTTGAAAAGTGCTCAATATTGGCCAGATTTACATGAAACCATTACTTGTGACAGAACCACCTTACGTACCATTAAAGAACAACAATATGCTCAGTATGTTGTTCGAAAAATAAAATTATCACACGCAACAGTAAGTCATAGTTTCAATCTGTAAATGTTATTAGTATTAAACTACTTGTTTTCGTATCTGCATTTGTATCAATCAATGCTTAATTTGTAGTTTGTTTTGAGAAGTTGTGAGGAATAACTACACTATAATAATGGACGTTTTTTTTAAGTTTACAAACTCTCAATGAATATTGCCACATTATTCAGTTTTCTCCTTATGTGACATGTGTTTGCTAACTGTCGTGTTTTAGCTCGAAGACAGTAGAACAATAACTCAATACCACTACACTTCCTGGTCGGATCACGGTACACCAGAACCACTTTGCCTTTTACTTTTCCATGATCACGTGATTAGGACAAAACCAGAGAGACAAAATGGCCCAATATTGGTTCATTGCAGGTATTCAATAGATATTTAAAAAAAAGAAAAAGATATGTTTTTTCATTAAAAAACCATTTAGGTTTTTAAACTCTCTGCGTTGTAGTAAATTTTCATTAGTGGCAGAATTTAACATCTTTACTTTCTGTAACGCCTTTTTGACTATTGAAATAAAACGACCCAGTAATTGTAATCTGAATTTCCATTATATCAGTGAAATTAAGACACTAATTCGACACGACTTCAATTTTGTTTTTTATCTAAATTTGTGTTTCGTCAAGTGCTGGAATAGGCAGAACAGGAACGTATATAGCAATAGACGTTCTGTCTGAGGCTGGCAAAACGGAGATAACAATAAACATTGCAGAATACGTCAAGAAAATGAGACAAAATCGCATGAATATGGTCCAGACTTTTGTGAGTTCAAGATATACTTTTATAATTATTTTGCGTTTTTAACGATGTTAAAATATTGATTTAATTTTTTAGTGTCAAGTAATATTTTGTATTATCGTGAATTACATGCACATTGTATTATTTATTCTAAAGAATAAATTTTGTTTTAGGAACAGTACAAGACAATATTCTTGACTCTCAACGAAATGTTTAAAGCACCGTCTGCAGCTCTCGCTAAAACGGAATTTCTACGAAAGTTACAAAAACAAAACAAACATATGCTTGGAAAGGAATTTCAGGTGTATATTTTTTCTATTATTTGTTAGAAAATTATCGCTGCATACATTAAAGTACAAAATTTGATTGCAAAAATATATAAAAAATATATCGTTTTAATGGTACAGAGGAAACAATAAAATTATATTTTTTTTATTATTTTGACAGAAGGAATGTGCATCCCTTTTACTATTATATAACTTTGTTACATTTCAGTTTGATATTTTAGATATCATTTAATTAAATTGTTTAGGAAATATTCCTCGAAACTTTTTGATACTATTGATTGTCAAAATTGGGTCGGTTAACTTATAGAATACATGTTCATTTTCAAGCACATTCGTTAATGCATTAATTATTCTCAGAGGCTTCTGTCAGTCCGCCCTCATTACACAGAATCCGACTACAAGATGTCCTCACATACTAAAGGTGCTCGATCTGCAATTCGTCCTCGTATGTATTTTTACAATTCATCCAAATGAATGGAAAACGTAGAAAAATCTCGTTTATAATTACAAACTATTACAATATTAAATACTTTCTTGAAAAAAAAATAGTGTAACAGTAATGTGCCTTTTGTATAGATACGCCAAAAAATAGGAAATAATCGTATGAAATTAAGAACATATGTAATGAATATTTGTAATGAGTATTAAGTCCATTCCAACATTTTAGTTGACAAGTACATCATTCACCTGACATCTAATGTTCCAAAACGTGGAAGCTACATAAATGCAATCATTGTACCAGTAAGTGCTACAATTTCATAATTGAAATACTTTTCCCAAGAATATTGTATCAAACATTATAATATAAAATAAACATTTATTACATGTTATATATCACATGTACTTGCACGTTCTTGATTTTTTCCCCAGTCTTTCATCAATCAGAATGCATTTATAATCACCCATTTGCCGGCACCAGGGGACGCTGTAGACTTCCTTCGACTGATCACAGATCATGACTGTGAACTAGTTGTTAGCTTGGAACCTATCCATGAAGTTGAATATGTACGAATATTGCATTACATTTACATATACTTTGCTTTTAACACAAACCAAAACGCTAGTTCAAATGTTCATAAGTTACCACATAAATTTTAAAGATTTCATCACTTTAGATCTAAAGATTTAAAAGTAGTGCGAATTTGAACATGTAATGATAAGCTAGGGTCTTGTGTTTCAGACAAGTCAATGGTTGCCAACCTCGACCGAAAGAAGAACTGTTTCACCTTTTACCCTTCACCTACAACAAGACCACACGTCGGAGATAAAGAGTTGTACAATTGACATTGCTCAAACTGAAGTGAGTATGCGTTGCAGTTGTAAAATATATTAAAAAACTAAAAAGCACAAAAAAATATCAAAGTAAAATAAATATTTTTGAGATGGTTGACAGTTTGTTTTCGTCATTTTTCAATTATTTCAATTTTTCATATTTCCTTTTTTACCATCATTTTCTTAGAAAAGCGACGAAACATGGTCAGTCAATGTAATACAGCCAGTCTGTGCTCTAACATTGGATAATTCACAGACAGTTTCTGAAATCCTTAGCTTGGTGTCGTTTACTCAAAATATTAAAACCAACAATCCCATCATTGTCGTCAGCAGGTAATTACTTTTGTAAAACATGTGTTGGGAAAAAGCTTATCAACTTTGATGTATTATTTTACAATTGTATACACTTTGTTGAAAAATATGGAATTATGTTTTCAATAGGTTAAAAATGAAATATACTATGTAAAGTATATTTCATAATTTTAAATTGGTGTACTTATTTATATAATCATGAAAATGAAAAAAAAAAACTTCTTTAAAAAAGTATTATTCTTATGCTTTGTGCATTAGTATTTTTTCGGTTTTTTAAGTATATCAAAATTATGAAATATTTTCCTTAATACATTTGTAATCAGAATCATAGTATACACAATGTGGCGTCAGAAGCCCCCCCCCCCCCCCCCCCGTTCAGACGCCTATGATACATATGTTATACTTAATTTTTTCAGTTGGTAAGTTTATTATCTTTTACATGTATATGTAATAAAAGGGATGGGGCTGCCCTGTGTGGTGTGTTCTGTGCTGTATACAACCTGATACAACAACTGACGATGGACGAGGAGATAGACGTGTTCTCTATGGTCAGACTCCTGCAAACACGACGTCCTGAGCTGTGCTCATCCATGGTATATGTTTGTTTATTTTGATGGATCACAATACAATATAGGAACACGAGTTATCTAAATATAAAACGTTTTCAAACAAATCTTGTCCAGATAATTATATATTTCATTGCACATACACACACACACACAATTATGTTTTCAGAAAGGATTGCAATTTTATTATACTTAAAATACACATGAACTAAATTTGCGTGTAACTAATAATCTTTACATCAATATCGTAAACACAGCATACGGCATTTCAATCATCCACCTGTTTATATTGTTTTTACTAACAGGATTTGATTGAATTTAATGCTTCATTTAATTACAGGACGAGTATGGCATGATCCATGATACCTTAAAGAGCTGCATTCAGTCACAAACCGGCGACAATGTCTACTATAACCAGTAGCATTACCTTGTGAACTCTAGTTGTCAACACCAAAGGATAATTATTAGTCTTGTTTTGCGAATGCATGTTGTATGTTTAATACACATATACTCTACCAAAACAGAAACGCAATATGTAATATTATTTTTGCAAACGGAATTTTTGTATATAAAATAACAAAAAAGCAAGTTTTGTAATGATATGCTTAGGTTCACATATTACCAAGGATGAAGTTAAAATGACAAAATTTGATATGCGATCAAACGTAACTGTTGCGAAATTAAAAAAAGAACATCGTTCGATTGGTGTTTTAAGAAAGTAGAGAGCGCTTTGCACGCTTAAATTTTTGTTCTTTTGTATGGATGATGTGTGTTAACAAAATAAGACAATCGCATGAATTAAATTTTTGACCTTGTTAGCTGTAGGACGATTTTTAAGTATGCCTAAATTAGACATTGCTACGCGAAATATCGCAATAGGGCGTATCGAAGCTAGGGAGCAATATGTTGTTACTGAACATTATAATGTTCACATGAGTACAATCTCTCGTCTCTAAGGTATTTACAGACTGGGACGTCAAATGATAGGCCGCGAGCTGGTCGTCCGCGTATTACAACTGCGCAACAGGATACGTTTTTTCGATCTACGCAACAAGACAGTTACGGCAACACAGACTGATTCAAGCATACCTGGCCTTCGCAGAATATCCGCACAAACAGTGCGCAATCGCCTGTGAGTTGGACTGCGAGTCAGACGACTTTATTTAGGTCCCATCTTGGGGAGACAACATCGGCGTGCAGGGGTCGGATGGTGCAACACAGTTAGGAACTGGACTCTACGGAACTGGAGAAGAATCTGGTTTAGTGATGAAAACAGATTTATGCTTCAGCACCGAGATGGCCGTATGCGTGTTGACAGATTCGATGGGGGCAATGTTTTGATGTGGGACGCTATTTCTTATTTCTTACAATCAAAAGACGCCATTGGTTCTTGTTCCTGGCAATTTTACGGCGGAAAGGTATCGCGGCGAGATCCTCCAGCCTCATTTTCTTCCAGTCATCAACACGTAGAGAGTGTTTTTTTTTTTTGCAGGACAACGCCAGACCGCACACAGCACGTGATACTGTCGACTTTCTTGCTGATCACAGCGTCACCGTGTTACCCTGGCCATCTAGATCCCCGGATTTGCATCCCATTGAGCATCTCTGGGATCAATTGGATAAACGTGTGCGCTTGCGTCAACCAGCCCCGCAAACTCTTGTAATTTAATTACAGCAGGCACTATAAAAGGAATTGCAAAGAATACCCCAGGTCCAAATTCAACGTTTAATTCAATCAATGCGGAGACGAGTTGCAACAGTTTTGCAAGCAAACGGTGGTTACATAAGAAACTGATGTAATTGTACAAATAAACATTTGTTAAACCTTTTCTTTTAAGTATTGTCTTTTTGATGATTACAACTAATACAGCGACTATAACTATGAAAATTATTAAACTGTTCACGCAATGTATTAAGTATTTAAAATTTATTTTTCTATCTGACGAGTAAAAAAAATACATGTTGCGTTTCCTTTTTGGGAGAGTATATTATAAACTATTTTCTTTATGCAAATTTATGCATACATATACCTTAACCATATAAAACAACGTTAGATAAATTATGGTCAAAGTGAACATTGTCTGCAAGATTTGTAAATCGTCATTCCTTTTCCCTTTTTTCTATAAAATGCGCACTTATTTCAGATAGCACATGTAATAACATTAGATTAAAAATAAATATTCATTTATGCGGGCGTATAATCGATATTAAAATATATATGTTAATCAATCGTATGCTCTTTATGTAATACTGGTGGTAACATTTGGATAAAACAATATACAACTATTTTTTTTTATATTTTAACCATGAATAAACTAAATGAAATGATTTTGTATTTTTTTTTTTTTTTTTTTTTTGGAATTTATAGCACCTTTATGTATTTGATAAATTTAATCACTTGTCTGAATTAAGTGTTTGCTTAAAAAGAACGTAAGCAGTTTTATAAGTAGAAAAAAAATGCACATACTGTTAATGGTTTCGATAAGAGCAATGACACATTAAAGATGATTAAGAAACCGCGGTATACATCATACGTTTGAAAGAAAAACCTTACATTGTGGCAGGATATTATTGTGATTGCAATAGTTAATATATATGCTATTTACCATCCATTACTATGACCTGAAGAAAACATTCTCTGCTGTTAGATATATTACCGTTAAAAAAAGTTTAATGTGCGAGTAATTAAAAAAAACACCTCAATTTACTTTATTTAGAAATCTTCCTCTCCCGGATTTGTTGCGGAGCACAATAGGTTTAGAGTTTAGCTAGTAATGAGTTCCAAAATCTGTGCATGGTCTATTTCGATTTTTAACCGTATGAGAATGTTTTTTTTATTATTTTATCTTCACTTGTAAAAATTTAAAATTTATAAACGTTGAATAAATCATGAAATTGGAAAAGAATGTGTCCAAAACAACTTCATTACTACCAGTACAGTAACCCCAACAAATGCAGATAGTCGTCTTTATTAATTTCTGTATTAACGAATTTTCACACGCACTTCTGTTCATATGTTTGCATGACCTTTGTTACATTACCTGCGACTGTTTGTCAGTATAGTATTCAAAATTAAATCTTCTGAATACTGTTTATTTTTATTAAAAAATCCTTACACACACAGTAAAATAAATAAGGTGATGCTTTTCTTGTCGTTTTTGGCATTGTCATTCTGTTATGGTTTCCCTTTCTGTCTTTTACTTTTTCCCCCATTAATATTATCCTTAGCCATGTCTAAACCAACCTCGGGCTATCCCCGGGAAGACCCGGGTCATTCCTAACGTCGTTAAACTAAAAGTCTCTATTCAGCAGCACTCCGTTCATACGTTTGTACCCACACTTGATAAGATCATCACTAAGTACAGCCCCGGCGTAGTGAGTCAAGTCATCCGCGACAGATATATGTATATATAAAACTTACCCGTTACACTGTGGGTGAACTAAATGCGCTTAAACCGCCATGATGTGGCGATGTGTGGTTGTCTGTTGGGCTATAGCGGTGACTGCCGGCTACCCCGTGTCTGAATCTAAGAATTCGAATCAACAAACATGTAAGTAATGAAAGACTCTGACCGTGTTGAACATTGTGGTAGACAAGAGACGGGGAGTGGTTTGTGCCTGGTAATTAATAGAGGTTAAAATTGTATTTGCGTGAAATAAAAAATAATAATAAATAAATAACGGCAAATTGCCTTTATTCGATTCAGAAGAAAATTAACCAAAACAATATACGGAAGGGAGATGATAGATGGTGTAAAGCTGGATATTGTGCCTTTGCTTATTTCTAGAATATGTAAAAATACATGTTGTCTGTAAACTTATTTTAAAGATGCTGCGATGTATGGACATGTATATGTACACCCGCCGGTCAACGGTCGTGTATAATTTTTGCCCATTCGGGCGGTTATTCGGAATCTACTGTAGCTCAACATAATAACAAAAATACAAAAATTAGCAGTCTCTTTCCACTCCGCATCGTCAAAAAGTTAACTGCCCAATAGATAATTCAAACGGACTACTTGCACGTAGCATCGTGTTTGAAAGTGTGGGAAGGGGAAGGGGTCAGATTCATCCAAAAAAACCTTAACAAGCAAAATATCAACGGGAAACTTTTTATTAAAATCATGAAAAGCATAACCCCCTGGGGGTTGGGGGGGGGGGGGTTCTTAGCTAGCGTAGTATACCCATAACTTAACTCTAAATTTTCTTATTTTCATTTTAATTTTTTACATACTCCCAAAAAAACTCCAGGATAATTCAATTTTTTATTTGTAAATTTAAGAAAAATGTTTCCTAAGAAAAAACCCCCGCCGTCCCCCCGCCCCCCCCCCCCCCCCCCAAATTGCCTGACTTTCAACTCTCACGTTTTTTACAATTCTTAGGCCAAATATAGATCGCATCTAATACAATATGATCCATATGATTATTTATTATTTTGACTTTTATCAATTATCCAATCAGTGATTTTTTTTTTATCTCTAACTTGACCATTGTCGTGGTTGTAAACAGTTATATCTCGTACAATCCCGGTCGAATACATCAGTAGTTATTGGTGTCAAAAAATTATAGCAAATGCCCCCTCCCCCCCCCCCCACACACACACACACACAAATTCAAAGCTATGGATCGGTCATAAATGTAACATGTATTTTTTTTCTAAATGTACCTACTTGGTGCTGGAATTTATTTCCTCCGCTTGTGTCATACCAGCTGTTTAAAGCGTCATCTAACTCTGACGTCATTTAGCAACGGTAACAAGCAAGAATTATTCATATATACCACTCAATCTTATTGAAGTGAAATAAACCAACCTTAAAAACAAAATTTTTTAAATGACGTGTTTACTTATATAAAATTTAAGCGTGAAACCAAACTTCCGTTACGTGTGAAATTCTTTGTACTTGTGGTAAAATGAATGCAAACGGGACCCCCCCCCCCAAAAAAAAAAAAAAAAAAACCAAAAAACTCTACACCTAGGAGTACATAAGTATCGGGTGTGTCGTCATTGTGACTGCACTGCACATTACATCTGAGTAAGAAAAATATAAGGGCCAGGCCAGGCAGTTGATATGTATGCCCTAATTCTGAAAAAGTCGTACGGCAAGATAAGACAAGTCGTTAACTACATGTATATCGCATGTTATTTAGTCAACAATACGGTACGTTAAAAAAAGCGAAAAAGAAAACGAGATAATCTGAACATTTCAGCTAACGTATTTACTATTAACATTTCCAATGAAATGAAGACAAAAACAAAATAAATGATGATTTTGACTCGTACTTAAGCATTGGCTTTGTAATGGAGGTTCACAATGTGTATTTTTTTTTTTGGGGGGGGGGGGGGGAAGGGGCTTAAACAAAAAGTCATAGAATAAAGCGGCGTTTTCTTTTGAAGTTTAACTTGTAGGGCCCAGAAAATGCGTGTATTTTGGATGTATGGATGTACAGACGTTATCAAAGGATGGGAGTACTTTAGATGATTGTTAGGCAAGCGTCATATGTACCGTTTTCACCAGCCCTAAGAACATGTTTTCATAGGACAGGCTGTGAGATGGTGTGCGCTGTGTTGGATAAACAGTTGATACACTGGAAGCTCGAAATGTATGATTAAAAAAAATTCAATAATTAGCGGGGTTTTTTTCTTGTTTTTTTTTTAGGGGTGGGGGTGTTATGGGGTTATTTTTTTTTCTTTGCTTTATTATAACGTTTACATAAAAAAGGAACTCGAGTAAAGAAATTTATAATAGGTATCTCGTTAATTTTCAACTAATTTTATTCGACTTGGCATGTCTATCCGAAACTAGACAAACATGAAAAAAAAGGGGGAAATCATTCTTTAATGGATTTAAATAGTGTAATAAAAAGTAAATTCATCTTCAAAAAATTTATCTTTAGTCTCCACCTTTTTTCAGTGAGTTTCAAACTAGACATTGCCCAGAAACTAACCGTTTGCAATATTTTGGCGGGCATTCTTCTTGTTTGGGTATATAAGTACTCCAGTATATGTGTTATGTTTTTACGGGGTTCATACATCTGTAGCACTTGGAAAAATATAAATATATTGCGACCTAAATGCAAGAAATACACTACATTAATTAACACAAACGAAATATGTTTAAGAAATAAAGTACGAGTTTTCGTGAATGTTGCAGAATAACCTCCGAGGTCGAGAAATGTTGTTTTGAAATATAAAAGCCGAGGCTACTAACAGCCCAGTATTTCGACAGATCTTTTCTCCTATAATGAGACGATCTAGGTCATTTTGACGGCTGTTCCGTGTAACCCCAACGGTTTTGTTAGTAATGTTTACATGTGTATCGATCAGAGGAATCACATGCAGACGACAGAATTTTTCTTTGGATGTTTAATACTCTTCACTTATTTATAAAATATCTTTGAATCATATTACTAACATTTTAAGGGCAATTTAATACGATTATTACTACTACACGTTATATATTTTATGTAAAAACACGCAGTGAAAATGTGCTAGGGAGGTCCTAGGAACAGCCGCATTGATCTCTTAAAAATAAATATTTGAGGCAATACACATCGTTTTGACTGGCACTAACACGTGAAATTGACATGGTTTTAAAACTTTTTACGGTTTGAAGTTGTACTTTCATGATCAGTGCGAGACAAATAGGTATTTCTGATCTGATAATTTACTGACGACGTTCGTGGTATATTGGAGAATAAAGTCCGCGGCATCTCTTTGATCTCGGCAATAACTGTAGTAGAATTAAGACATTTAATACATAAGTGTTCTTACAATACAGTAAACTGTGCATGTGTCAAGGAGTCTTTGACTGCCCTTAAAATAGCGCAGATCAAGATTTCACCATTTTGATAAATGAATGGGTTGGAAGTATTTGGCTCTGTTTCACATTTTAGTGTTAATACAGTCAAAAGCCCAAAAAGGATGAAAAACGGGGCTATACCATTCTTTTCACGGTGAATTTAATAACGACATTGGGGTTGTCCCACATGAATGAACTGTGCATTAATAACTTAGGTCTTCCACGGTATTATGTAGAGACAAGTTCAAGGTTTTTAACTTTACTGTATTTTTATGTTTTTTTTAATCTATTTTAAAAGAATAGTGTGAAAGCCATTTACGTTCTAAAAAAATGAAACTCAAGATTTTCTTTAATACTATACAATTTACCTGCTTTTAAAATAAAATCTCTTTAAAAAAATGAACAAAAGTTTGATGGGAGATTTAATTTTTATCCTCAATTTTAATGTTATAAATTTGTTTCAAATTTTTACACAACCTTGTTAATTTAAAAAAAAAAGAATATACATCTATTTCGCTAAAATTGATGAGAAACATAAATAAAATCGGTTTTATCTCGATCTTATACAGAGCAAAACTTTTATTAACGATATTACAAAGGTACATCTTATTGACATCTGATTGATGGCTTTATTAACTTTAAGGGTGAAAAGGCCAGCAAACAGAAAGATTCATGACTTTGATAATCCCCGGTGGCTATGACCAATTGTCGGTCGTAATTAAATTAAAAGGTCCGGGGTCCAATCCAGTTCAAATGTGTGCTAAAATAAATATATCTGTGAAAACTATTTGTCCATCCGAACACGCAGAATTGATTTTGAGGCCAGTGTTTTTTTTTGTGTTTTTTTTTTTTATTTCTGAGGAACACATCGTCGCACTTTTCTCTAATTGTACATAAAATTCGTCGATCTTTGATATAGAACATAAAACATTAACGTTTGGCACTCAAACACAGGTTGAGTTCTCTGTAATAAATTTGGAAAAAAAAAA
>WFKH01011926.1:19912352-19942612 GCA_016163765.1 Magallana hongkongensis
GATATGACAATAGAAACAGACCGCGAGGCGGATAAGGAAGGAAAGGTTTGTATATTGTTCTGTCTGTAAGTTTAGTTTGAATTTTGAAGAGTTATGAGTGAAAAATAATCAAATGCTGAGCAAGAGCTTTAGATGTTAATATTGGCTACATTTCTTGTCCAATGTGTGATTGTCATTGAAAGTTATTGAAATGGTTATCGTATTTAAAAATCAAAGTATCAAAAGTACTTAACTTAAAGGGCATTAAGTCTGATTAAACATTGAACGATCGATGCTTACTTGATGAAAATATACAGTATATGTACATGCTCCAGAAATTGTAGCTGCAGAAATGTAGCTCCACGGGAATTCGGGTTGACGGACCATGAAGCAGCTAAATTACCATACATAAAGACAGAAACTGAATACATACCTAAATTAGGATAATAAGTCTAAAACAGTGCGACAGTGCGAAACTTTTGTGCGCAATAAATATACATTTTTTTTTGTGTGTAGGAATGAAACTATTATTAGGTCCATGGTCCGTCAACTCGAATTTCCCTTGGAGCTACAGTTCTGCAACTACAGAAATTAGTGTTTTGTTTTTGTTCTGTAATTGTTTTTTTTTTTTTATTTCAGGCTATGTAAAGTGGTTATTGACATTTATTTAAGCTATATATGTTTGTTTTTTTTTTGTTTAATCTTTAATAGAAAAATACAGGCAAAATAAATATACATTATGTCATTGTTGTTCATTTGTGTATGTCAGTTCTTCTCATTCAAAATAGTAAGCACTGATTAACTTTGCATATTTTAGACAAGAAATAAAAGAAACTTCAGTCCAAGCTGGGTGAAATGGCCGAAAGGAATCGTACCCAATATATTTGATGACAGCTTAGGTACAGATTTTTGAATGGCGCATCTATTATACATTGGTTTTTTGTTTGTTTAGTTTTCCGGCTTGATATTATATATTTGCGGTTTTCTGTACTTGAATTCAACCCAAAATATTCAGTTCTAAACACGTTTTTTTGTAAAAAAAAAAAAAAAAAAAAAAAAAATCAAACTTGTAATCTATAAAAGCGTGTTTGTATATCTATCTAATCTGTTCTGAGAATTTTCATAATTTCACTTAATTGTCCTGAATATTTTTCATGAATTTTATTTTTCAAGTTGCAAACAGAAAACCTTTCCTTGAAGCTGTAAAATTGTTTGACGATCTGACATGTATTAAATGGAAACCTAGATCCTCGGAAGTTAAAGCGGAAGTAGGGCATGACGGATATGTCAAGGTTCAAAGGTAGGCCGTGTATCGGAAAGAAATTATTGTCACATAATGTGAAATCAACCTTAATATTTTAACAGCGGTTAGAAAAATAAATTTGGCGATTGTTCATGTTAATGTTTTATGCATTACCGTATTATTATTTAGTAAATCCTATAATGGGCAGTTCATATCTTATTTTTTGATTTAATTTATCGCATTACGTTAAAAAAAAATTCATTTGATGCGAAGTCTCATTTCAGAAATTTGATATGATACTGCATTTGTTGACTTAAATAAACAACAACGCTTACACTACAATGTTTTACCTTTGATATTGTTACATTGAATGAAGTGTCACATTTTGACACGTATGATACGTTATAACAGTGGCTCTGGCTGCAGTTCTGGTGTTGGCTTTGGAGGAGACGGAGAACACGTCATCAGTTTACTAGAACCCGGATGTGGATCGGTGAGAACCATGGAAATAGAACCAGTTTAACAAGACCTTGGACATTTGGTAGGACGTAACTTTCTATTTAGTGCATTAAAACAAGTTAAAATGACGCTATTTTCGAGTGAAATATGCAGAGATTGCAAGGTCTTGGCTCAAAAGCTAAACAAATATTGTTGATTTCAAAGAGCCATAACTGAGTGGCCAGCAATGAAATAGACTGGCCCACGTCATATTGCTGTTTGACACAACTACCCAAAGTCCAAGCTATTGTTAATTTGGTTGTAAGTTCATCGCCACCAAAGTCTCTATGTTCGTCATCTTGCAAGATCTCACCTATATGTTTTTCTGTACTGTTTGTTAATGCAATCCTTATGTTGACGATTATACAAAAAAGAAAGAAATAGAAGAAATTGTTATCTATTCAATGACGTTTTTAATATATTGAAAAACAGAAGATGTGTTGTTAATTATAGCGAAATACAGTTCCTTTTGAAAACAAATATCAGAAAGTTTTAGGACGGAGAACTGTCTTAATTTCTTTATTTTATTAAGATAGACATGTATTGTACTAAACATTTTGGCATTAGTATTATCAAATTTCCGATTAAAAAAACCCATTGGCAGTGATACATAAATGTCAAACTGATTTCTAGCTTGTTGATACTGACTTCAAAAGGTTGAACTTCAGACTATAATAACAACGATATGTTGTTAATATCAAACTGATGCTTAGCTTGTTAATATATGTTTCAAAAGGTTGAACTTCAGAATACAGTATAAATATACGACGTCACAGTAAGGATTCTTTAATAAAGGCGATTGCAAAAATTTATTTGTCTTTTTTATCTTACATGAACAATTAGGTCGGGATCGCAATGCATGAGATGCTGCACAGACTCGGACAGAGGCACGAACAAGCTCGTAATGATCGGAATCGGTATGTCAAAATTATCTGGAAGAATATCCAGTCCGGGAAAGAGTCCAACTTCTACAGAAAGTTAACTTACGACCGCAACCCGTATGATATTGGAAGCGTTATGCAGTATGGATTTACGGTAAATACATAAAATGGTAAACAATGTGATTAACAGTTCATAGGAGTTTGTTTTTATAAAGTCATGTAATTTAAGGCGTCTGTAAAGGTTACGACTATTTCCCGAGGCAAAACCTTTTGATCGAGAGGAAATTAAACCTTTTCCAGTCCTGCTGTGTTATATGTTTATTGTGTTGAATCCTAACAAATTGACTAAATCTTCTTTGATATTGAATGGCATGCTCTTGAATGTGGCAATGTTTGTCGCTTTTTTCAGTAAAATACTCGTAATAATTGATTAAGGCAAATAAAATCAAAAACAATTTCATATTTGACGAATTTCCATTCATTTGTATATATTTGTCGCAAAAAATGTCAAATTTAGAGGACCACAATGGAGACGTTTTGAACAAAGTTGCAACTACGTGTAAGTAGATTAAATCCCTCACAGACGTAGAGTACCACATACAATTATATTTTTAGGGGAAAAACAACCTTTGTCGATATAATTTTCTCATTTTAAAAATCTGTAGATTATAGATGATAGCTTTATCTGTTTTAGTCGTTTGGAGGTGGTAAAACAACGATAGAAGTGCTAGACAACAACCTTAAGTACCTTACATACCCCAGTGGACAGATTTTGTCTTTCTATGATCTCAAGGATGTCCTAGATCAATACGATTGCACAGGTACATGTTTATACGAGTCTTAAGTACCCAATATTTGTTTAACCCTAATGCTTTCGGACCGGAGAGGGTTTATAAAGGCTTAGCCTGTTGGCTAATCCGTTTGAATCATCAATAAAATACGTTTAGATTAAATTAAATTCCCCTCATGCTTAGATTTATTATTCTAAATAGTTTATACCAAAGCAACAAAATGAATGCTAATCGAAGCAGCCTATCAAAATTGATGGTGACCAATTTGCTGGTATAGGACTGTTACGTCACAACTGACTAAATATCTCGCCCTGTATCTCGCCCTGTCTCAGCGAAACTGAAATAGCCATAGAAACAAAATGGCTGGTTGCTACATGAAATTATATTACATTTGAGGCAAAAGGAATAGCGTTTGACCGGGATTCGGACAACATACGATTGTTTAGACCTGAAGACAGAAGTGTTGCCCTACGAATTTGGCCTGGGACAATATTTGTGTCTTCAAGTCAATAAAATCATATGTTGCACTTTGGCCTAGGGCAAAATTTCTGTCTTCAGGTCTAAAAAATCATATGGTGCCTTTATACACACAGTCCATAAATGCATCATAAGCTCAGTTGAAAATGATTGATATGCATATACGAGTACGTGTTTATCAATATAAAATGATTTAACATAAGTCGGTCAGTACATGTATACATGTATTGCTAAAAACATTCAAATCCATACGGTGCTTAAATCAAACTTTATCTACCTTCAATAATTTTTGAATTCTCTTCCTTTTCATATTCTTATAATTCATATTCTTTCATTTTATTTCCAAGCTCATTGCACTAATGCTCCAAAATGTCAGAACGCCGGATATACTAACACAAAGTGTGAGTGCGAGTGTCCGAAAGGATTCACGGGGACGCTGTGTGAGACGGTCGTCACTGATCCAGGTAATTTACATGCTTGAATTCAGATTTACAAAATATATGTTACATACTCTTCGTGTTAAGTGTAAACCAACATCTTGAAGCATGTAGAGTTAGGAATATCAATCTACACGAGTTTTCTTTTACTTCTTGTTGTAGATTCCTTATTTTATCCTACTACTTCATTCCGCGATTCAATAGTTTTTTCAACAAATCGCGAGAAATATAAAATCGCAAACACTGAATATTTATCATTGTTTCATTTTGTTTACATATGTCCAAATTATTAAAGCGAGATTCCATAATCCGCGAGATGTGCTTCTCGCGATTTTACGCGGATATTGATTACTTGCGTTTAATTAGGAATCTAAAGTTCCATATTTACTAAATCCATGTGACATAGTGTTAAGTATCAACCAATGTATCTTTTAACATGTACATGTAGAGTAAGAAATTTCAGTCTCCGCGAGTTCCTTTTTACCTCTGCACAGAATTATGAAAATTTCATAGATGAATTGTCAACAAATTAACCATTAATAGATCTATCTTAAAGTTTTAGATATGACTTGTTAAGATATACATTATAATTTAGTAAAGGAAAATTTCATAGTTTATAGGTATTAAATTCGAGCGGTTTCTTATAACTTTATACAGACCCCTACTTCTAAAAGAGACCAATACAGCCGCCTTAATAAAAACATGATGTAAATATATGTGCATTTTAGTGATTTATTTTTCTTGTAATTACGTCTCGTTTATTTAATAATTTGTTGTTCTTCATGGACACTTTGCCATTTATTTTATACAACATTGTCAAACAATGTGGGAAGGTGGGATATGTGTGCCTGTTAATTAGTTTTTTTTTTCAATTACATGTACATTGGGTAATATAGCGCACAGTATAAATACATGTAAATGCACTTAATGTACTGGATTCCGCGATCAGTTGTTAATGTGGTTTTCTTCAAAAAATGAAATATTAAAGATTTCTTTCTATCACATTGAATATAAAAAAAATGTGCTCATGGATAACAACTGCACAATCTTTCTTTAAATGTCACAGATTGTGGAGGCTATGTTACGCTGAAGGATGGTACATTTGATTTTGGCGTAAACAGGGACATATCCGTCTCATCTCCAAACTACCCGGGGCCAGTCGGTCAGGGAAAAACTTGTAGATGGGCCGTCAAGGTATGCTTTTCAGTTTTTGATTAATTTAGTGATGTTACGTACCTCTTAATATTAGACGGAAACATTTGTGAGATTTTCTATGCACGTAATTATTATTTTTTTTTTTTTTAAATGAAAGCCCTAGTTCGTTACATTTTTTTTTTTTTTTTTATCATGATTTGTATTTCTCTTACTATTGTCAAGGAGTTTCTTTAGTCAAGACCATTTACTTGAGGCCAAGATTAAAACTAGAGTAAAAAAAATGTGTAACACCCGTTTTTTTTTTTTTCTCATTGCTAAATGATTAAATCATATATGATTTTAACTCTATGTGTGAACAAGAAAACAAAAAGAATTGCTACATTCAACATTCCCAAGAAATAGAAATAAATGGTGAATTATTGGATTGAAAAACGTCCAACTAATTCATATATATTTTAATCCGAAGGCACCGGCTGGTTACATCATAAAGATGACGATAGATGACCTTCACATGGCCTACAATCCGGACACACTTCGCTGCTACCATTGGCTGGAGATCCAATACAATCTGCCCGGACAACCTGGCATTCGGTATGACAATAACTGAAACAAACCCACTTTTATGATTGGTTGAATAATCATAATAAGCGTGATATGTTATAATGTATAAACACACAAGACATAAACTCGCACAAAATAGTTTGTAGTTTTAAGATATCACAGATTCTACATATCTTTTGATTTAATGACAAAAAATACAGATTGATTTTTTTTTCACACGATGACAATTGGTAGAGGGCAAATTAAGTTTTTATAAGTTGTGCCCAATCCCATTGTAATATATAATGCAATAAAATATGTTTAAATCAGACAATTGGTTTTAAATTGAGTACAAACTGTTTGGAAAAAAGGAAAATTTAATTCAAATACCATTTAAATTTGAATCACGTTTTCCTATCTTGTGTTCGTTTTAACAGACGATGTGGAGACATTGTTGGTGAAAGTTTCTTAACATCCGCTGATTCGCCGACATTTATGATTGTTACCATGGATACCAAGTTTGCGGGAAGTAGAGTCACGAATAAAGGATTTAAGCTTCATTTTGAGTTAGAACGTGAAGGTAACACGCTTTAATGGTATTTTTAAAATAATACTGATAATTATCAATCTTGTAAAATCTGATTATGTATGATATGGATATTTAAAAAAAAGTATGTTACTTAAATATGTAGTGTTAAACTTGCATTGCAAAATAAAACATGTTACGTCTATAGATATACGCATAATGCATTGTAAAAGCTTATTTTTTCAATCTAAATAAAAAAAAAGAATAAAAAAGAATGGAAAGCTGGATATTACATTTCACCGTCTTTTCATATGTGTATTTAGCCAAAATGTTTAGCTAATATCAATAATCCGAAGTAATTTTTTTTTGTTAAGCAACATATTAAATGTTTATATTGTAAGATATTGCATTTCAATTCTCAGTGTGCAGGGACAATCAGTGCGTGTTTGGACTGTGTGTAGCTGACGAGCTGAAGGCGTGTAAATACAAGTGTGTCTGTCAACCCGGATACCAGGGGGAGATGTGTGACAAAGTCGTAGGTGAGAATATCAAATGATTTATATCTCTCTCTCTCTCTCTCTCTCTCTCTCTCTCTCGCGCGCGCGCGCGCGCGCGCGCGACATGAGACAAAAAAACGACACTGTGGTAACGCGTTCTTACAAACATTTGTTTTGCAAATGACCCCATCAAGAATTAACGTCCAGCATCACCCATAAGATGCTATTTCTATCTGAATAAAGTAATTATATAATCCGTTTTAATGGATTAATTATTAAGCTCTGAACAAAACTTTTATGATATTGATTATGAATTAGATTTAAAGTACTGAGGAAAGAAACTGCCAATTTTGTTTTGTAGACGATGCTAAACTAAACTGTAATTTTGAACGGTTTGAAAAATGCTTCTTCGATAACGTCAAGGAAGGAGATGATTTTGAATGGGGGCCTGGATTTGTAAGTACATGTATACTTGTACCTTATAATTAAGTTAGTGAAAAACAACCCAACAACTACAGGTTTTCTTTATTTCTGATACTTTTTTTCTAATTTTGTTGATACATTTTGCTAACATGCAGTTAAAAACCTTTTCAACAATCAGAAATACTTGCAGAGTGTCTTATGAGTGCGACTATATTGAATTATGCTTTCTACATTTTGACTGAAGTTATTGAATGATATCCTTTATTATCAGAAACAGTCTTTGTCTTTGGGGACCGGACCGGAAGAGGCACACAGAGGATTACGGTTCCTGTTCACTGAAATGTCCTCGCCCAGAAAGCCAGGAGACAAGGCCATTTTACGAACAACCGTCCCTTTACCAGGTAAGTGTTTAGTTTTGCAGACCTGTTTCTATATTTCCTAATCGTTTTGTTTTCGGAATACGCATTATACGTTTTTAATTCCAGTAAATGAGGAAAAGTATTCCTTCTTAATTTAACATTAAAAGATCATTATTAGAAGAAAAACCTGGTCATTGAGTTTTATAAATGTATTGAATTGCTCTATACACGACAATATTTCAAAATATTTTTATTTAAAACCCTTTTTATTTAAATGGTAATATAATTTATAAATGTTCAGCATAGAAACAAAAATGAATTTCACGACTAAAGAATAAAAATTACTTTTTTTTCAAATATTAATACCAAACATTTAAGACACGGTTTTGGAGCTCGAGGCTGGATGCTCAAGACATTAAATTTAAAATATGATTTTTCGGTCAATAAATATTTAAGCTTTAGAATTAAAAAAAAAAATCTTCTATACCTTTATTTGGCAAAGTCAGATATGGCATTCTTACTAACTTTAGCTAGTATGTTAACCCTTTAGGCGATAGGTAGAATGCTGGACTTGCATGTCAGAGGATCCTTGTTCAAACCCCAGCAGAGGCAACATTTGTCACTATCACTTTTATACAGAGCTCTTCGTTTGAAGGAGATCAATAAAGTTTAATAATTGCCATGGCCATCCAACCCTCTTACTAGTATTTATATATAATATAAATATGTATTTTTAAATGGTTAAATACATTCGTTTTTGGATATGTGTTAGGTATGCTTCATTGATTTGTGTTAGAAAACATTTTACTGTGTGTTTTAGTAAAATATTTCATATAATTATTTCTCCAGAGAAGGACGGGTGCCTGTCCTTTGCGTACAACATGTTTGGTCGTAACGTCAACAAGCTGTCTCTGTTTTCGGAGGACTCCGCGTCAACCAAAACCGAACTGTGGTCAAAAGCAGGAAACCAAGGTTCTGATTGGTTGACTGAAGACATTAATGTCCCGGCTACGAAGGGGCTTAAAGTAAGTATGCCACCCGTTGCTACTCTCCATTACGTTATATACCCAGCAATACTGCTACTCTTCATCGTGCAATACACTGATTTTAATCTTACTTGTACCTAGGCAACTTTTATCAACGAAAGAATAAACTTCCATAATTATCTTGTCATTTTTTTTGTAGGAAAACCAATCACACAAATTATTCAATTTGTCATGTGGCCTTGGTATCTTTGTAAATGATTCAGCTGAATCATACAACATTCCTATTTTTACGATTCCATCAAAGTAGAAACACTAAACATTATGCCAGATTTTTTTTTTATCTGCGCTCTGATGTAAAATAGGAATATAAATTTGAAAGACAATAAAATTGTAATCAAATGTAAACCGTAAGGAAGGAGAAAAGGAGTCAGACCCACTAATTTAATTATTTGTATTGTGTAAACATACATTTTTAATTTTACTCCTTTTTGAAGCTGTCATTTGAAGCAATCACGGGCGACTTGTGGGACAGTGACATTGCTCTGGATGACATATGGTGGAAAGTTGGAAAATGCGGTAAATTTCAATTATTCTTACGAATTCACGAAGTAGAAACATTTCTTTTTTAAATTTTACAACTCGAACCCCAACTCATGCTTGCTTACTTTTTTAAATAAATATCAAACGAAGTTTTTATTGCACATTTCAAATACTATGCATGCATGTTTGCATTTATAAACGTTTTAAAGAGCTATAGCTTTAATGATATTATGTTCACTGAGAATATGATCAAATGAGAATGAATATGAAAGCACGAAATGATTATGCCTTCATTTGGTCAAATTCCTCATATTTTTAACAATATAGATGTTAGAACCCCTAAGGACTGTATTGAATATGGAAAGGAATACAAAGGAACACGAAGTTACACCAAGAAAGGGGTCAAATGTCAGGCATGGAACGTTAATGAACCTCACCAGGTGACCTCAAGTAAGCTTCAACATTTTTCATACCATGACATATCCTTATTTTTATCTGAAGGTCTTTTAAAAAGTTTAAGAAATTCAATTACACTTTTAATTTAGAAATAAACACAATTATTTAAATGCTAGGTGCACGAATTTTATAATAATTTCATAATATGTTAACTGAATACAATATTATACATAATACTCGGCCACTGAGTCTAACTTCTGTAGAATGGTCAAACAATGTCTACATTTACCATAAACTGAATGCAATATTTTACAGAATACGCCCACTTTGAGTCTAACTACTGTAGAATGGGGGGTGAAGCGGATGCCTGGTGTTACACCACAGATACCAACACACAGTGGGACTGGTGCGGCGTTCCTTACTGCTGTATGTACAGTTCTTTGTAATTAGTTAATCAATAAACATAAATATATAAATGGTTCATGATGTTCGCATTTTATCTTGGGGAAAGGGGAGGGGAGGGGGGGGGGGGGGTTATGTGCATAATTGTTTGTGTCTCGATGTTTGAAAATTTATTGAATATCAAAATGATTTATATTGTGTTATATTGTGACAAAGCAAAATGATTTACAGTAAAACACGGTTATAGCGAACACGCTTATAATGAATTGGCGCTTACAACGAAGTGATTTTCATTCCCCGTGACTTTATTACATGTTGCAAACTTGACGGATATAACGAATTACGCCTATAACGAAGTAAAATTGCCCGTCCCTGGGACTTCGTTATAAGCGTGTTTTACTGTATATCATTATATTGGACAAAGCAAAAGGCATTTTAAATTTAAAAAGACGCATGACATTTCTGTATACACGTATCTCTCTCTCTCTCTCTCTCTCTCTCTCTCTTTCTCTCTCTCTCTCTCAATATTTATTAAATTTTCTTTTACAATATTATTTGACATATGTGGTTATAATTTCAGGTGTATTTACAGAATTGTATAATACATTCTTTAACATGCGCATTTATTACGAAAATTACATAATTCTGAATAAATGAATAAAGACAAAGCCAATCATGACGTTGTGTGTTGTACAGATGCCACGGAGTGTTCCTACGCCTCTGACGGTAGTGACTATGTCGGAACAGTGAGTCACACACTGACTGGCCTGCCCTGTCAGATGTGGGATTCGAACACCCCACACACCCACGACTACAACAAGCTGACCCAGGACCAGAACTACTGCCGCAACACCGACTCCAGCAAGGCACCCTGGTGCATGACCATGGACCCTTCCGTCCGCTGGGGGTACTGCGACGTACCCAGATGTGGTAAGATGGCGTAATTTCATTGATATTCGTTTAAAAACCTTTTTGATGATTTCGTTGTTGAGTTGATTCAAGAAATTTAAATATTGAACGAACTTGATTTAAAAAAAACAAAAACATACTGCACTGAAAGGACCAATGACCACAGATTTTCAAGGGCGATATTTTCGATAATGTGATTCATTTCTTACTTCAAGTATTAATTGCTGTACATTAATTTTATTGCAACCACAATACATGCAAGATATACACCAGACACACAAAATAGTTTTAACAAATGTTAAGTAATTTTATTTTCGAATTAACTAATATAATACAATGAAATGTTATTTTCAAGCAAACTCAAGATTTAAGGAAATTTCATTTTTTTTTTTCAAAAATATTGTAATATACAGAAAGAGTGGAACAAGAGTGCATCCTGACAGCAACAGGGATAGACTATGCTGGGAAAACGAAAGTTACAGCTTCAGGAAAAGATTGTTTACCCTGGAAAGCTGGTTGGTATAAAGTGGCTGGGTGGTCAACAAATTAACCATCAGATCTACCTTAAATTTTAAGATAAGATTTGTTTAGCTATAAACTATTATTAGGGAAAGAAAAAAATCCAGGTATTTTTATTTTTAAAATTTGGGTATTTTCCTATGTTTGTATATACACATCTTCTTTTAAAGGAGATCAATATAGTCTAAAAATTGCCACGACCATCGAGTCCTCTTAATACTGATAATTTCAATAAAAGTATTTGTCCCTTTCGAACCAGCTTTAACTTTTACTTTCTATTTAATATTGATGAAGGAATACAAATATTGCGAATTAAAAATCATTGCGACAAATTATTGTAATTTTAACTCAACTCTTGAACTTTCTAGTTTCAGAAGCGATGGCACACGAAGGAAATTACTGTAGAAATCCGGATTCATCGGGCAGTCCTTGGTGTTATGTCAAAGGAGACACAAAACCAGTGAAGGAAGACTGCAAAATTCCATCTTGTGGTAAATTATATCTGTTATCATGAAGTATCTTAAAGACTAATTTGAAACATCATTGCAATTTTTCTTAAAATCTAAAACTGAAAAATGAGATTTGTAAAAAAAAAAATATGCTCAGGAACAAAAATAATTCTGTTTTCTTAGCTGAGTCTCCTTGTTTTCGAAACCCTTGCAAGAACCACGGCAAATGCACAGTAAAAGACACCTCATTTACATGCACATGTCTACAGGGTTTCAAGGGCGATAAATGTGAAACACTAGGTACGTTTTAAATTAGTATTGTACGGCACATTTTATTTTTCGAATGTTAAAAAAATAAAATAAAAAAAGGATGTATAGTATTTGTAAACATGTGTTACTGAATACTCTGTAGCATTGATCTGTGAACATAAGTAAAAGTTATGGTCTATAATAACAGTATACCTGTAATAATTTACTTTACCTGGACATATCTTTATTCTTCCCTTTGAATCATCTATCTAAAAACTTCATCAAGTTAGATTATAAATCTTCTAAATCACTTAATCAAACTACTGTATAGAACCAATCGAGGAAGCAGATTGCAAAAGAACTACCACAGGTTGGGAATACAATGGAAAGATAGGGGTTACAAAGTCCGGGAGAACCTGCCAGGCGTGGGGCTCACAGACCCCGCACGAACACACGTACGGGAAAGATCTACCGGGGAACTACTGCAGGGATCCTAGTAACTCCGGATATCTCTGGTGCTATACAACGGATCCAGACAAGAAGTGGGAGGAATGCAATGTTCCGGATTGTGGTATGTTTTGATATAGTGGGAGGCCATTGTCTATTGTCATTTACTAAATGTTACCCCTTTTACGAACTGTAATATGATAAACACTATGCTGTATTGTATTTATTTAAACCAAGGTATTTTTTTCTAAATATTTTCAATGATCAAAGAACGATTGCTTATAATTAATCCAAATGTTTTATCAACTCAACTCAATATGTTTGTGCTGCAAATGCTTTTAAGTATTAAAACTTTCTGTGTTTAGATGGTAACAATTAT
Organism: Magallana hongkongensis; assembly: GCA_016163765.1. Lineage (NCBI taxonomy): Eukaryota > Metazoa > Mollusca > Bivalvia > Ostreida > Ostreidae > Magallana > Magallana hongkongensis. The sequence goes on from WFKH01011926.1 coordinate 19,925,435, forward strand.
AAACAGAGAAGAGAATACATGTAAATAATAGACTAAAATCAAAGATCTGCAAAAACATATAAGATTACACGTGTAGTGTAAATATTACTCATACAAATGAATCCTATCCATGTAGCGACACCACCATTGGAATGTATCCCTGCCTCCGACCCTCAAGGAAAGCTCTACTTTGGAACTCACAATGTGGCGAACACTGGGGACAAATGTCAGCGCTGGGACAGCCAGACCCCACACAAACACTCACAGAGTGCACTAAGTGATCAGGAAAATTACTGCAGAAGCGCCGACAACGAAAAGTGGCCCTGGTGCTACACAACCAATCCCGATAAGCGATGGGAGTACTGTAACATCCCAGCCTGCTAGGGAACCGCCGTCTTTTGGAAACGATTTTTGGGGTCTATTTTACATGTAGAAACACAGCATAAACATTTATACATATTAAAAATTTCAAGCAGTTGTTTTGTTTGTTGTTCTCTTTTTTTTTAAATGTTATATTCTACCTCTAATTTGTGTAGATGTCCGTGTTTGCTCTGCTCCTGTATTGTATTTTTACTTTGGACTTTTGATTTCGAATACTGTTTGTTATCACCACATTTCATGTAAACTATTATGTGTATAAGTTTATATTCAACAATAAGTAGAACTGAGAACAAAAGAATATTTTTTTAATTATTTCTTATTAAAGAAAACTTTAATTATTAGACAGTTCATTGGGATTCAATGAAAATAGAATACTAAATTTATTTTGCAAAAAAAGAAATGATGCAAAACTCAGTGACTTGGACATGGTGTTAGATAGTGGATCTGCCTATAGTATAGAGTCTCTATAAATTGATTGTTTGTCATCATTGAACTTGAAGAATGATATCCTAGATATATTTTAGCGGCCCTTTTTATACAATGAATTATAGAAAATATAATTATTAATTTTGATTGATCTTCGTTATTATTTCATTAAAGAAGTAGCTGTTTTCTCACATTTACACAGATATACAGAGGCTTAAATCTTTTAGAACCTTGACTAAAAAGAGTGATATTGATTGGAGCTAATTTGTCTTGCCTTTTGGTCATGTTTGTTGCCTTCTTCTAAAGTCAGAAGTATTTGATGCGCTCTTCTCTACATACACCTTGACCACCTACAAATGTAGGAAGAGTTTGACGTTAGAAACTTCGCACGCTGTTTGGTGTCATAAAATTCGGTCTATGTAGCGCAAAGCGGATCAAAAACCCTTCACTTGGAAAAGGGGCTTTAAGGAACATCGATGTTTAGATCTATAAACACGGAATAAAAATGAATAAATTGGGTGTGCATTAGTACAATAGAAAAAATGTATATGAGGAAATTAAGCAGAGCGTATCATTTAAAGCACAAGTTAAAAGAAAACACTGCAACCAAAAGTCCGTTGAAAATACAAATATCAAATAATGATATTCTAAAAAAATGAATAAATAAAAGTTACATGTAGATATAGTCAGGTCGAGCACTAGTATTCTTACCCCAATGTATGTCACGTAATACGCGTGTACGACTAGAAAAACAATATGAGAGGTGAATCGAGTTGACACTAGGTAAACAGCATCAGTTTATATTGGGGAAGACCAAATAAACTTTTAAACTTTTAAAAAGTTACATATGAGCGCAATGAAATGCATTTTTCTTCTTTTGCATACAGATTTAGTTGTATTTGAATCACTGCGCTTACTGTCTTCCTAATTTTATATATTTTTGATTGCATAACCATCAAACAGTTTTCTGTAAAATGCATAGTTTTTAATTTTCGGCATCGAAAGAAAAATAATGACACGAAGAACATAGATACTTATTTTGATCTTAAAACATATAACAAAGGATTTTAAGCGTTCCTTAGAAAGCATTACTGTAGATTAAATCTTGCCCCGATCGAACTTATTTACGTCTCGATTTCCCAAAACAAGTTGAGCATTACCGTAAACCATGTCAGTCGAAGATCAGGCTGAATTGTAAGTATCAACTTCTATTTGTCAATCAGATAATGTTCTTAAAGCTTCTCCGGTAATATATGTTTACTTAAATTAAAATGCCTCTCTAATGATAGGATAAGCTTATCTATACCCGACGTAAATTTAAAACAGCCGATGTTTACGATAAATACATCATGAAATTCATATTATCTACTTTCTAAAAAAAGGATCAGTTACCGATATGAATGTACATATATTAACAGCGCGCGACTGATTGTATCATGAGGGAAATACAGGCAAGTTGTGTTACAGATCGGATTTAAAACAGTAGTTCGTGTTACTGATTAGATGTGGTTTGGAAAATAAATTAATCATCAAGAGGTCATGGTTTAATGGGTTTTTTTCTTTTCTTTTTTACCCCAAGCAATGCGTTGTAGGAAAAATGCGATTATAATGGTTTCGACTCATCAGTTAGTCAATAGATCCGTCATTCCTGTTTTGTTTGTCTCCAATGTATTATTTATTGTTGTTGACTAAAATCACGAAATTAATTTTAACGGTACTTTTTAGTTAAAAAAGACGGGATGTGTAGATATCTAAATTTGCGGGATTTTTGGGGTCTATTATAATTTTAGAATTTGGACAGTAATTCATTAACTACTTAAATATTTGCTCACTTTAATTTCTATAAAACCAATTAATAAAATTCCATGAAACGTTGCACTTAATTATAATTAAGTGTTTTGTTTTCTAATTTACAGTGCTTTTTAATTCCATTTTGTGTTTAAATAAGTTTGCTCTCTTGCAGTTGAAGATACAACTACACGAAAAATCAGAACAACTTAACTAATGTCGCTGAACAGAACTACATGTCACTTTTTAGCTACTAAGGACTAAATGTGTAAAAGTGCATATTGATAAAATATAGATTTTTTTTTTATATTTTAGCAAAATTTTATAATGTTGAATCGGATGCTTAACAAGTATTGAATTTTCTAGTTCAAAAAACTTTGTCAGCGCGACACCCCTAAAATCATTGAATAATTTTTACATAAAATAGTGCGGTGAATCATGCAGAATGCCTCGATCTGGCTATTCGCTTGGAATTCCGTTTCTTTTATATTTCTATGAAATTTGCTCCTTTTAACATAGACGTACATGTACATTTATAGTCGTTATTAAAAATACTCCAGAATGTTTTTAGCGCAATTTATTTTTATCTTAAGAGATTTGCAAAAGTTTTGATCTGACGTGTTGTCAGGGGAATATGCTTATGTTTATCTATAGTTTTTATTAAATAGTTAATTCGCAGTCCATTGTTTTCCTATATTGTTTCCAGATGTCTCTGACTTTGTTTCTTGCATTGTTTGAAATGTCATTCAACCTGCAGTGAATATAAATTCAAAATGACTAACATTCATATACAAATGCAAGGAACAAAATATGATAAAGGAAAACAAAGTGGGTTCTCATGAAAGTTTGTTCAATAAAGAAAATATTCAGTTTCACGAATCGTATTTCAGGTTCAAGTCTTGTCCAAATATTCATATTATACTACCATATACATAAAACAATACTAAAAGTATGACGTCGTCATGATTTTAACACAATTATGAAACTTTAAATTGTTAACAGTCTTTTATAACGACCTCAATTATTTTATCTTGCATGTTTTTAAGATTATGTTATCAATTATATACTTCTGGATTTTTTAAATGTATATATAGTGAAAACTTCGATTGCAGGTCATGCTATGCATCCCCATATACTGCAAACTTAAAAACCGTTAAGTCTGAAGCATTCAGCTTTATCCTAACTAATGATACCATTGTTTCACACGCATTTATCATAAAGTGCATCCAACTTATTGACCTACATTTAAAATCTAAATAAGTAATGTTTATTCATTCCATTTTGTCATTTGTTTTTATCCTTTGCCTCTCTTTCACATCTTGTTGCTATCAGGAAATAAAGTTTATATACACTGTATAACACATTGCCGGATTAATATCCGAATGCAATTGTGGAATCTTTACGTTATATTGCTATGTGATATAATCTGGCATACACACATTTATTAAATGATTACTCTGAAAATGAAAATAACGATTCAATTAAGGTTCAACAACTTCTTTATTGCAATAAATTTATTTTCAGTCACATGGAATGGAATGCAAAGGTAACATCGCTAATCTTCCCCGCTTTTTTGCTCCATCATCTACGAAGGAAAAATGGTCAGTTTTAAAACGCTGTGTTCAATTTCTGTTTTCTTTTTAAATAAATGAATTGCCATCTTCATTTGATTCACTTGAGGAATTAATTTAATAAAATTAGGATTACAAAAAAAAAACCCAACAAAAACGTTAACTCTCCCAAGTTATGTTACATTCGTATAACGTAGACAGAAAATAAAATTTATTTAATATTCTACAACTAATGTCAGATAATAAGATCTCTTAATTAAAAAAAACCTTACGTCAAAAACGTCAAACGAATTAATATGTTTTGTACGCGTGTCGTATTGTGATATAAACAAGCTATTTTATACATTATCGATAAAATGTTTTAGCTTATTAAATAAGGCTTTATATAGAAAATTGGATTTTTCGATGATGTTGTTTTTCATGACCAATCATTGGACATAAGCAATTATTTGTATAATGTTATTAGGGAACAACTTTAACGGATATTTCTACTTTTCCACCAAGCAGTTTTCTAACAAATTTCACTTGTCGGAATGTTATTTCTACTTGTCCGACTAATTTGTAGAGAAATGAACAAAACATTTAAATTGTAATATCCAATAAATCATTTAAGTAATTAGTAACAAATATCAAACAATGCTTTAAACCAATTCGTACACCATACAACATACCTTTGTTTCATAGATCGGGAAATTATGAAATAAGTTTACGTTTCATTTCAAAACTTAAAATATGAGTAATGATAATGAACTTGAGCATTTGGTAAAAATTGCACTCATGCTTAAATGGACAACATTGTGTATCAGATTAAATGGAAACTAAAGAACAAAGTTAATGTTTAATGTTGTTAGATATTCTAGAAATTTATTATACCTGACATTCCTTTCAAAATCTATCATTGTCTCACTTGTATAGCATCTCTTTATCTTTATTGCTACATCACACGTGAACTTTGCCTCTTTTTTTTTTTATTTTTTTTTATTTTTTTTTTTTTACAGATTATGTGTTTAAAGGACTTATTTCTCCGCTTGATGCGCCTCGGCTCATCATCTGTATAAATTTAAGATACAGAAAAAAAACATACAAACTTTAAAGTTCAAATTTATGGATTTTTTCTTTACTAAACAATAGTTTACAACTTAACAAAACATTTCAAACATTTAAGGTTGATCTGATCGTTAATTCTGTTGACCACGCAGCCTTATTTATTTATTTATATATAAGTTTGTTCTTCATGACCAATTACTGAACATTACCAATTATTTTGTGTAACGTTAAAAGGGCTCAACTTTAACGGAAATATATACTTATCCATCAAGCACTTTCCTTACAAATTTCATTTGTCCGAATGCTATTTTTACTTGTCCGATTAATTTTAAGAAAAAAGAAAATGTTTTAAATTCTAAAATCAATCCATTAAAGTTAATATTTTACCATAATATCAATACATGTTATTAAGTCATGTATATAAACTATTGCTTAAAATCATAAACACTACACCATATCACAAACTCTTTTTAATAAATCGGGATAATATCAAATGAATGTATATTTCATTACAGAACTTAATTATAAATTATGATAATGAACTTGAGCATTTGGAAGATAATGCACTCACGGCTATTTAGACAATATTGTTTATCAGATAATATGAAAACTAAAGTACAAAGTTTATGTTAAAGATTCTTAATATATATTCTAGATTTTTTTTTAAATATGGCATTCCTTTCAAAATCTGTCAGTGTATTACTTTTATAACATCTCCTGATCTTTATTGCTACATAAAACATGTAATTTACCTCTTTTTTCCATATGATAGATTTAAATGGCTTATTTTCCCGCTTGATTTCATCATCGGATCGTACGTCAAAGACGTGTGCTACCCTGGCATCACATGCCAAAAACGCATTGTAAATCATAAAGACCACACAAATCAAAACCCACCTCATCTTGGTAAAGCTTCGAGACTTACTCTATTTCAACAAATATAAGTATCATATAAGATATAATATATTGTTAAAGATAAACGATTTTATTTCATATTTGTTTTAAAAAAGGATTGCATACCCGTTAAAAGAAAATTACGTCCAGCTGCTTTCAGTGCATTCGTAGGGATTTTTTCTCATATTTATACTCAAATGTTAATGGTAACATATTTTGCTTTTAGTATTAAGTTATGATTTAAAATAGCTACTTTTATGACCTTTGAAAAAAACTTGTCAGATCGTGATTTGAATTAAAACATTTAAATCAATGCCGTGCTAGAAATAACTGTTTTATATATTTTTAGCTGAAAGAAAGACATGTTTCGTATAAATGCACACAGATAATAGTTCATAATTAGAAATAAATTTTAATATACGTGACCATTCATTTCATTTAAAGTTGTCTTTTGATTATATTCTCCCAACTAGAAAAAAAGTTAATATTCAACAGTTTCATCTTCCACAAAAGAAAACCAAAATATGCTTCATAAAGTTTTGAAGAGAATAATAGTCAAATTGTAATCAAATCTTAAAGATGAAATTACAGTAGCCCAAAACGTGCCACAATCTTCCGCATCAGCATCACTTATTTTCAGTTCGCATTGGTGAATAGTAAGAAATATACTATATGCATAGTGGTTTTAATGTTTTGTGGATTTAAATGTTTCCCATATATATGTAACGGCTAATATAGGGGTTGTAGGGATAGCGACACTGACAGAGAAATGTCGTTTACGACTAGCGTTCAGATTTAATTTTTGCCAGCTTTGTCAGAATATTAGCAATGCTATCCTGTTCAGAAATCCGTTAAGAAATAGTGCCCTTGTGGAATTATTGCTTTTTGGCAGTTCGGCAGTTTTGGCAGTTTTTGTCATTTGTAGAGATATTAAAATGTAATTCTTAAATAAAAAGAAAGAAACCACACATAAATAGCTAAAAAAAATTATCAATAATAAATCAGTCGAAGCGACTTATTATGAATCATTGGAAAACTGGCTGGAGTATATAACATTAATTTACAGTATGTACTTCCCTAAGAAGGATTTTCTTGATTTGTTTGTGAAGGGGGAAACAAAAGCATTTGAAGGTAAATAAAATATTTGAAATTTATTCGAAGTAAAAGATCACGCACTAACCAAATTTAGATTCCTGCGGGATTTTTTTTGTATTTCACGCATTTAGGTGAAAAACGAAGCTTATACATTTATAAATGCAATTGGAGATATTTGAATTCTATCTTTAGATACCTTTAAAATTTTCTGAACTTCTGGTATATGAATTATGTTTGACTCGGGATAAAATTCTAAGATTAGAAAAGTGTTATTGCTCTATAATATATGCATATACAAATACATTATTGATCACCACTTTAAACGTATTGTTATTTCATTTCTGATCCTATGCGTAAAGGTAAGAGTTATAAGAATCAAATGAGTTTGCATCAATATAACGGTAAGAAATACAACCTCTGTTGTCTGAATTAGATTTCTGTCTGTAAATTTTAATGTTAAATCTCTTTAAAAAAACAACCCACTAATACTGTCCAGCTTGTTTTTATTTCGTAAGCATCCTATTTCTAGCTAGAGACCCCCTTTGAAACCTACAAAGCTGTTTTCAAACAGTTTTTGAAAATACCAAAATTACAAATAACTTACGAAAACATTAACACTTATGATACAGAGCACAGGGCATAATTACCCCCCTCCCTCCCCAAAAAGACACGTTTTAACATGTTTAAGTAAACTAAGTAAGAGGGTTTTTATAAAAAAAAAATAACTTAACGATTTTTTTTTCGTGCTGCTGTAAAACGATTAGTGAAAAAAAAAACAACCCACAGGAGGTTGTTAACGAAACTCAACAGACACCGAGCCGGAATATCCGTATCAAACAATACTAACGGTACCATGCAATGAATATTCAAGTGATATATACTCTGTAACTTATAACTCTCAAACATTAAAAAAATACAATCCGTTTTAATAATAGCTAGCGTGTATACATATAACAAAATAAATGGAAGAAAAATGATGATTCCAGTTAGTGCTCTAGCCGATTCTACTCTTTTGACGTATTGTTACCCTTCATATCCAGGATTCTGAAAATAGAATAAAACGTACTTTTTAAGTTAATATCTAATTTCCCATTGAAGAAAAATAGCAAAGGTGGTAAAATTTTTAAACAAATGATGGTTTTAGTTGCATTCATTGATGCATTAAGAATGTTATTTTAAGTAAAGAGTTTTTATCCAGGTTTAGATGTGGAAATGTTAGAATAAAATTACGATCTTGAATGTATCGAATCGCAACGTAGAACTTAAGAACCTAAATATTGGCATATTCAATGTCAGAAGTCATAACTTACGCATACTACACATAATTGAACAAGGGAATAATAAAAAAAAAACTAAAACGTAAAAATGTACCCCACCATACTTTAATCTTTTTGTATCATCTTATAAATTTTAAGTTTCCATTTAAAGATAATCTGGCTTTTTATAGATATTCTGCATGTATGTACATTTTATGAAAATGATCAATAGGAATTAAAGCATATTTTACAGAAAAAAGGGATCGAATATAATGAAATAGTACTGGGTACAGTACTTCGTACATGTACGGTCTCATAATTAAAGATAATGATATCGAATTATTATGTCTTTCGTTCTTCCTTAGAGTAAGTATTCTAACAATTGGAACGTATTGAAAGATATTTAAAATAAAGATATTCCACACAGGACTTATCGGGAGATATAAAGGTAAAGATAAAGGTAGGGGTTTATAGTCTTGCTCGCAAAGTAAACTGACTCGCGCGACTTTTACATATTACACCCTGGCGAGACCTGTACAACGCTTAGCATCCTCAACTTCCTAGGGAGCATACACGCAGAGCTGCCAAATTACGGCGCTAATGCTTTTTTTTATTAAAATAGCCAGCTCGTCTCATGTGCCAGATATCCATTTTAACCCCTGTATGGAGAGAGTGCACAAGTAGAGTAAAATATCTTGCCAAAGGTTACAATGTTATAGCGACAGACCTGACTCGAACCCGGGGCTACCGTGTCCAAATCGGTCGACGCTATTATATGCACCAACACCTCTACTGTATAGATATAAATACATAATTCATAAAAATGACCGGTTGCGACCTATACTTAACTGTTATTGACATATCAATGTCGTAAGATTCCTCAACTTCTCGGTAATAATAACAGGAAACCTCCATATCTGACACAGAGGAAATACCACCAGTTTCTGTCTCTTGTGTGTCGTTATAATCATGCTGTATCAACACCTCCTTCTTTAAAAATCTATTACATAAACATCAATGTTAAATTAGAAAACGTCAGGGTATATGTATTAGTATTCAAATTATTAAATATGAAGTACTGACTACCGATATGCAATATTTACCGAGTCAACACACAATACGAGACCATTATTCCGATGATAATAAGGAATAAGCCAATAACACAGAACAGTCCGTAAAACATCATCTTCCACCTATCAACATCGTTTGTGGACATTGATGCTGAAAGAAATAATTGATATTTTGTTCAAAATAATTATTATAATTACGGCAACAATAAGCAATGCTTTGAGTTGTTAATGAAATTTAAAAAAATAATTTGGCTATTTGGCGATATATTTAGAAAGTATACATGATGTAGAAATAACAGGTTATATTATATTACTATTATATCCATTACTTTTTACAAAAGATGGTTTTTAATATACATCAAATAAAAGTGACGACAGACGTACGTTTTAGACACTTGTGTCCTTCCCACCCATTCATACACCCGCCATTACATTGTCCGGAGACTGCGTTACAGTCGAAAGATGTTTGGCAAAAAGTGCTGCATTTCTGACGACATCCAATTCCGTAGTATCCTAATTCACACGCTTAAAGTAACAATGTGATTAAACATAATCATACAACACCACAGCAACACATAACTTCGTTAAGTACCAATAAGAAACGATCTCTTGTTTCATTGTATGCGCTGATATAAGGATATATAGGTCCGTCCGAACCCTTATCCTTAACCTATTTTAAAGAGACTAGCTTAATCAAGCTTAATAAGGCAAATAAATTAACCCCCTCCCCAATAGAAGCAAGAGAAATTAATATTAATTAAAAATAATGTATACTAAATTCATTCTCTATAATAGCTATACGGATTGTATACTAAAGTGGGAATTTGTGGTCCTCATCAAGGCTCACCGCACCTTTGAACCATGTCCGTCGGGATTGTTCTTGGTAGTTGAGTTGACATGTATGACAGTTAAATGATATCAATTTTGCAAAATACACGAGTTAAGAGTTTTACTTACTTGCATTACACAAATCCCCCTGAAAACCAGCGCTACACCCGGTCAAGCATGTTCCATTGCTGTGAGAACATTGATCTATGTCACGGCAATGTCCGCATGTTTCGTTACAGTCTGTACCATACCATCCTCTGTCACAAGCTAACGAGATATAAATACTTTCAATATACTATCTCTATGCATGTATTAAATCATATCAATGTCCCTTTTTTAGTTTAAAAGGGCTTGATGGTCGTGGCAAGTTTTAAGTTGTATTTTCTTTAAACTAAGAGCTTTGTATAAATGTATAAGAAAATGTTAAATTTCATAGCTTAAAAGTGTTTGGATTTTATCTTTACTGTATGATTGCTCATGACCAAAAATATCATATTTTAAAGCATAAGGCATGGCATAACTAATGGTTAGTTTGTCGATAATTAAGCCTCTTTGACGGTATTTGCTATAGAATCTTAACATACTTGTGTTGCACAGCTCTCCTTGAAAACCATCGTCACAACCAGTTATGCACGTTCCATTTGTATTGGAACATTGATCTACGTCACGGCAGTGACCACATGTTTCGTTACAGTTTACACCATACCATCCTCTCCAACAAGCTATATATACAAAGGAAATATTGATATTTACCCTGTATTTTAGTATCCCTTTATTTGTAAATCCAGATGGGTTACGTTTGATTGACTTATATGAAATGCATAGTTTGCGAAAACACTATTCTTTATATCTGTACAGGTTAACTGTTACGCTGTTGTTTTACTGACAGAGATACGCTATTTAATTATGATCGATTTAAATTTCTAAATAATTGTTCCAACAATACAAAATATTTTACTGTTTACATCACTGAAAATGTATTGATAAATCGTCAAAATAAAATAACTCAACTTACTGAAATATTTAAAGGAAAAAATGTGAAAAGTTTACATAATCAAAATAAAATCTACATAAATCGTTAATATATCTTATTTAGTTATACCTAATTCACAGTGTTGACCTCGGTACCCTGGCATACAACCCTGACAAATACCAGTCTCAATATGACAGTGTTGACAGTTGACATTTGGGCAAGAACTTGAACAGTCAGATCCATAATACCCGGGTGTTTGGCAACCTTTAACAGAGTAAATATTGTTGAAACTAATAATTATATCGTTTTAAATGCGCATAACTGCCCTCAACAAAGGATACATTTCTGCGAATCTGTCAATCAATGGCCGAGAGGGAACTGAACGGTGACTGAGTGGCAAATCTCTATCATTCAGTCATCTTTCCAGGACCTTTCAGTTTACATTCAGTTTACTGAATGACACAAACTCATCTTAGTTTATTGTCAACCATCGATCTTTTTCTGTTGTTCTAAAGATTATCCGATATTCTTCGATAACTTAGTAAAGGTGTACGTCAATCATACTTGAAATTGTAAGTGATCATATCGATTTAGTATCAACTAAAATAATTTGCTAAATAACATTTTTGTTCCGGTTCATGTTACAAAACTTGCAATGGGGAAACGGATGTATACGTTTGATATTAAAAGAAGTCACCCATTTTTTTCCCATATACCTTTTAGTTACGTTCAGGTAAGTGGCTGGGACATGTTCATATTGTGTATTAAATATTTGTTCCAAAATGTAAGTTATTGCGATAAGTATCAATGTTTCTAACGTAGTTTGAACAAATTACTATAGAAAGAATTCAATAAGGATTGGGAAACAAGCTTAGCCTAAATAAACCATATACATGTATGAACAGGCTAAGATGTAGATACATTGTAAGTAATATGTATACATAATAATAATAATAAACATACATTGTAACATTCATATTCAGTTGATTAACCAAAAAAAAAAAAATAATTTTAGTGTATTGTATAATTCCAAAAAAGGGTTTTTTTTTAGATTTATTATTTTTACTATGATATTATTTATTTATTTTATGGCACTATAAGCTGTTCTTACCATATACCTCTACTTCACATAGATATTTCATAGCATATGCACTGTTTTCGTTTGGGTTTTTAATTCTCGTCAGTTTCTCATTGTAGTAGATAACATATTGCCCGTGGACAGGGCACGTTGTTGTAAAGACAGTGTTTTCATTGAAACTGTTGTCCTTGAAACACAATACCCCTTGTTGTCTATCAGTTGTGTTGGAAACATACACTGAAAATTCTAGATAACTTGACGTGAAATCATGGCGGTAATCTGCAATTAACGAATAGAACGTATAGTGAAAAAAAGCATCGCCCAGTAGATCTTGCGCCCGGTTCTACTCTTATAGTTGGTACATGTAATAGTTAACATAACCAGCAACATAACAAAAAACCAAAAACATAAGCTATAAAGAAAAACAAAAGCAACAATATGTTCCCTAATAGGTGCGATAAGATAGTAATGAACAGAATAGAGAACAAACGAAAATATTTTTACAACTGATAAAGGAATTTTAAGTTTACTTAAAATGCTTTATTTATATATATATTGATTTTACCATTTTTCGCATTACGAGTTATCGCACTTTTTAATGTGTATTATCAAGAAGTAGAGAGTGCTCTATTTGGTCACGTAATGTTGGTGTCATGATTTGACCAATGAAATAAAACCCGGGAATTCTAGCGACTCTCTTTGTTTAGAAAGACGCGCTAATTCACTTTCTTTCAGGACGCCGCACGGGTAACACCTTTGAATACTGATTCTGTTCCTTCGGACCATTTCTTTAAAAATCCACCACCTCCCCTTCACCTTTCCAGTGTTGATTTTTTTATATTTTCTTTATTTTTCATTTTTTCCCCTTCTTTTTCTGTGCATGTATTTTATTGTAGATGTACATGGCGTTTTCAGACCACAAGGAATTTGTTTGACGAGATTACGTAACCAATTTTCTGACATAATTCAAAATGAATTTTAATTGTAGTATTACGTAATATTATTTTATATAATTTTACGCAATGCGTTACAATGTTATGTAACAATAAAGTCACGCTTTTGGCAAAGAGCAACATATACCATGTCTTGTTTTGTTTATATATTATGTATCGAAAGATGGAGGTGATGGTCATACGTCAAGTAAACTACATAGGTTATAGCCCCTTCATACGGAAATCAATTATGGATAAAGAATAAAAAAAAACAATGTTAAAAACAAAGAATTTTACATAGTCAAAGTCATTCGACTAGGTGGAATGTACTAGGTAGTATTTATCTGTAGCTTTTTAAATCTACATTCAATATGATCTCCCATACAGATAATTTATACATACTTGAATTATCAAAAAATAAAATACGCAAAGGTTGTGAGTTACCCAAACCTTTGTTGATGGTCATGGAATATATTGTGATGTGGTGAATACTGTGAATACTGGTCAGGTCCACCCACCAGGTGGAGGTCTGTTCGCCTAACGCTGAGGCAGCACATTGTCCTCCGTCCAAACTAAGATTAGTTTTCAGTCCATCAACAGCGTAACTCGCGGCATATATATCATCTTTTGACTGGTATGGGTTTGACTGGAAAGCAGGTTTGTTAAGGGCAAGGTTCACTGAAATTGCAAACACGCTAGCTGCTAATTCAAACACGTTCGTAAACACGTAAAAAGTGACGAAATTATACATATATCTTATACCGACACTTTTTATTCTTGAAAATATTTTACGCATGAATGACGAAGAACACATCTGATAAAACAAATAGATTTCTAAAGGGACACAATCTCAGGAAATGGGCACCAAAATTCTTTTAAATATGCACATTTTTGAAGTGTGTCCTGATTATCAACAACGTTCTGTGTTACTTGTACAATTTGACACCTTTACTTAAAAAAATATTTCTTACGCATAATATTTGTTATAAATTCATTTATTAAGAAATTCGTGACTTACCATATGCACTGCAAACCGCTGATAGACTTATACATAAAACAACCTTTGTAATATGCACAAAATGACTGGAACACATGTTCTGTTGATCCCAAACTCTTTGCAATGTTACTGGAGCGGATGAGCTGTAAAAATGGAGGTTTGATTACTGACATAATATTTTATAAGGAAAACACATGTTTATCAGGAAACTGGGAGAATATGAAAATAATCAGTTTATAATAAGAAGAGAGTATTCGTATTTGATTTATATCTATTTTTAAAAGTTTGTTCTAAATTTATCGAAAGGTTCCTTTTTCAATAAGTGTTTTCCTATTTACATGTTGTTGTTTTTGGGTTTTTTTTTTTTTTACAAACAAAATAAAAAGAGCAGGACATAATCTTTTCTTACAAAGTAATTGTTAGCTCTATTTCGTTTGATCTCAACTTTAGAATTTCATCCTTATATTAAAAAAACGGATAGTAATATAAGCAAAGCATAAGAAAAAAAAATGTTTTTTATAAAAGGACGATTGTTAATTATCCCGACACTTTGCCATTTTTGAGCGGCAGAAAATACTCACTTCTAGTCTGACTTCCCAAGAGTGTCTATTTTTGCAAAAACTTAAACAAGAATTAAATTTCTCCTTCGAAGAAATATATTTACGTACTAATCTTTTCCTTGTCTTCTCTTAATTTCTTCGATATACAGATAATTTTCGGAGCATTTGTCGTTTACAGTTTAATTTGTGAAAAAAGTCTCTGTCTACCTTCATTATTCTTCCAAATAATAATAATACATATATTGCATATATACGATACAGTACACATACGCCTAAACGACCAATTAAACATTTATAATCAACACTTTGGGTAACTCACAACACTTTTACTGGACTATGTCATAGCATTGCACAATATGTTAGGCTACCAATTTTGGTGACATGACTATTTTTATATATGCTGGGAATTTTATTTTGGTGACACATTTTTTTTATTATTGCACAATATGTTTAGCTCATGATTTGTGTGATTCTTAAATTTATAATTTTATCATTGCATATATAATATGTTTGGCCCTTGATTTTGGTGATACTTTTTTTTATCACTGCACACTATATTTACCTCTTTGTTTTGGTGACATTGTTATTTTACAATATGTTGGGATATTTGGAAATGTATATATTTAAAACATTAAATGCATTTTTTGTTAATTCATGCTGGATATCAAGGTAGCGACACTGCAGGAAAAATACATAACCCGCTTCAGCGGATTATATAATTTTCTTTCTGCAATGATCGCTACCTTCAAAAACCGCATAAATCAGTAAAAAAATATTGTTTCATTTACATCTTTTCTGATACATGTAACAAATTAATTACATGTAATTGATCGTAAAGAGTAAGAAAATCATAACTCAATTATTGTCAATGTACTCACTACGTTAGAAAAAATAATTAGCCAAGTCGTCTGATATGGGACTTTGAGTCTGGCATCATCATTATTAGTAGTGCAGTCCGTTATTTTTGTTTTGTTGCTGAAGGTTTCGATCTTAAATTTTAGTCATGTCAGTTTCTAGAGCTGTTAAGAGTATGTCTACGAGAAAACCATGCAAATATGGAAAAAAGCCGAGGTAGCAATTCTCAAGAATGAAGAGAATTTTATAATAGATTTAAAGGATACCTATTTTGAGTCAGATATATGATGTGTGTTTTTGCACTGGATGTTTCTATTTATAGTAACAGCCAGTATTGCATTCTGGTTAATATGCCTCTAAAATACAGAAATGTTA
This sequence comes from Magallana hongkongensis, assembly GCA_016163765.1. Taxonomy (NCBI): domain Eukaryota; kingdom Metazoa; phylum Mollusca; class Bivalvia; order Ostreida; family Ostreidae; genus Magallana; species Magallana hongkongensis. The sequence goes on from WFKH01011926.1 coordinate 19,941,540, forward strand.
AGGAAAAATTGTCAAATTCAGTAACTAGTTATAAAATGTATAAACAACATTTGAAAAAAAGAAGACTATTTTCTTAAAGAACAAGTTCCAACAATTACTTTGCATATTTTGTTTCATATTTCTATACATACAATGATGACCAAAGGGCGCAAATATTGGCAGGATGCCAGCAAATAATAATTATTCATTTTTGTCAATTTTGAGAAAGAATTTCCTAAAAAGTGGCGCTTCATTTTCTAAAATTTTGTGTTAAGAAGAAACTATTTCATGTTTTCTTACTAATATATAAAATCCATCTTTGGACTCTCAAGGACTAAAAAGTAATGGATGAACAAAAACATCCCAATTCAAATGAAATGAAAATTTTGTGGGTTTTAAATTCTATTTCACAGGCGATTTTAATATACTGAAGTCAATAAATGTAAATTAAAGTGAAAGAAATAAACTTATATTATGAATTTAATTATAAAAAAATAGTTATTATCACTCTTTCCCATAGAAATCTTATTCATTACATTTGATTTCATTACAATTGATAGAATTGTCTCCCCTGTTGCGCTCTTCTGTAGAGAAAGTGAACTTGTCACAATGTTTAAATAAGTTCAAGTTCAAGAAGAAAATTGAGAAATGATGTGAAATGTATATTATGTCATTGAATGATTTCAATTGCACACAAATTGTCCCATCCTAAGAGTGTTATTCATTGGACACAGTATATAACATATTAGTCCGAAATATCTGACGTTTTCCTGGCTTTTTTAACGATTTTGATATTTTAATATCAAAATCGTTAAAAAAAAAAAGCCAGGAAAACTTCAGATATTTCGGACTAATAACATATTTGAGTTTGAAGGATACTTGTATAAATTTTATAGTCTAAACAGCTCAGGAATACCATCATCATCAGAAAATGTTACCTGCCCGGTGTCGTTTCATAAAAAGTTCACCCTGTAAAATGGACCTGTTAAATGGCAAAATTTAGGGTCTACCTTTGTGCTAAAAGGGTCCACCTCCATGCGCGGATCCAAAAATATTTTCCAGGCGGTGGGGGGGGGTGCGAAGGATAATTGTGT
>WFKH01011926.1:19942712-19973653 GCA_016163765.1 Magallana hongkongensis
CCCCCCCCCCCCCCCCCCCCCCCTCAGATCCGTGCATAAATTCGAAAAAAAAAGAATCGCCATACAAACAAAATGTTTAGGGTAGGCCCAAAATCGTTATTCATATCTTTTCAATTTGAGTCTTTTGTTAATTAATACACATTATATCAGGTATTTTTTTGTATTTAATTTAAAGCAAAGGTGTAGTATATACGCCAACAAGCTATGACATTAATCGTTTGGACAAGGAAAATAAGAGATTGAAAACAAGAAAAAACATCTAACTATAAGACACCTATAGCTAATCATGTATTTCTGTTACAAGAGTACAACGTATAATTTCAATTGTTACAGAGTTTCTATATGTTTCTTGCATATTTGTTTGCGTTGTTTAAGATTTAGTATTTGTTCTCATTGCTTCTTGTGTGCATTTTGTATAAGTGTATATTTCCATGATCATCTACAAACCACCAGACCCTGCAGCTAGGTTTTAAGGGTAGACACATGTAGGCATTTTACTGTTTTAATTTATTAAAAGAAGAATTTTAAATTATAAAAGTGAGCCCTTTTCTGCTCATGTGCACCTTTTCAATATGATACGCGTTTAAAATCCCAAATCATTTTTAACAATTATTCATTAATAATACAATTATAACGCTACCTGTAAGCAGAATCATTGCTATTTTTGATCCACTCGAAGGAAAGATGTGCTAATAACTATAGTTCAATTCTTCGATCCTTCTTTTTACATAATTATTTTTATACAATTCAGACCTTTTTCTAGATAATAATATTTGTGGATTTAGAAAGGATGAGGCGGGGGTCCGCCCAGGGTTATGAGTTAGTTCTTGAGAATGTAAGTAAAATAAATGAAAAGGTCTACTTTCTACCCCTCTATTAGCATTTTACCCCATCTGGGCAAATATTAGGTTGTACTTTCTCTTAAAATGAAACTTAAGAGATTGTAAATGTTAAAAAGAGCTGGTGTTAAGTTTATCCCCCTCCCCCTGGATCTTCACATGTTTCACTTACATATAGATATATCATTAAAATGTTATCCCAAATATCAATAAATACATCATAATTTGATTTTTTGGACTTTATTTAATCACAACCCAGCATAAAAAGACAAAAAAAATATTGCAAATAACAATATAAACTTTCAAACTACTTTCCCAATAACATGATTTTTGCAGGCTTGATAGTTGGTGCCCCACCCCTCAAACAATAAAAGATCAATAGTTCATACTGTCATACAAATATGATTATCAAATCTACCTTATTCTATAATTATTTAACGTAATGGAAATTAATTGGAAAGGGGTTCCAGACTACTGCCACATTTTAAGATGTTAAAATTGAATAATCTAACAAACATACACTTTAATCATTTTTTCCCATAAAGGTGATCTTTTTGGGTTGGGGGGGGGGGGGGGGGGGGGGTATGAAATTGGGTCCTACCTCCTGAATCAAAAGATCGGGATTAATTAAGAAACTTCAGTATCGATGTGAAATATATACCTTTTTCGCTGATGAACTGTTATTTTAATGATCGGTGATTCGAATCGGTAGAGAGAGAGAGAGAGAGAGAGAGAGAGAGAGAGAGAGAGAGAGAGGGGGGGGGGGGAGAGATTAAAAATATGTTGATCATTCATATGATTTTAACAAAACTACTCATTATGGAGAGAGAGAGAGAGAGAGAGAGAGAGAGAGAGAGAGAGAGAGAGATATTTTCAAATTGTTTGTTTCAATACTAAACTGATTTATATGAATATGTATTTTAAAATTCACTAGTAAAAACAAACTCTTATTACTTGTATACTCCATACATAAAGATGCAAAGATTATGTTTTGGCCCGTCCGTCCGTCAGTCTGTACAGAATTTCGTAATTAGTAGGTATTTAGGACACAAGGTGTATAGATATGCATACTATCAGGAAATTCTGATTCCATTATTTTTCTGGATAAATATGCCCTTCTGGACTTAGAAATTGGGCAATACATGTATATGTAATATAGAAGTGAACAGTTCGTAAGCGCAACTTCTCATTTAAACAGCTGCATAGAATTTCGTAAAACTTCGTAGGTATTTAGGACACAAGATGTACATATGAATATTATCAGGAATTTTATTTATTCCATTATTGGAATGTTGTTGTTGTTATTAAAGGCATGGATGCTAGAAATTTTGATTTGATGATTATTGTGTACTAATGTCCATGTAAATATTGTGCTTATAATTATGTGAAGCATTGTCAAGTAACGGGGGTTTGTGGTGTTCTTTCATTAATAGTGCGATATATAAGATTTTTTAAAAAGTATAAGTTTATTCCACTTCAGTTTATATCTAAATTCCCATTTCTCCATGTTACTCTGAATCTGAACTTTATTTATTTTACAACGATTGATAAACAAATTCTACAATTATATTAATATCTTTCGTTGGCACGTTACTCGTGATTTCAGTGGCATCGGAAGCAAACTGAAAGTGGGGGGGGGGGGGGGCTAGACTTTTCAAAAAATTATGACAAGCCAAAATAAATTTAAAAAAATAAAAAATAAAAATAAATTATTTGGTTATGGTTATGTACATGTATAACTCTGCAACAAAAAAAAAAGCCTAAGCCCCCCCCCCCCCCCACCTCCCCCCCCCCCCCACCCCACCCCCCAACCCCCCCACCGGTTCCGATGCCTACGGATTTAATGGCATTGATTTAAAAAAAAGAAGCATAAAATGTGTTGAAGCAACCCTACAGTAAATTAGTGTTTGGCTTGCTTATACGCCGGTTTCGGTTTTTCCCCTATAATATACATGTGACAATGTAAATCTAATGCGAAACTACAGATTCTGGAGAGATTTAAAAGAAAAATTGCCAACTTTAAGACAATATACTTAAAATATTATTCAGAGTCCAAAGACAGATTTTTGGTATATTGTAAATATGGATGTTTTCTTGTAAATGAAAGCAGATTTAGTGAATTCAAAGTGCCACTTCCTGACTTTTAAGCCTTTTAAAAATGTGTATTTTCACAACTTTACAAAATGTTGGAAACATGCCAGATTCGTGACCTATCTGCACTTAGGAGAAAAAATATTTGGGAATCATTACAAAATGACTTAAACTAGTGTATCTTGTTACTACCAACTCTAAATGACTTTTTAAATTTATAGTTCAACTTAGCTCAGAATTTTTAACAAGAATTTGGTTAATTATGCACAATTTTATTCTTAAAAGGACAAAAATGCTATTATTAGTAACAGAGCTGCAGAGCCTAGTTTAGATTGACCACACCAAAAATTTTTTTGTGGCAAACTAATTCATATAGATGCACACTCTTGCATACAAAATATGAAGTTGATCAGAGAACCTTGCTCCCACCACATTTTGCATGGTTTTCTCGTAGACATTCTCTTAATTACAATCAATTTCCTAAAGAAATAGAGAAAAATCATACTTAGTGGATGTAAATATTTCACCATGTCTTGTTCAGTCTGTTGATGTTTATCGTTGCCGCTCAGTTATGAATGGTTTGGGTTCTTCTCCTTATACTTTTGTCTTTGTGTTCATCTATTGTCTGTCGTTACTTTGTGAACTGTTTAAGATTAGCCAAAATGAATTAAAATCTATAAAAATAAATTTATTTATTTTCTTATCCATTTTTTGTAATTAATTGATTTTGAGCAAAGAAAAAATGGTTTGCTGAGCAATTACAAATAAGAGGTATTGTATTGTAAAACCATTAGACGTTTTCATTCTCGAGCGTCTTTACCCAGGAATATGCTGCCGTTGGGTTGAAGCATACTAAAAGGTCACGAACTTAGCTTAATTTAAAAAAAGAATAAATGGATATTTTTGTTGATAAACAACGCCTTTGATTAATTTAGACACACTCACTGCTTACCCGGAAGATTAATGAAGGATTTTTTAAAAGAACTCAAACATATCTTTGTGATCTTTTTGACAATGGAATATAAAAATAGCTGAATGTTGCAAGAAGTATGTGTTTGAGTTTTGGCGTGATAAGGAAGATCCATTTATAAGTAAACATTTATTTTGATGTTTACTTGATACAAAAATAAACTGTGCACTTCCCTGTTGTTTTGTTTACTGTACCAGCAATGTGAGTGATACGAGCCGTGTATGTTTGTTTGTTTATATGGCTGCTAATTTACAAAAGCAGAAATATATAACTGAGTTCATGTAAATCAAACTATAGTCACAAAAGTTATCAGTATTAATACTCTTGTGTTTAACAAGGAATAAATATGACTGAGTATTTTTTTCATTTTTAAATAGCAAATCGTGCCATACAGATAATAAATATATATTTATTTCTTTTTGATATTTCTTTTGTCAAAAGCAATGGATTTTCATTTGAACCACAATTTCAGAAAAGGGGAATAAATTTAATAGTACCATAATTAATATACTTTAACTACATGTATTTTATTGAAATTGACGAGTCTTATTCTGGGTTATAAAGGATTGAAATAATCTTTCTTTGTATTACACAAAAAAATATGCTTTCTTCGGGTATTAATGCAGTTCTGAAGCTAGCAAGAATTGCTGAAAAAAAACCACCATAACCTGTGTTAGAGAAGAAGCTTTTTGCATTTATCTCTTCGTCATTCAATCACCTACTGTGTACAGGAAAATATTCGCTCCCGCTTTATTTTACCCTTTTTTCCCTTATTGTCAACTGGCGACTTTTAGACTGGGCGAATTTAAAACATGTTTCCAAAAACACAGTTTATTATAAAGAGTGTCCATTTCGAACTCAGGACGGGGCAAAACCGTTTACAAGTGTAGAAAGCGAAAAATACGGAACAGAAATAACCCTGTATTCGGTATCCATTATTGTTGATCAGCTCGTCACATAAAAGCAGCGGGTAGTTTTTCCATACATGTAAAGGTTACTTAATTTACTTGAATGTCTGAGGTTAGCTCCTGCAAGTTCGTGCAGGTTGTGCTCCTAAGTGTCGATCGATCAAACACATATATAGTCAAAGTCAATATCAAAGGTACAAAAGACATCGCAGAACGACGTCAACATTATTATTAATAGCTGTTTAGATAAAAGTAATTGTTAAGGATACAAAAAATATGTTAAGTTAAAGGGATTTGTATACTCATACGCGAATAGATCCTTTTTAAACTGGCTAGAACTGAAATAAGGGTCAGGTAAATTTCAGTTTTGTCAGTTTCTTTATGAAATACAATGATGATTAATCGGATTTCTAAAGAAATGGGGAAAAAAAAAAACCAAAATCTGCGTTCTGGGTTTTATCTATGTGCCGGCGCTCTGCACATTTAATGAAAACATGTATATCTGAGCATAAAGAACTATGCAGATATTAACTGCAGGTCTATAGATAACAAAGAAATGGATGAACGACCTCGGAGCTAGAGTTCCAGACGTGTTATAAGGTTGTACAAAATTTTGCGGTAGTTTTGGACCGATTAAATCAATTTTATACACATCATGTACAAGTATAAGATACAAAAAATATTCCTTGGATATTTCACTATAATTATTGTCACTTATTATCACAAACAGCTTAAAATTTGTCGAATGGAGTATCTTAACTGTTCTTCCATTTCTCCCCACTGTCTTTCGATTTAGGAAATTGAATATTTTTTATAACAAGTTAAGCATCGTTACTCCTAGTAACTGTGAACTTTGTTTTACAACAAAATATTCTGCCTGTTTACTATATACCGTGTTCATCAATAATCACCAAATATTTTATCCTGGATTTCGCTGCTTATGCATATCACAGATTCAAATGCCCATAGAATTAATTTTTACTTTTCAATTATGAAATTTTGCAAAATAACCATTACAATCGAATATAGGTATCTCTGAAGCTGTGAATTGTAAATAAAATCCCTAAAATATTATTATAACTGCAATTCTTCTTCAGCTTGGTTATATTTATATCACTTCGCTGTTTTCTGTTTGCATCACACGATGTTTTCTAAATTGTATATAAGAAGCAGTTTATGTCATTTTAAAATATTCTTTTTTACGTTCACAAATCTGTATCGCTGTACTGATCTTACCAAGAGGAGTGATAAGCATTGCTACAAACTCATTTTTCTATGCTAGAACACACACTTTTTTTCTTGGATGAAATGAAACATTGATAGAAAATTATGTATGATTATTGATATTGAGAAATTCAGATGAAATATTGTTTTATTAACATAATTGTTTTATTTAGTCAAATAACCTATTTAAATGTTTATCAGCTGTTACCTCTATAGCACAGTTGTTTCCAAACTATGATTCAATTTATAATTTGCCATGATAAATCTGAATGGATTCGAATGTTTCCTCCTATAAATCGGAATAATACTACATACCGCATGACCTCTTCAGCTGGTGTCAAACAGTAAACAATATGTTTTCAGATACACTTTTGTCATTACATAACATGTTCAAGATATCATATTTGAAGCCCACGTGTAAAATTACTTCAATTTTAAATCTAATAAAACGAATATGACATAATATAATGACCTCTTCAGCTGGTGTCAAACAGTAAACAATATGTTTTCAGATACATTTTTGTCATTACATACCATGTTCAAGATATCATATTTGAAGCCCACGTGTAAAATTACTTCAATTTTAAATCTAATAAACTGAATCATAAAAAAACTCATTTTGTGCATGTGTACTTTAGCAGTTATTTGGGATAGAAATAAATTACATTCGTTTATATTCTCTCAAAATTTTAAAAATGGTACAGAAAAGTACTTTTGTACAGTATATTAACATTAACAAATAATTCGGAAGTGCAATGAATATTAAGGCGAGCATACTATCTTATTTTTTGGTTAAAAATATACATTTTTTTTATTATAATAATCCAATTATTAAAGTCTAAGGCATTTGGTTTTGCATCATTTAACAATATTTTAATTTTAATTATTAAAAAAAAAATGCCGGATTGAATTTTAATCATCAATACTTCATTGCTCTATATTCAAATAAATGTCCTTGTTTCTTGGACTACTTATGTTAATGTCAACTGAGGTTCTTTACACACTTTTATATGTAGTACATGAAACAATGCTCTTTATGCGTTAATATTTGTGAAGGCCTTTTAAACCTTTGCGGGTGCTAAAGAGTCTTTTTTTTCAAATAAGACGGCAAGTATGCCATTTTTTTAAATTAATTTTAGTCGGGATGGGAGAAATAACAATAGATACATGTACAAATAGTTCCCAGGACGGTGGAAAATACTGGTTTTTTTTCTCTGGGAATTACTGGCATTTTCTGTGAAATTCTGGGAAATAAATTACAGATAGATAATTCTTAATTTTAATCATATATGTGTGGATGTAGACCGTAGTTCACCTTGTATAATATGATATTAGATCATTGTCATTGATTTTAACAAGTTTTTGCTACCCACTACTATCTGCGTTTGTACCTTTGAACAGCAAAACACAGTTCATTCGAACACTTACGTCATTTGATTTAGATATTGTAAAGGTGCAATCTATACAATAACCATTAACATGAAAGTTAAAGTTCCAGGTCCGGGTTTCTTCTATAGCCAGGACAAAGTTGTAAATTGGATAGTGTGTCAGTGTTCATTATCCTAGTATGGAATGCACCTAAAACATTGCCAATTACCTTTACTAAAAGTACATCTATACCTAAAAACAAAGCAGGACCACTTTATTGCCAAGAACTAGTGAATTAAAACAACGTGTGTAATTGTTTGATTGTTCTTTGTAACACTTACAGTAATTATTAAGGAATCTGAGTTAATTGTACGTTTTAAATGATTAGAATGGTGTAAAATACAAAACTACAAAGGTACAAACACCTGCGCTGAAACTGGTAGTATTAATTTGTCGGGAAAAAAAAGAACCTAGTGCATTTGAGATTTAAAATACTGACATTGGAATGACTTAACATGTTGCATCGGTATTTCTTAGCCAACTTTGAGTCTAGTTAACCTTTTGTAATAAAAGTTTTCAATATACATACACTGATTGTTTTCAGTTAATTATGCTTAGCATCATCGAGCCTCTCTAAAGATCTACTTTACAATGCGGATCTATTAATTTAAAGATTTTATTAAGGAGTTGATTTTAAAAAAAATTACATAACAACAAGTAAAAAATAAATGCAAACAAAAAGATGGAATAGTTTAAAAATCGGCTGAAATTTACTGAAATGACTATAAACATAAGTAATGAACTTTATCCCCTGATCCATCCTCAGAAAAGAACTATACGCCCCCCCCCTTCCCTGTCTTCTGGAAAGTAATAGCTGACATTCAAAAACATAAAATTGATAATTCATATATTATTGCATTGGGGATTGACCTTGTAGTCATTTGTTAATTTATAGTCACATGCATATAGGTAACAAAATATTTTACAATTTTACATAAAATACTTAAAATCAAGGTTATAGATTGGATCGATAGTCGAGAATAGTGCTATGCATGCCGATTTTCTAGTGTTGTCGGGCAACAACTCCCACTTGGTCATGTTTAATATACTGTAAGATTTTCACGAAATCAATCATTAACAATACTTGCTATATATTTTATTCTTTTTCACTAATAGAATTTTTTTTTCGACAGCGATCCTTATGGTAGGTTTTTACATTAGCCTACCCCTTTGTATTGCATTGACTTGTGACGTCATGACCTTTAAAGATGAACCGTGAAATACAGGAGTTACATCTAGGACTGTAATGAAAATCAAAACAACAGTGATGAAAGGTTTGTTAACAGATTTATATCTACTAACATCTTTTGAAAATCGTTGTACAAATACTATTACAGAATAAGAGATAAATTGATGGTTTTATCGCGATTAGAAAACCTAATAAAATCTTTGATAGTAAGAAATATAACATTTTTTTACAAATCGTATATTGATAACTATTGTATGTTATACATTGTACTGAAGTCTTGTGATTCAAAGCTATTTTAAATATATATTATTCAAAGACTCATTTGCAATAAAACAAATGTTAGTTCGTAATAGTTAATTAGTGAATAGTTTATATAAACCTACATGCACTGTGCCTGTGGATAGTTTGGACAGGTTTGAATCGTGCAGGCCTTCTCTGTACATTGAATTTCTTTAAAGTTAGTTCCATTCGGACAACCTACAAATTTACTTATAGAACTACATGTACATTAACACTACGTTAATTCATCTCTAATAAACAAGATAAGCTTTCTCATAAATATATCAGGACTATCTTTTTTTTTAATTCATAAAATGACTGTTGGCATTCTAGTCATTATTATTAAAACTTTTAAACGATTAAAAATATCTGATATACCTCTAGTGGTCAATTGATATAAGACTGTTAAATGACCAGTAAATTAGTATACATATTATAGACACACTCGATATTCAACACAATAAAAAATTAAGAAATCTAACCATCGTTGCACCTATCCAAGCATTCTTCCAGTGTTATGTAGTTATTGCTATTTCCATCACAGCATCCGTAAGTGAATTTCTTGCATGCGCTGTCTACTTGATCGAAGTAGTATCGGGGACACAAACCCTTACACGGACCTGGATCTGGTGCCGCGGAACAGGATTCTTTGAAAGAAATTTAGGAAGAGATCAAGCGAAATGAACATGTGGCTATGCACTAGATATATTTATGTATATATAAATATATACCAGATAAATTAATCAATAGTCGTATGCTGTGGAAAGTTACTTAAATTAAAACCAGAAGTGGGGGATTTTTTTTTAACATTTTAATTATAGTTATTCATTTCACAATTGAGGTTGGGTGTCTCTTGAAATTGTTCAACATAAATTGCATAATTATTTTTATTTTTATTTATTTATTTTTTGAATTCAAATCACAGCATCACAGCATGTTTAATCTGGGTTCGAATTAAACAATAATCTTGATTAAGCCCTGTCCCACATGTATTGTAACCGATTAAATTTGTGCATGTATGAGTAGTGAAACGGTTCAAAAGATAATATAAATGGGAAAAAATAACAACTCAATTTATGATAACGACACATTTGCATTGTATAATATGATCATAGTATATTTGATAATTTTTCCCAATCAATAATCAATTTTACTGCTCACTCTTGTTCTTGTTGACTTTTTTCTTCTTCTTCTTCTTCTGACATATACTTGTGACGTCACGGTGTTTGTAGATGAACTGTGCAACACATCCATTGCATCTTGAACTACATAGTGAAAATAAATCAAACATTTCTATGCGTAGAGTCATACTCTCTGTTGTATGAATTCATTCAAAAGAAAATTATTTTTTTACTCCTTCATATAATGGGACATTGACTGTTTAACTGTATACTGTCACGAAATCTTTAAATTACCATTTGTTCTCATATCAGTTATATTGTTATAAAATTGTAATATAATATCGTTATAAAAGCGAATTTTAATTAAAGATAAATTGAATGTAGAAAGAAAATACTGACACACAGTATGCTTCAGGAAATCTTTGACAGATTTCATATGTGCATGCGTCCACCAAACATCGAATTAGATCTGGATTAGTACCGTCTGGGCATCCTTTTGAAAAAAAAACAAAACTATACAGTGATGTATTTCAATAAAAATAAACATTGATTCCGTGTTTTTCTTAATATTTCAGAAAAAAAAGTTTCTGTTCTAATCATTATTGATTAAATATGAAGATATTAGTAATTATGCCAATTATACAATTTGGCTGGGTATTCTATTAAACGTGTTTAGCGGAAATCAGCTTCTGCCAAATCAGTTACATCGCTAAATATCCTTTATAATCTCAATGAATAGGTACAGAAATATGCTATATATCAAATCTACGGGTTTTTTTTTTTTTTGGTTTAAAACGCATTTTTTGTGAAATATTAAACGAGCTAAACGTTTACATTAGCTAAACAGAGTACGTCTGTAGTAGCTTAATAAAGTATGTTTACATGCAGTAGCTAAATAAAGTACGTTTACAGTAGCTAAATATTGCATGTTTACAGTAGCTAAACATAATACGTTTACAATAGCTAAATAAAGTACGTTTACAGTGTAATGTAAACCTACCATCGTTACAAGTATTAAGACACGCCTGCTGGGTCAAGTAGTTGTTGCTGTTTCCTCCGCAACAACCGTAAATGAACTGCTTACACTTGTAGTCTGAGGGGTCAAAGTAATAGCGAGGGCAATATCCTTTACAGAGTCCTGGCTCAGGGGCAGCAGAGCAGCTTTCGCCTACGCAAGATATACAATAAATTCATTTACAAAGGCATCATTTTTCGTGGATTTAGTAATTTTCACGACTCCTAGGGTACGCTAATTCATGGACAATACATGTAGCTTAAAATTAATAAGATGGATTCATTATTATTATTTATTTTTTTTTTTTTTGGAAATTGGTGAACATTTCATTGTTTTGATCATCTTGAGAGCAAAATCGACAAAAAAAAAAGTGCTCAATAAAAAAAGTGAATCACAATATGTTAGAAGCAAAACAAAGTAAATAGTTTAGTGATACCCGATGTCTATAGTATTTTTTTAAATGTTGACATTTGAATATAAATATTTTTGATTTGAGGTGTCGGTTTTTGCCACAATTAGACCCGCAAATTTCAATTTTTGTTTCATTACTCCTGATTATTTCTTAGTAAGAGATGATAAGCAAAATGATTTTATTCCCGCATAAAAGGACACGTACCTTTTTAGCTTTAACGATAGCAAATGAAAAGTAGAAAAAGATTAAGAATTGAAGGACATTTAATGACGCAAAGTTAAAACATGTAGAACGTGATCTTGTATAGCATTACAAACATATGACTTAGCATGGCTACCAGTTTAAATAAAAAAAAAATGAAAGTAATTAAACGCAAAAGAGCTGATTCTAATATTGTAAACGTTTTACCAGTTGGGTGCGCTCCATCTACCCAGTCGGCAAAACAAAGTGCCTAAGGAAAGAATTATAAGTGAGTAAAACTACCGTTCTCATAATCATCTAATCGTGTAAACGTGTGATTTTTTAATATACATGTTCATCTCAAGATGAAACTTTCCTTAAGAAAACATATTAATGACTATCAACTTACCGAAGTGAAAATTATTACTTTAAACAACATTGCAATTCGTCTGATCCCGTCTAACAAATATACAGAAAGTGTTGATATGTTGAAATAACACAACAAGTCATATTACTAAGACATCGATATTAAACTTTATATTTTCCTAAGACAGAGATTTTGTGTAATCGCTGAGTGACATACACTTGATAATCTTTCTGATAATATGTAAAACACAATATCTTTTAATCTGATTTGGTTATGAAATTTATAGCTGAATTGTTTTATAAATGTGACGCTGAATTAAAAGGTATTTGGATGAAGGTTTTTTTATTCATTTTTTTTTTTGTCAATTTATTCATATAACTATAAAGGTATTATCCAGACAGTTCGTTAATCTTCAAATCAAGCAGTAAATGATCAAGGGATTTGCATTCAAATATTTAGATTAAACTGTAAAATGAAAAAAATTGATCTCTGTATCCAACTAAGAAGGTATCGGACCATTAATCAGCTCGTATTCATTAAAATGGTCGTTGCAGCTGATTAAAGGCAAATTAAATAAAATTTAGAATATAATAAAACATGTATTTTATAACAATACATTAACTAGATATCATTGTGATGGTAACCATCTCAAATAGCCTCGTTCAAAAATTAAAAATAGGATAAAAGCATTTCAGATGATTTTACTTTGACATTGACCTATGAATTAGATATTTTCAGGTTGGCATAGAACTTTAAGTCAAGCTCATTATCCCTTACTTACAGGCTTTTGGGGATTTAATACAATTTATTAGCAAGATGAAGCCAACGGGAAAAAATTTGTGGTCTAAACCTGGATTATAAAAAAAATCTGCTATGACCTTAACATTTGACCTTGAAACTTGCTTTAAGGTCGCTGCACACCCTTTACCCAAAAGCTCTGTTTATGTGAAGTATGAGCTAGATAGGGCTAAGGGGAGATAAAATATGCTCTGAATTTTATTTATTTTGCATGGCCTAATATGACCTTGACCCTTGACATAGAAATGTTATTCAAGGTCAATGCACACCCTTTGACCAAATGCGCTCAGTGGGTAAGTATAAGGCAGATTGGACCAAGGGGAGAGAAGATATGCCCCGTACAAGTGATCTCGGACGGACAGACGGACGAACGGACGGAAGTACGGACGGATGGAGAGAGAGAGAGAGATCTGAAAATTTTATATTTAAATTGCTAATGCAACTAAAACAAACTATACATAACATAAGTTACATTAGCACATTAAGTTATTCTCCACAAAACATGCATGACATTGATTTTTTTCTTTCAAAATAAGAACTTAACATTAATATATATAAACAACAAAGTATTTAGGTTAAACAGTATTTTTTTTAACCGCTACTAGTGAATTGGCCAAATATTTAAATTTAAAATTATCTCCAAATCCTTATAAAAGGTCTCTAATACTTTTGTTGTTTATACATGAGTTTTAGCAATTTTAGCAATCTCATCTAACACAAGAAGTTGTCTTTCTGAGATTCTTTTTAGAAAAGCTGTTACTTTAAATAGTAATTAAATATATTAATGAAACTATCTATATACATTTCTGAAACTAAATAATTTGTTGAAAGATGAAATGGGTTTTTTTTTTCATTAAAATGAAGAACACTAAAGAAAATTTGTAACTAATAATAAAGCTATAGAATTAACTTCATTTTAGTCGACAAAGGGTTTATAAACTTTCTTATTTATTTCAAATTCTTCAAATACTTAGGAGACATTTAAGCAAACTTCATCAATTCATTTGACGTTCATTCTTGTCCCTTAAAAACCGTTTAAAACATTAACTGTAAGATGTTCTACCGTACTTTGTATGGAATGGTTATAAGCCGAAAACTGTCCATTCCGTCAGATATTGTACAATCCTAGGCGCATCAGAAACTTATTGGACAGCTACATGTTACTTATTGGAGGGTTGCGGGATTTTCTGGACTCGGTTTAACAAAAGATGACGTCGCAAAAATGTTTTAAATAATGGATATCATACATGTGAAATGATTAATGATAAGTTAAGTTATAGTTTTCAATTAAATTAAGAGTAGTTTTACTTAAGATCTTTCCATGTACATGTAACACAGAGATGAATGGGTCTACTACTTATGGGATTATTATTATCAACTGACACTCAAATGGATATCTAAATATCAAAAGATATGACAAAAGAAGTTAAACAACCTAACTTTTTACTTAAGAAATCGATAATGTCATTTGCAGCTAAAAATGGGCACCATAAAAAGGCGCCATATTTTGTCAAGCAAAACATTTCATGGACACTTTGTTGAAGTACCAGTAGTTTGAATATCAACCTTTAATTTCCCGACATCAAGTCTGAATTATGAAGAGTGATTTACTTTTCTTTGTTTATATGTACCAGTTTACCAGGATTGATGTCTGTCGAACAAAGGATTCTTAAGATTGTTGCTTCACCAATGAAATGAAAAAGTTTAATCATTTTGGTCCCTGAAGATTGACCCTTTTAACATTTACTTCTCAAAGCGTTAAGATTAGTCAATAAGCATCGAAATGGCTGCACTCTCCAACTGTAATGGTCTCCACATAAAAGTAAAATAATCCCTCCTCATTCCTATAAACAATACTGAAGTTTAGTATATTTTATTTATTGTATATTTACTATATTTTGTATCTAACGAGTAATTTCTCCTCTTTTTCTTAAGAAAAACCGATTGTGATTCATAGCTCTATATAAACTGACAGTGTTGAAAATTAACACGATCCATTTCTAACAAGTTTATAGATCGGTCGAGTTCATAATCACGGACTGCACGAAATAATTGATGATGTCAGTCTCAAAATCCCATATATGACGACTTTGCTATTTCTTTAATCTAACGTACTGATGTACATCAACATTAAATTTGTTACTTTAACTTACTTTCTACGTTAAAAAAAGATGTAAGAATACACAATAAAATGCTTTCTTTGGTGATTTATGCGGTTTATAAAGGTAGCGATAATTGCAGAAAAACCGCGGGTTATGTATTTTTTGCAACGTCGCTACCTTCATGTTTAAATGACTATTTAACCAACCGTTTTATGCAAATAATATTTTGTCAGTTTTAAACGTGGAGATTTAGAAAATAAAAAAAATATTTTACATAACAACAAACAAAACTTTTTTTTTTTTAATTTATTTGAAATTAAACAAAGAAATAAACACAACTTATATTCATAGACGTATTCCGAGTATGATAATACTAGTATATCGAACAGAAAAAACATATGAAACTCAAAGACGTATATTTAAAAAACCTGTAATTTTATTTCAAACGAAACATTTAATGTGTTCTGACTGATTCCGACATTCCTAAGTTGTTAAATCTTCTCAATAAGTCTTCCACGTTATAAATCAAAACATTTTTTGTGACGTCTTCCGCGTTATGAATCCGATCAGATTCACACGGGCAAGGAGAACTGTAGAAAAAGAAAGTCAGAAAACCAGACGAAAATAAAGTGAAAAACACAACGCTTTAGATTTTCATCGAACACAATATATCCAATAAATCCAAAATGTGTAATCAAACGGAAAACTATAGATTTAATGAGTGTTATTTGTTGAAAATCAACAAGGATCATAAATTATGTAATTTGTGTTAAAATTATTTTGCTCTCATATAAGTCCTATTCCAAACTAAAAAAAAAAGAAATAAAATTGTTATGAACAATCAATTCTATCCAAAAAATACTTAATTGTTTCTAATTGGATCACATTGATAACGTGGTCATGAAAATTCATGTCTAGATTTTTTTTTATTTTAACTGATTCAAAAAGGGACTTTAGATTCCTTCCCTATACTTACAAACAAGTGGCTTCTGGAAAGTTGGGGCAAAATTGAATTGTACAGGCACCGACCAAACAATGATGATTTACTGGACAAACTATTGGAAGAATATTTCAATACACTGTAGAGGAATGTAAAAACACTCAAATAAAGGAGGTCACATGGATATAACATACACACAATAGTAGGATAAATGGTACCTCTAAGATTGAATAAACAGTCGTAATGTTAAAGTTAGTATAATGCTACTATACTCTGTCCTATGTTTCTGCTTCAACCACGTTTTGCGTAATACCTCGGTAATCATAAATACATAAACTACATCAATTCACAAGAATGTAAAAAGTCCAGATTATCTGTTTTGAAAGGCCCCCTCTACCGCTTCAGGTCTAATAACCGTCAAAAATAAAATAAAAAAGTCTACGGGGATTTTGCACTGCAAAAGACATAAAGTTCCCAGGATGATAACATTAACAATTGTGCGAGGTGTCCTGATTACTTCCAAATGGAGAAAATATTTAAACATTTCCCATTTGGAATCTCCGTACAATGTTTGTCTTCGTTCCTATGAAATTCTCCGGGTAAAAACAGATTATGTATCAATGAAGAAATCTTGGATTCTTTTCCCTTTTATCGATTTGAATTGTACTTCATTGACAGTTATGTTTATTCTAATTCAAAATCATCAAAAAGTGATGGAAGCATCAACTTGGAACAGATTATAGTACATGTAGCAGATATACGTGAATAGGCAGCAATTCATGTTATAATCTAATAACATTTTGTTTACATTTCTTTTATTCTAAATAGACAATAGAAAAATAATATTATTTTTTTTTAATTTGGTTTCGTAGGTGTAAAGTTTAATAAGCGTAAAATGGCAGCAAGTTTTAATTATCATGTTTATCCTTTTCGCCGTTATTTAAATCCAATAAACACAGTCAATAATCTGCTTAAATTTTTAGGTAAGTCTGTATAATCAAAGTACTACATTTTTTTAAATTGATTGACAATAACACACATAGGATACTGGAGCCTGCAAAGAAATACAACAGACGCTTTGTCTATAGACCAATGTTCACTTTAGCAAAGTTATGTCTCTTGGCTGCCATGGGAAAAATCCCAAATATTTCTCACAGTAGCCTTTATAGTTTAGAAGTTTGTAACCTTGTTATTTGACATTGAAATTCCGTTTTTGGTGTGAGATTTGATTGCCCTTAGGATGGCGCAACCCACACATCGAAGTAATAAATCAAATTAAAAGAAATTCTATCAAAGAACGCCTCAATTATTTGGTGGCATAAAGAAACGGACAGCTAGGTTTTCTCCCTTTTGACCTTTGGGTTGACCCCGCAAATGGAAAACAACTTTTGCAAAGTGTGTATTGGACTATTCCGTTCTCGAGGTACTGATAATCCGACTATATCAACATTCACTACTTTTAGTTTTGGAGTACAGAAAGGGGACTTAGTAAAATCTATCTGAATTTAGTTTAGTTAGGAATGTGTGAAAGAAGAATTATATTATGTTTATTCAAATTGATTTCGTTTTTTCTTCATTAACAGGTTTAGTGTTAATTAAGAAATACAGCAAAATACATTGGAAATGGCAACTTGGAAAGGCTTTAGAAAGGCCTACTTTAGTGAAGAACTGTAAAAAAATATTTAACAAAACTGATTTTTCTTAAAAACACCATCTGTGGTCCTCTAACTAAACAGTGTATGTTACCTGTAATCGGGAAAGGGGTTTCTTCCTGCCTTCTAGCATTGACGATGACCTACAATTCACAATGGTGATTTGTAAAAGCAATGTAAGCAGTGTAAAATTTTTTTATTGTTAAAGTCTATTTTACAACTTCAATTACAGTAAAATTTAAGGTTATTTGTTTCGAAAACCAATTTCATTTAAAGGTCCATATTAATTATTGAATACCGCGCGTTATAGCGCGGTATGATAATTTGTCTGCACAGCATTGGTGTGTTATAGGACCGACGACATCCAAAAATAAGCATTTAATGCTTATATTTATATTCATATTGATGTTTATTTGTATGAAGTATTTGTGTATCGTCGCTTTAAAGCCTTTACATACGCTCTTAGTCAGGGATATGAAACATACATGGAACAGCCATATCAACATGTTATTTAGTTCGCTTCCGCAACTAACAATATAGTGCCAGAAACTTTGTAGAGAAAAATCTTTTTTATTAACGAGTAGATATGATTAAATGATTATTTTTCATAAGTACATATCAAAATGGTTGTGTAAGTTTGAACGTTTCATTTAATCTTACAATAATAAATATACTCAAAACGCGTTATGACGTTTATATTTGTGCTTATGGCGCATGAATTGGCTAAGTGTATTCACAGGAAAATGAACGTCGCAGATTTCCAATGCAAACATAAGGGGAAATATACACTGAATGTAAATATTTTGCAATAATCGCTGATAAAGTTCTATGCTCTGCTTTCATTATTTTCATATCCCACTAATAGATTTATGTATTTTGTCTGCATTGCTTCTTATCCTTCATAGCCGCATAAAGAACAAAACAAAACATATTATTGCACACAAAAATGTTGACAAACCTTTATCTAAATTTAAACTCACCATTGTTATCGCAAGTAAATAGCCGAACAGAATAACTCGTCGAGTCATCTTGACTTCTATATCCTGTATTTGGTAATACAATATTTAATATAAGTTCGATCTAGCCTTTATACAGATTGTAAAAAAAATGCTTGTCACTGAAACAGATACTAAACGCCATATGACCCTCTTATAATGGGTTGGATGGTCGTGACCATTTTAGTCTATACTCTTATATACTTCCTTGTAAATAAGATCTCATCATGAAGATATAAGAAAATGATCAAATTTTAAATCTATTATTTTGGGATTTTTTTCTTCTGAAAGTATTAGTTCATGGCCAAAAAAAAAAAATAGTATGTGTCAAAGTTTAAGGCAGATGATCAATTCGTTGACCACCAAGCCTCCCTAACTGCAGTTCTTGTACATAAGATTTACGATTTGCACCTTCTTTACCACCGGACACTTTTTGTTGGAACATTATTCTTTTATTGCTGGTTGAACGTGTGCATATTCCAAAAATTCTTTTAGGCTCCATTTAGAAAAAAAATGGGGCATTTATTTTCATATACTTTTCTCATTTAACCGAGTTTGGTATTCAGGCCCACTGGGGTTATCGTAAAAAGAACTGGTATTGCGAGTGTGTTTATTAACCTTAAAATGGACAACAGAATACTTATTATAAAAGTTTTCTTATACAATGTAGATATACTTGACATGATCTTTGGTCATCAATAGAGAAAAAGGGAGCCCAGAGACTACATCGCTCACCTGAGGCATAATTCTGATCAAACCAGCGTGACGTACAGTATTGCGTTCAATATATTTTGAAAATTCTTGCTAAAAAACAAAATGTTAATTTAGATTTTTATCCACATATTTCATGGCGAAACATCAAACCCTTTTTTGTTGTTTCAGCAACTGAAGTAATTTTAAAGACTTTTCACTATTTCTACGTAAAACCCAATCCAACTCTCACTGCTGCTTGGAGATTATGATTTAAACACACTTGAATCTGCACAGCACAAAGATGCCTTCACATACGTTTCAGACTTTCTTGCAGAATAGTTTTCAAGAAGATGTAGTATAAATAAACAAGACGGAAACGTCTTTCAACATCAACCCAGGTTCATTCTTTTCAGTTTGCCTCTGAATTACAAAATAACAAAGATAACGAAGATTTACAATTTTATTAAGCAAAATCAAATATTGAACATAAATAACATTGTTTGATTCCGTTTCTAATCTAAGAAGGAGAAATGAAAATTTACCTTAATGAATGCCGAAAAAGGGGAGAGGGGGAGAGCTTGGTCCGTAGACCAACAAAAGAGTCTCCCGAATGCCCGATGACGGTCGTATTTATACACTTACAGACAATAGAATTTAAATAACAATAGACAGGGCATCAATAATCTTAAACGGAGTATAAATTTCCGGAATCAAACATATACAAATACATATAGATATACCACAAGATGTTGTAAGACATTCTCTTTTTACTCAACCCCTATTGAGACATCTACCTACATGTACCTCCCGGGATAATGATTTGTACAGACATGCATCTATACGCCCTAAAGTAGTGTTCACACAAGTTGCAGCTTTAAATTAATTGGTTTTTGAGAAGATTGTCCTCAATGTACCTCTATGTCGAAATTCGACCCCTATTGAGGCCTCTACCTACCCTGGGGATGATTATTTGAACCAACTTAAAGAAGATGGAAAATAAGGTAACGATAATGCCCATTTGGTTTAGTTGGCCAATTGGTTTATGGGAAGATTTTTCTCTATATATTTCAACGTAAAAAAGACACATCCCCCATCGTTGCCCCAACCTACCCCAGGGGTTCATTATTTGAAATATCTTGAGTTGAGGACTTTTGAGCTTTCAGCTCAGGTGATTCTAAAATTTAATTTAAAATGTGGACACCCCTTCTTTATATCTTGATTACTCTTAACTCTTTATAGTTCTTTACATAAGATTTAATTTTAATGTTATTTCGTTTATACTAAACTTTGATTCTCTTCCCTATTTGGCTAATTTAGCATCCTCATTTTGACATAATTGGAACACTTGAACCCATTCCATATAACATTAGGTTATGTATATGTGCCAATATTACAATCTATGTAGTTCTTCATAAAAAACAACTGTGAAGCATTTCATCATTTTTATTATTTTATATAGCCTGTTAGCATTTACCGAAGATTCTACAGATGCATTGTATATTGTATCAAATATAGCTAGGATTGGACGATGATAAAAGAGAAAATGTAATATTGATGCTATAATTACAGACAGATAATAGTCAAACATATTCATTAGAAATGCTCACCCAAGTACGTGGCTCAGTGACCTTAAACATGAGACGGTTTTTTAAAAGAAATGTTTCTTACAGGAAAAATATGATGCGATGCATTGGTCCCATATACATTTATAGCCTTCCATATACATGTACATTCATTCTATGTTTCGTTTCAATGGTTTACTTTATATTTAATCAGCAAATGTCGACGTATTACACAAATTTAGTTCGTTCAAGCTATAAAATGAGAGACATTGTCACACATGTACATTTATAAATTTAAAAAAAAAATTTGACCTAGTTGGCGAATGTAAGGTGATGCCAATATTTCGCTATTAAATTATTAATATACTCTAAACTTTTTGCGACAAATTAAAAGGTAGACGCCAGACATATTCATCAGAAAAGCTCACATGGATCTGTGGAACAGTGACCTTAAAAATGAGTTGATTTGTTTTAAAGAAATTTTCCTAAAAATACAGGAAAAAACCATGATGTGGTACATGTACATTGGCCGCAAATACATTTAGAGATTTCTCTATGTTTACACTTTGTTTCGAGGGACCTACTTTATACTGAATGAACAGATTTCAACTTATTACACAAATTTAGCTTAAATTATTCAAGGTGAACGGCATTGTCATACTACGTACGTTTTTAAATATTGAAAGTTTTGACTTAGTTTGTGAGGTGAATCACAGAACTGTACACAGATTAAAAGTTTAGTTTATTTTCATACATCAAAATATATTATGCATGAAATAAATAATAACTCTGAGCAGTATCCCTTTTGGTTCATTGAACCTTCACTAACATTACCTTCACTACTTCACTAACATTACCTTCACTACTTCACTAACATTACCTTCACTACTTCACTAACATTACCTTCACCTCTATTATTCCAATCAAAATGACCTTCTTTTGAGACACCATAATTTTTCACTTAAGCTGATCCTTTCTCATGCTTCAGCTGCATTAACTTTATTAACAAAAGGGCCTTAAACAAAACCCTTCGGTCCTCTTGCTTCATAAAATTTAAAGGTTTACTAATGTAAAACACAGGTCTTCTCAGTTCATCCACTTTAATAGAGCCTGTACTGTTCCCGAGCTTAATTTGTTCCATGCTTGACTTTTCAACGTGAAGATAAGTAATCCGCACCTGTAAAAAATGTTTAAATTTAGCTTTCTAGTAAAAGTGGCAATTTATTCATGGGAATCAATATTGTCCTAGTTTACAACATATTTGGACTATAATATAGCTTGCAAGGATGTTACTGTACAATGTGACAAGTCTGTGAAGTCTGTAACAAGAAGTGTTTTGGAGTACTGTAGATTAAAAAAAATGAAAAATAATAAGATTTCTCCACTGTGAATATCAACAAATGTATGCGAACCTAACACATGATTCCTTCTCTGACAAATCATGTAAAAGGCTTTAATCTATCACACATATAACTTATAATACATCCCAGTACATCATTCATCTTCCAAGAGAGGTAACTGTTTGAAATTTGTACCATTTTTTTTTTCAAACTTTCAGAGCAAATGCTTTTTCAATCTTTGTTTTTACAAAAAAAAAATGATTTCAAGAGGAATAATGCATTGACAATTGGTGTTATATTATAGAATACTAGTAAGGAAAACATTTTTTTTTTCGAAAAACTACCTTCAGTGCACTTGCATTAGGTCTCTCAACGATATTACATGAAAGGCAATATTATCTAAGTATATTAAGGTGGTATGGGACACCTGTCGATATTAATGTGGATTTAAGTACATTATAATTAAAATACTTTCACCGGTTTAGAATTTTCAAATTTTACAATATTTAACCAAAAAATAGCTTTTAGATATATTTGGGGTGGTAAAAATTGTAAAACCCCCAGTGGGATTCGAACTCATGACTTACAGATTCATAGTAAACCCTCTAAACCACTGCGCTAGACTGATAGGTGAACAATTTGGAAAAGATACTACTTATATAATTACACTTGGTTTTATTGTTCATTTCGATAAACAATACGTCACATCATGGAAGTGTATATATACCAAAGTCTTCTCTACTGTAATACCCAGGATCCCCTCGTTTCTCACTGACTGATCAAGATATACAAAAAGTTCTCCAATATGTGGTGCCACCGAGCATTTTTCAGAAGAAGTGGTGACAGTTGACGAAGAATCTCCTGAGTGACACCGGGGTCTCTTCTTTGGTTGCAAATCACTCTCATTCTCTTCCACTTCTGTACAGGCAACCCTAATCTGTACAAAACAGCAAAAAGTTTATTTTTTTCATCTCCATCCATACCTATAGATAAATTTTGAAATTTAAAAATGGAGATATTTGACAATATCTTTAACAATTATAGTAAAACTGTATTTTTATTTGTAGGATAATGGAAATTAATTTGCAACAAAATGCAATTCACAATGTTTTGTGTACTATTTTCAAAAATCATCAAAGAGTCAACAATTTTGTATGCATTTTACTTAAATTGTCCCATTTACAAATACTTTGACATTTAAAGATAACGCCCAAGCTCTATTCGCACAACGGTGTGCAAGTTTATACATAAATTCATATTCTATGTATAATCTAATACAGTCATATGGATACCCCATGGAACCCTACAGATATTCTGATTATATCAATGATACACTCATGGTTATCTCAAGGAATGTTACATATCATACCCCATAGAATCAAAATTATAGCTTAAGACACTCTGAGGTTACTATAAATACCCAATAGAAACCCATAGCACTCCAAGGACTTCCCTTGCTGCTCCCAAGATACTTCAACAATGCAACTAAATATTCAATGAAAAGAGACTATGGAATCTGAGTGCACCAAAACATACCACCTTGAATTTGGGTTAATGAAGAATGTATCAAGTGTAAATCAAAATTGCTAATTTTTTGACAGCCCCCTTTCAACTAGACTGGAATGGGCTGAACACAAATGGCTTCTTTGCTCACTTTGCTAAAGAGGGCTATTTATATCACCAGTGAAATGACTTCCATTTCACTTTTGATAACTTTTAGCTTATATTTTGATAGTCTAAATTATTTTTACTTTATTCCTATCATATATGTTCCAATGCCTAGCAATTCATCTAAAGCATTCCTACTTATTTATTTCTAAAGGTTATCTAAGCTGTTGTTTACTTCTTAATCCCCTAGAATATTTTTGTTAATCTCTATGCTTGTGGCTATGGTTTCTGATATAGGTGTTACATTAAGAGTTATATGTGTGTGTGTATATATATATATATATACACACACAACACACACACACACACACACACTTCACATATGCATACTTACATCACACATGCATACAACTGTTTTTTCGATCCCTGGATCCGACAGACAACAGAGAATGTCTGCTGTAGATGACACGGTCTTTCCCATAATCACCGCTTTCTCTGTCTCTACAAATGGTTGGCTCCTGAAAAGTTGTGAAAAAAAATATCATTGGAACCTCATTAAGGTGGTTCTCTACATCAATTAAACAAAGTTATATTTGAATTGCATTAGCTGCCAAAAAAACTGTGTTCATAATCATATAATATTATGCATTTATTGCTGTTTTTGCATCAGAGGTCAATACGATGATTTAGCTACCCGAGAAGTACAATATTCATTGAGCCGGAGGCGAAGTGAATATTTTACTTCGAGGGTAGCTAAATCATCATATTGATCGAAAAAAACAGCAATAATTATTTTATTATATGATTTAGCAATTTATACATTCATATCAAACTGAGTGTTATCAAGCAAAGATTTTAGTTTGAAACCATAGCCGAAAAAATTGAGAAACGCGATATTTCATTGGATGATCTATTTTTAGTCCAATGTAGAGAAATCAAACATTATATTGACCTCCTAGGTCACGTGCAGGTGAACATAAAGTTCTGTTTCTTCTAGATAGTTGGATATGAGCCAATCAGAGAGCTATGAATTAATCGATCATATAATAAATATAATTATGTCTAGGCATTAAATGTGAATTCTTATCTAAGAAATAAATAGCAGAGTTAAAAAGTTAACCATGTGATGATTTTGCTTGTTAAGTGATCATATCATGTGAAGCCAATTATAAAATCTAAATCCTCTAACTCTGCTCATTGAACTGTGAAAAATCAAGTTGCTACTCCTCTTATTGAAAGCCAGGAATTCACATGCAGTACTCCCAGTTAATACTCCTAACATATTTTCAAAGTTAAGAAGATATCTGTGAGCTTCAGCCAATGCTCACCAGCTCTGATGTGACTATACAAATTAGTATACAAAAAAGCAAAGTTGACATTTAACAAGAAGTTGATGTCCGATTGGTACAATAATAGATCCCAACATGCCTTAACAAAGAGCGTGTTAAAATTTCAAGCACCTGCAGGGAATAATTGCTGAGAATGCAACAGATTTTTTTTTACAGACAGATGGATGAACGGACATACAGACAGACAGACACACAAGGGTAAAACAGTATACCTCCACTGGTTTCCATACAAAGCGAGTTGTCTAGCATGGGTCTAAAATATTTGTTTGACGAAACTTGTTCAAATCAATGTAAACCCTACAAGATAATTGAGTGTAGAATATTAGATACATGTATTTATAAACAAAGTTTGATGTCATCTTTTTCGACATCTCCAAAGAGTAGGTTATATCAACACCTTGTGGCTAATTTTTGTTTGCAAACTTATCTTAGGAGACCGATTAATTATATTTCAAAAAAATTTATAAGTATTTTTCGAACTTCATCACACTCTTTAAATATTGAAAAAGGTCGACACAACAAGGTGCCAAGAAATGAAAGATTTTGCAATCATTGTAATAAAAAAGATTTAGAAGATGAGTTCCACTTTATACTCATATGTCCTTTTTACGCTAAATTACGAAAGAAATATATAAAGAGTTTTTATTACAAAAAACCAAGTGTTTTTAAGCTAGCTAAACTTTTAAGTGTTAACAATACAGAGGAACTCAATAATTTAGGAAAATATTTGTCTAGCGCTTTCAAAATGAGAGCGCAGCATTGTAATAATACTACAGTTTTAGCTACTTATCATACATTTATGTCCATTCATATTTTAAGATATGTACATGATTATAATGTCTTAATATGTCCACTCACTTACTGCACATTGCACATTTGTATATAATTTTATATGTATTATAATTTGTATTCCGATGAGTTGTAAAGCTTAAGGATAATAAATTGAAATTGAAATTGAAAAATTTGGAGTGGGGGTATCTCCTTTGGAGTGGGTGTAATGTATAATAACATTACAGTCACAGGGTCGTCCGAGCCCGTTTTGACATTAATTTCAATTTATGGTTAATACACTGAAATTATGATGACGTCCACTGGCTTGGCCTATGTCATAACAGTGATATTGGAAGACATCAGAAACTTTGTCAATGACATCCATTATAAATAAAACCACAATTTTTCCACTGCATCCAAATTCCACAAAATACAGCATATCTGCTTTACATGTATAAAGTGATATTAGATAGCACTTACCATGTATAAAAATCAAACAAGCGGAGCAGTTTTTTAAACAATGTCTGATACTTCCATTCCGATATAGTTGTGTCGGGTTTCCTTTGAGCAACAATATTTGCCAAGCAATAACGGAATTCATCCAACCTGGTTTCAAATCTGAAAAAAACAAAACAAAACATATTTATATTTTTATTTACAATGTACATCCACTAAGTATGATTCCCTTTATTTCTTAATACAGAAATTGATTGTAATTCACAGCTCTATAGAAGCTGACAGGACTGAACTGAAGTCTAAATGATCCAGTTAGTCATTCAGTCAAAACCTTCAGACATTCGATCCGTAACTAAGAAAAACACTGACTACATGAAAAAGTCAGCTGATTTCAGACTAAAATTTCAATAAAATATGATTTGGTTATTTCTTTTATCTATTATAACAGTCAGGGGTGCGACTTAAATCCATCATATTGAAAAATAACTGATTTTTGTCATTTCTACTAACTACATAATGTACACATCTTTTTATTTTTGTAAATATGACTTGTTTTCATCATATTTCCATTCCCAAGTTAATTCTTCCAACTCATTTACTTCATAGTACACAATCCTGCCATGGTCTCATGTGTAGAGAAGCACCTTGACCCACAGTTGAAACCAAAATAAATTAGTGTGCCCCATAAAACAAATGAGATAATTAAGTGCACCCAGACTAAACTGACTTAGTTACCAATTTATTGTGCTAGTATGTACTACTGGTACTGTACCAGTTATCGGCTAAACTTAGCATTCGGGTTTATAACATGCGACTATCCCAGATTTTTTAATTCAGTTGTCTGTTTCGAATAAAAGAAACTAAGTTTGCTTGAAAAATTTCTTGTCAATGAATATGTTTTAACCATGAGTTTAAACGATCATTGTTTACGGCTGATTTACATCTTTGCACTTTCAGCAGTGGGGGATGTGACGTAATAAGTTAAAAATAGAATATTACCTCTTTGTGATATGTTATTATATACCTTGACGTTCTTTGATTTCTCATACAATATTAATAGTACATATAACATACAGAAACAAAAGGAATTCATTAAATTCTGAGAGATTTATAGAGCAGCTGAACGCCTGAATGCAATATTATGTATTGAAAAGTCTAAGATTTTGTGTATTTATTTACCGTATGATAACAAACGAATAATTTTATGAGATTTGTTTAATATATGTATAATAGCCCCTACGACCCATAATCTGACCCCTGATGATACATAATTCAATACATTTTGCAGAGTATCAAATCAACATGTACAGGGATTTTTCTATGTAATAATCGTGAAGCCGATGGTACAGTAAATCGTAAAACTTGGCAAATTTGGGGCGTGCTAAAAAGCACAAAAACAAGATGTTTTGAGTTCTTAATAATGATATAATCTAGCAGATGGATAAATAAGGAGTTCACCATTTAAAGTATGTCAAGTTTTAACAAAAAAAATTCAGAAGATAAGAAAATACGACATGAAAACATTAAATTTTAGCCGATAACTGGTACAGTGCCAGTACTGTATTTTTACCCAGGGAAACACACAGGAACAAAGAATAAAAATAAAGTTAAGATGTATGAGCCGGTCCTATGATATCGCCGTAGTTAAATCATTTTGTGGAAAAATCTATCAATATGGAAATATCTCCAGAAACTGATGTTATTGTGAGTTTCCTCTATCATATACCTCAGTGATGTTCAGCGCGCCTCAGTTTACTATGTCTAAAAAATATCCTGACCTCAAAAATATATTATAATAATAATATTATTGAACTCTTTAGATAACAGTTATTAAACCCTATTACCAAAACATTCAAAATATTATATTTTCATGAGTTTATGTCTTATAAACAATATTAAAAGAGGAGTTTTAGGAGGCAGTTGGCTACCCGTCGTCCAATATTTCGCCAATGTTTTATAGCTAGCCAATATATTTTCTATATATTAATCTTATTTTTCAATTTTTTGTTTCAAAAACGTCTAAAAACCTATGCATATTTTTCATAAAAACAATATACTTTTGGTTTAAGATCATTATCTCAGTTTACTAATATGTAGTTCTCAAAGTAAGGTTGGTCCCGTAACATTTTTCAACAACAAAACATGCTATTGGCGGAGTTGCCAATCTCTGTTATTTATGTCTCTGCTGGCGTGCGACCAGTTCTCGCCGAGTACCATTTCTCACCAGTACATTAATTGTGATGTCATTTTTCGTATATAATTTTATGTGTTGATAAAATGACATCACAATGTACTGGCAAGAAATGGTATTCGGCGAGAACTGGTTGCACGCCAGTACATATTAAGAACATTTATAGGCTACATACATACTTAAGCCACAGGGTTTTGACACAATCTGTGCAAAAAATACATATATAATTTTTTTTTTTTTTGCACAGATTGTGTCTAAACCCTGTGGCACATTTTAGCTGACAGAATACATCAATAAAGAAATTAACCTGGGCTATGGGAAATTTGATATTTATATTACTTGTGGAAAGGAGGGGCCGAGGGGGTATGGTAAATCAAGCATAACCAGAGATACTTTAAAAAAAATAATGATGTTTTACTTTTTGAGCAGTTCCTCTGTCCTGATAATCTTTAACTGTTCTTCATTTGGCTCCCATGCACTGACCCATGTCTTCAACGGTGTAACAATATTAGGAGCTATGACATCTAAAGATTCATAATCTAACTTCAGATCGCAAGCCCCCACACATCGTTCTATCGTACGATGATCGGCTGATGAAAGATGAAAAAGGCACCACTTTGAATTGACTATGCAAAAAACGTCCTCCTCTACATGGCGAACCCTTAGTCTGTCGACAACACGTGAATCCCAATTTGCTGTGTTTTTAGGAAATATGAAGTCAACATCATTAGAGCTCGGCGAGCTTGTATCGGGGCAAGCTGATAGGTGTGGGTCATCGGTTTGTGTTGTCTCTCTCTGAGGGTATTCACTCAAATTCATGATTTCTTCTCCTCGAAGCGTCTATGCCGGTTTGTTTTGGTTGTTCTAAAAATAGAATTTTGAACGGTAGCAGCATAATTCGACCCTCGCAAGATTAAGTCCAGAGAGAGAGAGAGAGAGAGAGAGAGAGAGAGAGGGGCGCTTATGATTTATAAGCAGACAAATGATTATTTTTCTTATTAAATAATAAGTGATAACAAAACAGTTTACACCCCCTAAACTTGCTTAATAATTGTTTTAAGTTAATCCCACATAATGCATGTAATGGGAGCAACCCTTTTTAATATAAATAAAATTTAATTTTAATTCAAATTGATGAATTTTTTCGTTTCCACTTCGCTCAACCCCCCCCCCCCCCCAAAAAAAGAAGGTACCATGTACATGTACGTACCCCACTTTAATGGAGTGCACCATGCACTGCAAATGGTATTTAGAATGAAAAAAAAACGACTGAAAAAGGATACGACCAATATGATACATGATTGCTGTGGTTTTTTTTTAAATATTTTGCTTTTAAATTCATGTTATATAAACTTACAAATGAATTCGATCATTTAATAGATTTGAACGTAGTAGGCTATACCGGTAGCTGATACTATGCTTACATATTGTAGACTTTTTGCTGACGATAATAGTTTACAAGATTCTTAAAATAGTTAATTTGAAAATCATTAAAAAGAGTTTGAATAACTTGAAGGATCTCAACGAACTTGAGAAATGGTCTAAAACTGTTTTCTTAAATTTAACCTAACAAAACAAAAGCTGTGTATTTTAACGCAGTTCTAATGGTACACCAATAGATCTATCTGAGGTTCTGGCATCGCCCCACTGAATTTGTGTCAAGCAAATAGGAATGACTTTCTCTGAATAAGATATTCGACATACATTGATATTACGAAATGCCTCTTTGTCTTAGCTTCTTCTTTTTTAAAATTATAACTCAGCGCATTTCATTTGATTCAACTTGAAAACATGTCTCAAACGACTGTTCTTAAATTATAAATATGACAATGTACACGCACTGAATACAACACCTTGATTTTTGTCAGAGACGACGACCAATTAGATACAAAAATACGCTTCTATTTTTTTTTCTGTGTAAAAAAACTAATGTACATCATGTGTGCCACATTTCATAAATTTAATTAGATTTGGTTTAATGTGTTTATCACTCTCAGGCGTTTGTGATCAATCTGCAAATATCGTTTTGATGTGTCCAAGGTCAGGCTAATCTTCTGGCAATAGCTAGTATTCCTGGTGATATAAAAGTCAATGATGTATTCCACAGCAGGTGTTAGCAAAACAAAACCCCACAGATATTCCTAATTTAAAACACTGAATATAGGTAATCGAATTTATCATAAACAAAAGAGTTTTAATATTTTGCAACATACATTTTATTTGCATCTTTTTTTTTTCATGTAGCAATGGTATTTGTAAATGGAAATAAGATTAACAAAATGTTTTAACAGTTTCCGATTTTTAATTGCATCCGAAGATTGAGACAAAAATATTACAATCATAAACAAAGCAGATATCGAATAATTCCCCCTGAGTACCAGGTAACATCGTACGAAGCCACTTTAAGAGGGCTCGATGGTCGTGACCATTTTTAGACACTGTACTGGCCTCCTTTAGAAGA
>WFKH01011926.1:19991146-20001911 GCA_016163765.1 Magallana hongkongensis
GTGTGTGTGTGTGTGTGTGTGTGTGTGTGTGTGTGTGTGTGTGTGTGAGAGAGAGAGAGAGAGAGAGAGAGAGAGAGAGAGAGAGAGAGTTTAATTAAGGTCATTGTTATCAGTATTAATACAAAATGTTTGCATAACAATGATTGTGATTATTAGATATGTACATTTAAGCAAAGAATTTTCTATACTAAATATTTTATTTTTTATTTGAATAACTATACATACACTGTATAAAGCAGATAACCTCGTTTATTTAAATTCATGAAATTGCAACTCTTTGAAAAAGTACTAGTATTGATGTCAATTTCTGATAAAATGATTCATTAGAATGCAGTTAATATTTTTTTTTCAACAACATGCAAATTATTATTTTTAGTTACTGGTTAAATTTGACAAAAATGTAACTCTACATGTAGCTTGTAGAGACAGGAACAAAATGTAGTGATTTTATAAATTTCTCAAATAAACCAATATTATTTTTATTTAATTTTTTATCACCCGGGAATTTTTGAATGAGCAATTATATTCGGCAAATTCAAAGAACTTATTAAGACTTTTAACAAGTTTTTAATTTGTGCTAAAACTTTATGATTTTGTTTTAAAATCTGCAATATTCTTTATGTTGTTTTACCATTCTGCAAGAGACTTGTGGTACGCTAATCAATTCTAAGCTGAATTAGATCAGATAACCCGAACATTTGGCTCTACACTATGTGTCACATAAATTTGAAGAACTATTTACTAATGAATCAGTCGTGGGTTTATTCCCCGTGCAAGCAGATAATGAAAAGCATCTGTTTTTAACCAAAACCTATTCTTGATTTTTGAGGAACATGACACACTTTTTGAAGCGGTGGTGTAAGCTTATGTCGTAATTAGTATGAAGTTTTACCGTTAAAACTCACATTCATAGAATCTATTGGTTAAAAGCACTTCTGAGAGCACCTGTAGGATTTTCACTCATTTTGATTACGTGCCAAGCTGGCTTATCTATTTTTGTCATGGTCAACCACTATAAGAAAAATATTTAACAACGTCAGAATTTCCTTCGAGGTTGTTTGCTTTTTTGAGTATCACATGTTGCGCTTCGCTTAAAGTTAATTTTCAAGGATGCAAAAGTTCTTGAACCTGTAAATAATAAATATCACAGTACATAAAAAAATTCAGTTCAATATATGTTGCATAACACATGTAAATATAAATAGAAGAACCTTAATATCCATGGGTGAGGGAAACATGCGAGTGTTTGGGTTTTAATTTCTTGCTCCAAATATATTCAATAATTTAGAAATAATGACTGTTGAATTCCTTGACATCTGTACTATGTGACAAATCTAAACAGGCAAAAGTACACGCTGTCAATAACAGTTCTGCTTCAGATGTAATTTGATCAGTGTAAGTGTAAAAAAATAACGTCTTTGTGTATTGAGGTTTACAAAAAAATATAGAGATTGAGTTTTTTTGTATATTGCAATGCTGACTGCTGCGTTTTTATCATTTTTATAATTTAATATAATGCTATATATGCAAGCAGATTTACAATTTTCCTTTGCATTAAATTCAAAGGTTTAGTTTGACTGTAGATCTATACCCTTTATTTTTTATTTTCATTCTGACTGTCGTTCCCAATCTAGACTGTATCAATTTTCTAAAGTATATATTTTTTTCTGAACAGATCTGGTTTCAATTTTGCTAAGTATGAGGATCTTGAACTTTTTTCTGAGTTGTAAAGTTTGACTGTTGCTCTTTAAATGCTTCCAATTTCCTTGAATAAAATATTTTATTATTTACCCTCACCTTCATCAACTCTCTCCGCTTAGAGAACGAAATCGAAATCTCACCTCTTATCTAGTTTGCAAGTTCATAACACTTCCCTCATTAATCATTTAATTTTGTGAATCTCAGCACCTTAGCTAGTCCAAGGTCAGTCTTATTATGGTAAAGAATAAGTTTTAGTTAGTCCATGTTATATACCGGGACCTTGACGTTTTCCCTGAATTTGGCTGTAATCTTTGATTTGACTGTGGATCTATATACATTAGACGGTATCAACTCTATATAAAATATTTCACTGCGTGTCTTTGAAAGGGATTATGACCGTGATTTTAGCCTCACACATGTTTTGAAAAAAAAAATATGCTGTATACAAAACCCTTACAAATAAATAAATAAATAAATAAATAAATAAATAATATTAATAGTTTGCGAAAGCAGGTTCTTTTGTGGGTTAATTGCTGCCTTTGTTTTTACTGCTTTTTTCGGTGTTACTTTCTTAACAGGTGAATTTATACATGTATCTGCTTTTGTTCTTTGTTGCTTTCTTGGGTGTGACTTTCTTCCTCTTTATTTTATAAATCTATGCAGGTATCTCCAATATGGAATAAAAAAAATGAAAAATAGCGAGATAAAATCTGCAGTATGCCCTATTTTTTTTGCGCAGATCTCACTGTTCTATATTTAGATTACACATCCATCTGCTATAGGCCTAGGCAAACGATGCAACCTGATACGGCAAATAAAATCGTGGAGTGGTAACAGGTTGGTGAATGTCAATAATTAACGTCTCGTTTCTTGTTGTAATGCAGTGAAGTCGCTGTGTTTACTAATGTTTTGAACATGTCTTGATAAATTTTGCTGGCTAAGCAAGAGAGATTAGTTTTCTCATTCCCACCTCAAATTATCAATTTCCTTTAAACATTGTAGTCTTGTCAATTAGAGATTTGTTCTTTTGACATACATAGTTGTGAAAAATGTATAATTGTGAAAACTTTTTTAATACCCTTAGAAGTTAGTAGATATAGATGTTAGATAGAATAATTTATTAATTTAATTTTTTTAAAACAGGAAATCTCATTTCTTAATTAATTCCAATCCATATTCTGTGTCTTAACTTTTAATAAGTTTCACTTTACCAAAAGGAATTTAAGTGAAAAATTGATACTGATGTGACGGGTAGTTATTGGGGTTTCAGCCGCCACCCCCCCCCCCTTCCCCATTTTCTCTGCCTCGATCTCTCTCCAGGGGGGTGGCTGAAACCCCAATAACTACCCGTCACACTGAGATCAAAAGTGAGCTTCATCATCTAAGTTCTATGTCCCCAAGGCCAGTCCTAATCTGGGCTTACTTAATTAATGAGCACAAGGTATAGTTTAGGCGCAAGGTGCTTTGTAAAAAGCTATAGCGCTTTTCCCATTAGTTTCGCCTACACCCGCAATGTTTGAACGAAAAGTACCTTCTGGATGTCCATAAATTCAGAAAAACTGCATCAAGAAATGAATATTGAAAACTAATTGTTTATACATGTATTAAGTTTAATTGATATTCTAAACTAAACTAGAGTGTGAAGTGTTATTGAAGAAACCTGTTTATATTGGGTGTGCTCTTAACTCAAAATGATTTGAAAAAACTCTCCAAAACCCAGCATTATTAGATGCATGAAATTTAAGCTTTCTTTACAAAAATATATTTACTATTTGGGTGAATCAATCAAGCGACCACAAAACCAAAACAACCATGCATTACCACTAGGCCACACATACAAAACGTTTTGTTAATTTTCTGTTTTTAAAATCGGGATCGGAAAACACTTTAAAAGTAGCCGACAATTTTGAAAAACAAATTGTTAAAGGATTAAAAGTCAGTGCTGGTTTCAGTGGTTTGCAGGCCTAACATGTAAAGCTGTTGTAAGTATATAATCAAACATGCTTTTTGTATTTGCAGTGATGTTACACTGCAAGTTATTCTGTACTTGCCAATGTCATTTTTATTTTTATTTTCTGTCAAATTTATGAAAATTTTAACGCATGTGCCATCCTCCTCTTTGAGAGTCTCTATCATGTGCGGATACAGAATATTTTTCCAGGGGTACGAGGTTAGGGGTTGATTCTGAGGGATAATTGTGTTTGCCAGAGAGGGTCCAAGGCTCATTTTCGGAAATTTAATAATACAATAAGTTTATCGGTACAACTGTGTGGAGTGAAGGAGCCCAACATAATTTTGAATTAAATATATTATCATATATAGGCCTATATGCATGGGTATATACATACATATGTTTCATATTAATGAATATTATAGCGTGGTTTTCCAAATGGATGCATCAACTTGATAAAAAAATTGGTAAAAAAAATATAATTCATACTCCCGTTTGCTTGTATATTTTACGATGTGGTCATGTATGACCCACTGTGTCTTGCGTAGGGCCTATATGAGTTAGTTCCCTTTATTTTATGGTGCCCTTGCCTTCGGTGACGTGTTATAATTGGAGTCTGAGAACATAATCATGCAGTGTTATGTTTCTAAACAGAAATCGAACCTATAATACTAAACAAAGAAATTGGGCGCACAAGATTATAAGTTTGCAGGAATCATCGACACGAATCAATAGTGATTTAAATGTCTATAACCTTGAAAGGCTATGTACAGATTTGAACAAAAATTAATTACTCAAACTTACTATATCATGTTGAGAGTTGAAGTACATGTCTATTTCGGCTATTAAAAAAAACTCACAAGCTTTCTAAAAATGGCAATGAGAGAGTAAACCGATAACTAGTTTTATTGGAAATGTTAATGCATACATATTTTAATTCATTTATATCGTGTATCTTAATAAACTAGTAATAAGAACAGAAAATAGTGTTCATACGGCAGAAAGCAATAACGGCAAATTAAAATATACCGGTATTCTATAATTCAACATAATGTTATATCAACATACATTTAAAAACAAAAAAGTTAAAAAAATAAAATGAAAAAGGAGTCACCGGTAGGATTTGAACCCCACATGTATGTATTCACTAATCCAGGACGAAACCATTGAGCCATGCGTGACTTCACAATATGGGGTATAAAGTAGTGTTTGAAACAACATTGTCATATCCATGGACTTTGTTTTTTATCCTCCCAAAAATATTTTGAAAAAGTACATAATTAGTCATCTCTGGGTCATCTCTCCATCTTTTTTTAAAAAGCGACACCTTTAATGTTGAAATATGTCATCTTTGCACGTTTCAAATTTGTGGAGAGAAGACACAGAGACAATAAAATCATTTAAAAACAGCTGTAAATAAGTATGATTTTGCATGAATTGCATCGTGATGCTATATTTAGACCCATATTATGATAAAACCTTTTGCATTACAAACATTTTTCTACCCATTCCACGTCCAGCAGAAACCAAATAACGGTTATAATTCGGAAAATGTGCAAAATTAATTGATGAAATTTCCACTCTCCTTGTGTGCCCAGATTCCTGCCGAATCTACATCTTAAGCTAGTGATGGGCAATCGGACCAAAAACCATAATCGATCATCGGAAATAATCGGACACATATAATCGATTAATAATCGATTATAATCGGCATTTTCATCCCTAATGTTAAAAGTGCATGGCTTACTGGGTATTTATTAATAAATACGGCAGTTTCAATTATTATTTATTAACCTTCCTTTGATCACAGTTAAATAAATCCGGATTTTAAGTCATGGAATATAGTTTATAATGTCTCCAAAAAAGAAATGCTTTAAAACCTATTGAAAATACTTTACATATCACTATTGACACTCTCTCTCTATATATATGTGGTTACTAAAACTAGAGGCATTATGGGAACTAATTCAATATCCTATAATCTTCTGCAGTTTTCTGTAGAGATTAAATTGAAATCACACCAAGCTTGATAAATATAAAAATCTGTGAATATATTTGAATATTGAAATGCAAGAGTATTTTTCCAGACGCATGCAATTTTTACACTGTTTGTGACATGCTATCTAACTTGATTTTGTTAGGAGGGTTTCTTTTTAATCTGTAAAACATTGTAAACTCTGAGATACTTGACATTGTAAATCCTGAGGATGGATAAACAAACCGATCTCCTTTATTTGTCAGAGAATTGTTACTGTTTCCATACACGCAATCAACTACCGCCATTTTGTTTTCCTTGTTTATAGATCGGGTTTGACATGCAGAAAATAAAATCTGAACCAAAACTAACCAAAATCCGGATTTTTTTTTCTGTTAGCGATGTCGGCGACTTGTATTTTGAAATCGATTAGTAGCATCGTGGGCCTCAGAACGATAGATAATCGATCATCGGCGACAATCGTTTCATCACTATCTTAAGCGCCTACTTTCTTTAGTCCTGATTAAGTTTTTGTCTTTTTGTGTTACCCATATTAGAACAGAAATCTGTACATACACATGTAAGTGGTCATCAGAGATAACTATGTTTAGGGAAGTCATCTGTGTTGATATTCCACCGACATCCTTCTTTAGAATGCTTCACTATATTTGGATTCTGTAATATCACATTGTTTGTTTGCCAAAACTGTATGTCAGTATATGGCTTTGAGGTTAAAAACTTTTAATCCTTGATTTATTTATAATTTCATCAGAAAATAAGGATACCTTTTATTAACCTGAAAAATTTGTAATTAATGACATCATTTGTTTATTCCTGGTAAGCTAACAAACTTGCTTAACCTTAAACTCATCACAGCACCATGCATCTTATCGATTCTCCCTTCTCCTACGTTTTAAACACCTTACATACGAAAGGAAAACATGACCTATTCTATGATTCCTCATTTTTAATTTTTATTTCAATATAGCAACAGTTACATTTTCGCTCCATTCTTGATTTTTTGTAAAAAAAAATTTGAGTTATTTACAGAGGGCGAAAGGGGTTAAAATAAAACAGGGGCGAATATTGGCCGATATATTGAGTAAATAAGTAATAAGTATTTTTAAACAAATGGAGCTTTTATTGAGTATGTATCTGCAACGTGAACTGGCCTTCGTTGGATATGAGGTGTCTCCATCAATCAATCAATCAATAAATAAATAAACCAAGAGTTTGCGAAAGCAATGTTGAATATCACAACATACCTACCTCTTGAATCATGTGATAAGTCAGCGATCCAGTGTGAGGAATGGCTTTCATTTAGTTTGAGATATCTTTTAAAAAACCTCAAAAATGAATAAATAAATATGAAATATATAAATAAATAAAAATGAATAGTTCACAAAAGCAGGTCTTTTTGAGATTTTTCGGGCGTCATTCTTTTTTCACTGTTGCTTTATTGTGCATCAGTGTTTGTCTCTTTTTCTTGCTGCAATGATGAAGATCATTAAATCTACTCTTTTTAGCTCACTTTTTGTCCGTCGTCCATCTGTCTGTCTGTCCGTCCTTCTGTCCGTAAACTTTTTACATTTTCGACTTCTTCTCCAGAACCACGGGGCCGAATTTCAATCAAATTTGGCACAAAGCATCCTTAAGGTTAAGAGGATTCAAGTTTGTTAAAATGAAGGGCCACACCCTCTTTCAAGGGGAGATAATTAAAAATCATTAAAAATTTGTAGGTATTTTTCAATAATCTTCTTCTCAAAAACCATTCGGCCAGAAAAGCTGAATCTTTTGTGGAAGCATCCTCAGCTAGCGTAGATTCAAGTTTGTACAAATCATGACCCCTGGGGGTAGGGTGGGGCCACAATGGGGGGGGGGGTCATATATTTACATAGGAATATATAGAGTAAATCTTTAAAAATCTTCTTCTTTGAAACTGATCAGCCAGGAAAACTGAAACTTGTGTGGACGCATCCTCAGGTAGTGTAGATTGAAGTTTGTTCAAATGATGATCCCCAGGGGTAGGGTGGGGCCACAATGGGGGGGGGGGGTCAAATCTTTACAAAGGAATATATAGAATAAATCTTTAAAAATCTCTGAAACTGATCAGCCGGAAAAGCTATAACTTGTGTGGAAGCATCCTCAGGTAATGTAGATTGAAGTTTGTTCAAATGATGATCCTCAGGGGTAGGATGGGGCCACAATGGGGGGGGGGGGGGGGTGTCGAATTTTTACATAGGAATATACATAGTAAATCTTTAAAAATCTTCTTCTCTGAAACTGATCAGCCAGAAAAGCTGTAACTTGTGTGGAAGCATCCTCAGGTAGTGTAGATTCAAGTTTGTTCAAATCATGATCCCTGGGGTAGGGTGGGGCCACAATGGGGAGGTCAAATTTTACATAGGAATATATGGAATCAATCTTTAAAAATCTTCCTCTCTGAAACTGATCAGCCAGAAAAGCTGTAACTTGTGTGGAAGCATCCTCAGGTAGTGTAGATTCAAGTTTGTTCAAATCATGATCCCTGGGGTAGGATGGGGCCACAATGGGGGGGGGGGGGGGGTTGTCCAATTTTTACATTTGAATATATAGAGAAAAATCTTTAAAAAATCTTCTTCTCAGAATCAATTGGACAGAAAAGCTGCAACTTGTGTAGAAGCATCCTCAGGTAGGGAAGATTCAAATTGTTTATATCATTATCCCTGGGGGTAAGATGGGGCCACAATTAGAAGTGGGGGGGGGGGGGGAGGTGTCAAATTTTTACATAGGAATATATAGGAAAAAATCTTCTAAAACACAAATTGTCTAGAATAGCTCTAACTTTAGTCAGTTCAGTCTTTAAATAGTCTAGATTTAAATTTGTCAAAATCATATTCTTCAGGAGGTGGGTTGGGCCACATGGTGGGGGGGGGGGTCCAATTTTACAAAGGAAAACATTTAAATTGTTCACAAAAACTCAAATGTTTTTATATATGGTTTTACTTATATGCAAGCATTTTGACATACTGTTGATTCTTTAAAATTGTTTAGACTCTGGCCCCTGGACAATTCTTAGACCTCACAAGGGGCTCAAAGTTTGATGTAGGTTTATAATCCATATATAAACAGTTGTTTAAGTCTGATCATCTTCTCGAGAACTGCAATGCTCAATATGTGATATGACTGTAAAATCATCCTGTTACAAAGGGGCTCAATGATAAACATAAGAATATGCAGGGGAATTTTTTTTTTATACAGGATCTATTATGCGACATTGTTCAGATATTTTGTATATGACTCTGTAAAGCTGATTTTATTATGTCTGTTGTTGCTCAGGTGAGCGATGTGGTCCATGGGCCTCTTGTTTTGCAAAATGGCAGCAATGCAGAGCAAGAAATGGCCTTCTATTGGTTTCAGGTGTCTAAAAAATAAACTCAGAAAATAATAATAAGTTTAATGCATAAAATGATTAACAAAGACAGTCTCCATTTCTAATTTCTCAGATATATCCAAACATATTTTGTTGACCATTTTGTTGTCTGAAGGTTTAAGATCAATCCAGGTCAATATGTGGGCCTAGCTGCTTTGACAATGGAAAGTTGCATTCTTTGGTGAGACATATACCTCTTGTATCATGTAAAATGGCAGCAATGCATTGGCAGAATGGCATTCATTTGGATTCAAGTGTCCTAAGCCCTAAAAATAAAAAAATCAATAAGTAAGCTAATAAAAAATCACAAATAAATATAAAAATAAATAAAAACAAATATTTTGCGAAAGAAAGTCCTTTTGAGATTTTTAGCTCACCTGAGGCAGGGGGGATCACCGGGGAAGGGTAGGGCCACAATGGGGGAGGGGGGGGGTCAAATTTTTAAATAGGAATATGAGAAAAAATATTTTAAAACTCTTCTTTTCAAAATCTAAGAGGCCAAAAAAAATGGAAACTTGTGTGGTAGCATCCTCAGGCAGTGTAAATTCAAGTTTGTTCAAATCATGATACTCAGGGGTATAAGGGTGGGGCCCCAATGGGGGGTGGGGGTGGTTGAAGTTTTACAAAGAAATATATGAGAAAAATCTTTTCAAAAACCATTTGGCAAGAAAAGCTTTCATATGTGTGAATGCATCCTCAGGTACCATATATTTAAGTTTGCTCAAACTATGACCCCTAAGGGTAAGATGGGCCACAAGGAAGGGGGGAGGCAATTTTTTTCATAAGAATATATAGAGTAAAATCTTCTTAAAAACTAATTGGCCATTAAAGCTGTAATTTGTTTTGAAGCATTTTCAAGAACACATTGAGTGGGGGAGGCGGTTTCCAATTTTTACATAGGGAAAAAAACTAAAATTAAATTATTCTCAAAAACTCAAATGTTATAATACATGGTATGTCTACTTATTTGCAAGCAGCTTGACATATTGTTGATTCTCCATTGCTTAGACTCATTTATTGTGGCCTTTGGGGATCAAAATTTGTGAAGGTTTATAGATATATAAACAATTGTTTAAGATCTTCTTGAGAACTGCAATGCTCAATATGTGATATGACTGTGAATGCAATGTAAAAACTGGCCCTCATTTGGTTTCAGGTGTCTAAAAAGCTCTCAAAATAAATAAATTTATAAATATTAAGCAAATAAATATACAAATAAATAAAAATTGATGTATATGGCTGATATTAATAGTGAATTGATATAATTTTTGCTTCCTTGTCCCAGAGCTAATTGTATAGTTTTGGTGGATGCTCAGGACTGACTTAACTCACTCTTAATAAAAAAAAAATTTAATAATTATCTTATAATACATGTAATAAAATGATAAAATAGATAATGATATAAATATTCTCTTTGATCTTTATGAACTCATACATAAAAAACAACAAATAAATTATAAATAAATAAATAAAATTGCCTTCCTGTCATAAGAAAAACAAAATGTTCAAGCTTACACATCTTCCGTCTCAGACTTCGAAAGCTTTTTGTCCTCATTTTGCCCTCTTAGAATCTAACCTGATGACCACCTTTCCCTTTGGGATCAGAGGGTGGGCATGTCTTAGTAATTTCTACTCTGGGCAAGCACTGTTCTTTATTAAGGTACATTAAATGCTTTAGACAAATGGTAAAACTGTGTTGTATGGAACAAACAACAAATTGTGAAAT
>WFKH01011926.1:20031278-20062744 GCA_016163765.1 Magallana hongkongensis
TAATTTATTCAAGGAAATAATTACTTGATCATGCATCGTATTTCACATGTGTTCAGGAAACAGATAGGGCGGAAAAGGAAAAGGTTGAACTAATACTTTCATAAAATTAATGATACTATAGAACAGCTTGCTTTTAATGAAATTAGGAAAACTAGAATTATTTAAGGTAGGACAGTTTCAATGAACTTTATTCGCAATAAGGCTTTGTTGGGAAAGTCGTTATCACCTTATTGAATGTTTAAAAGGTTTATAATTGCTCAGATTAATAATAAGCTTTTAACTTGTCCTATCACGCATCTTAATGCATCGAAGTTTTACCACTTTTATTTCTCCCTATTAATATCGTCGTTAACATAGAGAGTATATAAAGTAATTCTTTGAACTGAGTGTGTGCAAGTTAAGTTTGTCATTGTCGTTAGATTGACGTTAATACTCAGAAGAAAAACACTATGAAATCAGGCTTGGTTTCTTCGACAAATGGGACTCTTTCACTAGACAAATGGAATTCTTACTACAGTGAATTATATTTACTAAACAAAATTTTTTCTTACTAAAGGATTTATAATCGGAACGTGTGGCAATGCCACCGTCATTTTTGTATACCTAAGTGGCTTAAAAAACAACGGCCAAAGTCAATTTTTTTATACCTACCTTGGCAATTAAAGATTTAATGTGTATTTTAGTAAGTGCAACCTTTAACATGTTGCAACTTACAAGGCATGTAACATTTCCTGGTTCTTGGGTTTGCAAACTTTTTTTTCAGTAAGGGTGATTTTGGGCCACTCTAGTGATCATGCCAGCAATTGCAGTCAGTAGGTTTCAACAAATATTCCATATTATTAAATGCCCATCAAGACCTCAAATTTGCGGATCTTCTTTTTATGTTCCGGTATAGTAAGTGCAATTTCATATATTCCAACTCTTTTTTTTCGGAATTGTCGAGGTTTACAAAGAAAACATTACCGGGTACAAGTGTATGAAGATTGATACCGATGCTCGTACATTGGATAGAGGGAAAATGACATTTATTGCAGTTTTGTATGGGATTTGTGCGTTCATTATCACAGTTTCGTATGTTTCGATTGCCATGCATAATTTCAAAGTTTACTGCAGACAAAACACATTGAACGTGAATACAAATGATTCAGGAAGAGAAACAAATTTGAA
The DNA here is from genome assembly GCA_016163765.1 of Magallana hongkongensis. NCBI lineage: Eukaryota > Metazoa > Mollusca > Bivalvia > Ostreida > Ostreidae > Magallana > Magallana hongkongensis. Next base: position 20,032,446 of record WFKH01011926.1, read on the forward strand.
GCAGTTAAAACGAAATAGAATACATAGAAAAAACTTATCATGGAGACACCGTTTAACATTGATGTTTTTCATATAACAGTTATGTATGATGATGTCATATATACCTTCTTTTCTCATCATGAAACAGGAAGCTATTGATCTATACTTTTGGGGGAAAAACGCGACGATCTTTCTAGAAACCCGTTTATGGCAATGAGAACGCTATACTTTGCAAATGCCATTATTAACCCTTTCATATATAGATTTTTCGACCATGCGTTTAAGAGTAAACTTGTGGATCTGGTTCACAAAAGGGACTATATTGAATTTGCCTTAAACGTTTCCACAAAGAAATATCTTTATTTTAAAATCATAGACTAATAAATGCGATAAAGCGAAAAAAAATAAAACAAAACAAAACAAAAAGGAACAATAAACAAACAATTATGTTTTTTTGAGGCAACGTCGGCGTTTGATCAAACTAAAAGGCTACAAATTTGTGATAACCAAACCAAAAACTGGTTTCATATGGTTTCATTTAGTAAACATTATCCGTTGGTAGTAGATCACAATGCATCTCTGCTGGCTTAAGATATAAACATTTAATGGTACATTAAATTATTTTATGTACAAAATTTGGAACATTTGTGGGGTTTCTCTGTACATTGTCAATTTCCCTTTGGGGTACCCCATATTTATTGATCAATCAGATTGCAGTAGTTTTCCAAATTCTTAATTTTCACCATTGCTTGAGCAGCACAGAATTTTGAGCTAAAGAGTTTTTATTTATTGCAAAGAGACATTTATCGATTGAATGCAGTGAATTTTTGTGAATGTTATTCAATTGGATCGAGGACATTTGTTGTGTACGTCAAGGTGCGTATTATTTTGTGTATTTTTTATGCTTTAATGCAATCTTCGATCAGAATTCTCGCTTTGGGACGCAGGGTTGTTTACAATCTAAAAATATACATTTGGCCCAGCTACAGCATGGCAGCGTGCGCGAAGAATGTGATGATTGTTGGTTATTCATTTATAAGACGTTTGAGGGATTTTATAAACAATTCGCAAGGCAACGACAATTTACGGTTATTACGAAGTGACTTCAATGTGTTTTTTAGTGCTAGAGGAGGTTTGACGATTCATAAACTGGCAAATTCACCGGAGATGTTGGATTCCGCACAACTACAGGACATTTGTTTTTTGCAAATTGGAAGTAACGATTTGTGTGATAATTACCGTTCAGTGAATGACATTGCTAATGCAATCTTTTCTTTTGCTTCATATTTGGTCTTGGCAAATATGGCTAAACTGGTGATAATTGGACAAGTTTTAAGAAGATCGTCTCATGTTGCCGGAGAACGTTACAATGAAATGGTTTTAGACCCAAATGACTTGCTTAAAACGCGTTGTGAATCCTCAGACTTAAACATTCATTTCTGGAATCACCGAGGATTTTAAAACATACAAATGTCCTATTTAGCGTCAGATGGTGTCCATTTGCAACATCCACCCATTGATGTACGCCCCATGCTCAAGTATCTTCGTACCATCCGAAGTGCCATCCTAATTCATACACCCAGTATATCCAGATAAGTAATGATTGAACACTTTTTAATCAATGTTTAAGTAGTTCAATTATTCAATTTTATAACATTTTACCAATTGGTATGTGAAACATTAGTCATGAATTGATATAATTCATTAATTATTTTATAGCTGCTATCAACATTGGCGAGATGTTTCATAAATTTTTTTATGATAGGTCTAGCCTGTGATCATTGATGGATCACTACACCTTTACAATTGATTATTACACTATTTCAATTGGTACACATATTTTATGCTGAGCCATGTCAGTATTGGCTCTTGAGCAATTTTATTTAAATTTGATACCAAATTAGTATCATTAATGACAAGTCGCGTCAATTGTGGTTAATACATTATTATGTTTATTATATGTTGTTACTTATCCAATGTTGCATTATTCACTATATAGTCAAGTCAATTTTGACTCAAGCAAAATTTCTATTGAAATGTGATATCCAATTGATATCCTTTCACTTTTTTTTCCATTTGGCCATGTCGATTATGGTACATGCATAATTTATTTCAATGTAATATTGATTTCTTTGAATATTGTATGACTAGTCATGTCAATTTATGGCTAAATATTACAAATTCTGTGATGAAAACAGAACCTATTGCTTTGTGTTTTCAGCTAAAGTTTATATTGGCATGTATGTTGCCTACATGGTGTTCAGTATTGACTGATATTTTGTTTCCGTGAATTGGAGTTCAAGTTTTATTATTATTGGTCACAGTCCACAATGTGAATTAAAGATGCTTTGGATGTGACTGTATAATTGATATTCCTTGTTCAGCAATGTGTAATTTCTGTACAGAAATATTCCTTTTATGGTATCAACAACTTCTCAAATATAATTTAATGTCTTGATTGCAAGTAAATGTCATTAATATTTTGTTGGCATTCACAATTACAGTACTGTGTAACTCATTACATTATTTACAATTATATTATGCAATGTAGGGATTATACAAATCCTTTTTCTCACTGAATGTTCCACTGCATAACCAATGACTGATTGAAGGTCATTAGTGAAATTATACTTTACACATATTATTAAAGAACGAATTATTTATGATTACTATCATGCTTTATTTTAGTGTACATTGTAATCTGGGAAAAAATGGGACCTAAAAAGAAGCGTCCAGCAGAAAATACTGGCTAGTTGCCTCCCACTCCAAGGAAGCAAAGAAAATCCTCCAAACAAGACAGTAGTGTGTACTCAATGAACAATGATTATGACTTGCTTGCCGAAACCAATTTAGAAAACAAAATTCTCAAACCGGTGGAGCCAACGTTCAACATGGCACCAACGTAATAGATTCGGTCAGTATGGCCAATCCTGTCTTGACTGATGTGTCGTGCACCGCTGCCAGTACAGCTACTTCCAGTTCTCTTTCATCTGTACATATGCCTCAACTAGTGAATTCTGCGACTGCCGGAGCTCAATTGTTACCTTCACCTTCAGAATCCCTCATGGCTTCTTCAACTACAGGTCCACATTCGGTGCCATCAACTTCAGAATCTCAACCATCTGGAGGGACTTCATCTCAATTTGCATGTCGTAATGATTTCACATCATTTTTGCAGCAATTATTTTCAGGTGAGTCGGGGCAAGTTCGCAGGAACTATCTACTTCAACTTTGTCAATTAATGATGGCATCCCTTTGGGCGCCAACATTGCTGGTCGATTAAAACAAAAAATTTGATCTGACCAATTTATCGAATTTAAATCTCTTTTGCCAAACAACAAAGAGACTACAGTTTCGATTCAGATTGATCAAAACTCCCTAAGTTTTTGAAATGCCGCCTCTGCAAAAAATCAAAATTTGATCTCAATTGATCAGTGGACAACAGCCTTCTTTAATTTTATGGCTATCTATATTGAGAAAAACCCCAGGATGCCCCTTATCTTCTTAAATATGGTTCAGTTATTCGGGAAATCGCAGCCAATAATGGGGATGCTGCTTGGAGATATTATGATGAAAATTTTAGGAAATTGCGTCAGTCGAATAATCTGCCCTGGCAAACCATTCTGTCACAATTATTGGTATCTGCATGCACTATTCATCGTGCTAAGCAGCATTTTCGGTCCTCTTTTCGAAACAAGTCAGACAAATTCTCAAAATTTTGCTTCAATTTCAATAATGGAACAAAATGCAGATCCTATCCCTGCCCCTTCAATAACTTGTATCAGTCTTGCAGAGAGTCCCACCCAAGAGTCAAATGTCCAAAACGGAAGTCAGATTCCACAGCGAAACTTGGTAAACAAATTAACAACAACAAATAACGCTCAAAAGCTAGCATGTGAGCTTGAAGGTTATGATAAGTCTTAATGATTTTAATAATCATATATCATAAATGGTTTTACATTTGACCTTAGATTGGGCTAAGTTGGTGAACCAGTTTTTTCCTTACATAGGAATCATACCACTGTTTATCAGAATAAAATGGTTGTTAGTGAAAATTAAGCAAAGAACTCAGTTTAGGTCGTATTTCTGAACCTTCCACTCAAATTCCATTTCGTAATTTTGTCTGTTCCCCACTAGGCTTGGTCTCCCAAAAAAGATCCAGGTGAATTTAGGATAATTCATGATCTTTCATTTCCCCAAAATTTGTCAGTCAACTCTTTCATTCCAAAGTTAAACTCAACAGTGCAATATGACTCTATTGAGAATGTCTTACAATTGATAAAGCAGTTTGGTCCTCATGCACTCATGGCCACAATGGACATAAATGATGGTTTTAGAAACATACCTATTCATCCCAGAGATTATCATTTGCTTGGATTCAAATGGGAAGATAAGTTTTATTTTGATAAGTGTCTATCAATGGGGGCTAGCAGTTCTTGTCAAATATTTGAAAAACTTAGTACAGCTTTACATTGGATTATGATAAATAGATATAATGCTTCTGGAATGTCCCATTATATTGACGATTTCTTTTTTATTGGACCCCCTAATTTACAGAAATGTCTTCAGGATGTTCTAGCATTTGAACAACTTTGCAATACTATTGGTTTTCCTATCAAACAGTCTAAAACAGTCTTGCCTACTACAAAATTGACCATATATGGGATAGAAGTTAATTCAGTGTCTATGAAGAGTTGTCTGCCTCAGGACAAGCTAGATCAGTTCTTGCTGCAACAAGTCGTAGAAAAAAGGTGACTTTGCGAGATCTTCAATCTTTGATTGGCCTTCTGAATCTTGCTTGCATAGTGGTTGTTCCAGGTCATGCCTTTTTAAGACGTCTCATAGATCTCACATGTAATATTGTCAATCCAAATTATTATATTACATTAGGTTCTGAAGGCAAAAAGGATATTGAAGCTTGGCAGCTGTTTATCGATTAATTTAATTGGAAAATCAGTTTTTCCCCAAGATCAGTGGGTTTCCGCATGCAAGTTAAACATGCATAGTGATGCTTCAGGTTTAATATGTTATGCTGCAGTTCTTGGATCATAATGGTTTGCAGAAAAATGGTTACAAGAACACCAGTAATATCATATTACCATAAAGGAACTGATTCCTATAGTACGTGCTCTTGAAATCTTGGGTAAAAAATTAAAAAAACCATAAGATTTTATTTTTCTCAGATAATATGGCTGTTGTTGAAATCATTAATAAACAATCAAGTAGGGACAAGATATAAATGCGATTAGAACGGCGTTTGGTTATTGCAGCCCTGACTCACAATATTCTTTTCAAAGCTAAACATATAGCAGGCAAATCCACCTGCATTGCTGACCATTTGTCCCGGTTTAAATTTCAGGAGGCTCGAGCCATAGCTCCTTGGTTGGAGGTGCGGCCTTCAAAAGATTTACATCTAACTTCAGTAACACAGCAATTGTTATACGCAGCTCTCTCTCTCTCCTTCAACAAGGAAAGCATATTTGCAAAGTTGGAATCTACTGTTAGAGTATTGTAATTCATTCAAGTCAACATTCAAGTTCCCTTGTTCACTAACACTGATATGCAATTGTGTAAGTCACTTGTACTTGTTAAACCTTAGTCCAGCTTCTATTATTTCTCATGCATCAGCCATCAGTTATGTTCACAAAATTTGTAATGTTGCTGATCCTACACATCATTTTGTGATTAGTAAAATTCTGAAAGGTGCTCAAAATCTTAAGAAAAACTTCAGATTCCAGAATGCCCATAACTAAATCAATGTTACAGAAAATCTTAACAGCTTTACAGCATACGGTGCCCGATAAGCAGAGTGTCATATTGCTCCGGGCAATTTTCTTATTAGCTTTCCATGGGTTTTTCAGACTTGGAAAATTGGTTATTAGAGACAATAGTCAGTTTAACCTGGTAGTACAGCGCAATGATATCAGCTTTGTTCAAGGGGATGGAGTTCAACTCATTTTGAAGCATTTTAAAACTATGAAAAATAACCAGCCTATTACTATTTTTTTTGTCACCTTGTAACCAATCTGTGTTTTGCCCAGTTCAAGCCTTACAATTGTACGTTGACACCTTCCACCATATCACTGGTCCCCTATTTTCCTTTTTGTCGGGTAGGCCAGTCACCCATTCATTTGTGATAAACAACTTAAAATCAGCCCTTACATTTTGTGGCTTTAATCCAGATCTATACAAAGGTCATAGTTTAAGGATTGGTGCTGCTACTGAGTCAGAAAAATTAAGTTTTTCTGAAAACAATATTCAGCAATTTGGCAGATGGCAATCTAATGCTATCAAACGTTACATTCGTATAAATTCTTTCTCATTGTAACATTAAACAGCAAATATTTCATGAATGTAATTCCAACAATATGGTGTTTTTTGACAATTCTCTCAGGGCTAACATATTTTCTTGGTTTATAAACAATAGCAGGTCAGTAATTAAACTGCTGCTTAGATATTAGCAGGTCAGCAATTCAACTGTTGCTCCGTATTTCTCGATCAAGTTGGTTGTGTTTCTTTTCAAAACAATATTTATTGTGGATCAGTAATTAAACTGCTATTTGGTCTAAGCAGGTCAGGAATTTAACTGCTGCTCATATTTTTTTGCTATTGAAAGACTCTCTGATTATTTTAATCATTCCTGAACATTCTGTGCTTAGAATACAGTTAGAATTTAAACTATCAAAATTTACCCTTTATTACGTGTTGCATGTGTTCAACTCATTGATTTGTATTCTATAGTTTGTTGGACATAGATCGTTTGTTGTGACTGAACAGTTTGCAAGTGATGAACTGTTAATGCATTTAAACAGGTCAGTAATTAAACTGCTGTTTAAATCTAAGCAACAGAGATGTAAATATTCTTGTTATTGGGTGTACATTCATTCAGTCTTTGTTTGTTTTTCTTAGTGTTTTAACATGTTTGGGTTTTTTAATTTTCAAAAATTAATTTTCTAATCTAAAACTTGATCACCTTTGGAATGTTTGTCAAATTTTACAATCCAACAGTCCAAGTGTCTGAATTTTGTACAAACATTATTATTATTGTTCAACTTCATCAAATCTGTACTTTTAATAGTAAGAGATGCTACATAGTACTGTTTGTGCATGTATATATATTACGTCTATGTGTTGGTTCAATTTATAGTTTTAACATTGTTATATAAAAGCTTGCCCTCGACTCATCACAGGCTTTAATTTGTACTGCTACCTGTAATTTAAAATTTCAATTTCAGCATATTCATTATTGCAGTGTTATTACTTTTTCTTCAATTGTCAATTCTCTGGCATTTCAATGGTAATTCACTGGCAATTAACATGTATTAAGACACGTTTATTGCTTTATGGCTTTTTTGTGCTAAAGCTTTTTGTTGTAAATAATGTATTTTTAAAATTCTTTTTTATCTTTGTCTTTTGGTTTTGTTTTGGCTGGGATGAATAATGGACAGTTTGCTAATTATATTGTTAGTATGTCATTTTAATGATGTTAATTAATCCCAGCCAATTAAATGTTGTATGTCTTATTTTGATTTCGTCATTAAATGACATTTTCAATATCAATTTGGTTTTTTTTAATTTTACAACAAAAACAAGCTGCGAAATGCCAGTTATTTTCGATAGTAAAGATTTTAAAAATTTGTGTATATAAATGTAATTATGTTTTGTACGTGGCAATAATTTACTAAGAAGGGAGTTGAAAACAGAAAACTGATTTGTTTAAAACATACATTTTTTGGTATTAGACCTTGTAAAAGGGTGCTGTCTAGGGTCAATTTAATTTGGATATGTGTAAACATTATTACTGCATGAATGAATGCACATCAAAAAGGAAATGCTATACGTCCATTTAAATATATTTGGCCTAGATATAAAGACACGGTTTGTCGACGTAGTTTATTTCTTACTTCCTTGTCTGCGAGAATCATTTTAAATGGCTTTTATTTTGTTGTTTTTTATATTTTCTCCTAACTTATTCTGTTAAGTAGCAACTTACGGTAAGTTAAGTCATCAATATTCTTGAGGTTTCTTTGGAAAACATTATTTTTATACAGGTTGAGTATAAACTGAAAGTACGGCAGATCCACAGGTATATATATATATATATATATGATATTATCCATTTTAACCATATATTAAAATGTGTGCATGGACTAAGTGTCATTTATCTTTACGCAACCAGTATATTATCAAGTCGTTATGAAAATAAGCTGAACGAAACCCCTATAAGATCAACATGTTTAAAATTGGCTGAACATATTTGCAATCATTATATTTGAAGAAAAAATAATTACACAAAAATAAAATTTTTATTTTTATATATTTTTATGTTTGCCTCTTTGTCAGTTTCACTCCATTCGAATTAAAAATATTTCAGCAGAAAACAGAACAATTATTTTACCTCTACCTCTTAAAATTTGCAGTTTTGTTAAAAAACCCATGTTTAACTGTTTTTTTTTTTCAAATCTAACCAATTCATTTTTTGGTAAATTAAATTTCAATAATCAATTATTCAGAAATAAGAATGTAACAATAGCAATGTTAAACTTGAACAAACAAATAATTTTTTAAGTAAATCTTTAGATGAATGAAGCAATTTTATATCCAATATATTTTTTAGCACCTAATTTATCACCAAATGCTTAGATCAAATCTAAAAGCAATATGTCTTTTCGAAGGGCATTCGAAAGACTAGGTATTGCACAGTAGTATACATTGTAATTTATCACCTTCTTTTTTTTACAACTTTCCGGATCATCTTTGCACTTGATATTTGGAGTGCGTTTGATTTTTCTTTTTTAACCGACGCATATATTAATGTTGAACTACGATGTCATCAAATTAACATTTTGTGATCGATGACGTCACAAAACACTCAAGAGTCAAAAATAAGCTAGTGTTGAGATGGGGAAACTAAGATTAAGTTTGACCATACTAACTATCTATCTATTTATATAATAAAAGCAACAATGCAGGTGAAAATCGGTATTACATCAACAATTAACCCTCGATCAATATTTTAGAGTTTCGCGTTGATACAGTACCGATCAGACCCAACTTAACAGAAAGTAAACACAGACTAAACCCTGAGTCTAGTTTCGTGGTTTACTCTGGGTGTACTCTGGGTTTACTAGAGCAGACCCATATTAAACCTAAAGTTAGAGCAGACCCATAGTAAACCTAAAGTAAACCCAGAGAGTAAACCCCGATTAGATGTAGACCCCTGAAGCAGACGCTACATGCGTATTTGGAATATACAAGGGGTGGGAATTTACAGGCAGTAAGATAATTAGATTTTAAAAAATGGGTCTGCTTTACATTTCAATGTTTTAAGAGGACCTCTAAAGCAAACTGCGAGTAAACCCATGTACTAATGACATGCAAGCAACTGGTTTTTGGGGTTTTTTTTTTTTTTGCAAAATTCCTTGGAATTTCCGTGTTAATATCAAACACAACTAGCGGAGAAGACGAAAAAAAACTGTGCTGTGAGAACACAAAGTAATTAATTTTAATTACATTTGTTATTTAAGTTTATTGCAATAGTTTAAAACAATGAAAAAGAAAATGTATATATGGTAGCAAGGTAATGCTAGTCATAAAATATTTTTTTTCAATAAACATTAATAACAACTTTTGTGAATAGTTGATAAGGTAATGTAAGAATTATGGAGTCCACATTTAGGCATAGTATTACATGTAACTGCTTCTCCTGCTAACTGCTAGCCAGAACCAAATTAATAACGATGTTATATTCATATAGGTATACGTAATCATTTTATGGGTGAATGCCCTTTCTTTTCAAATGATTTAAAGCACATAAACACGTATAACCTAGTTATTGAAACGGGATCAGTAGTGAATGAAGTATATTTTCACTTCCTCAATAACAACATTCGTAGCTATGCATTCCATGGCGTTGTTTTTTATATATTTTTCGCAGCTGTTTAACATTTCAAAAACTTACGGTAAGTATATCTACAATACATACTATTATTTTGTATTGATTTTGTATGTGAAACACATCTTTGTCAATATAAAAATGCTTATTAGTCAACAGGTCCGTACATGACAATATGTTCCATTGAAATGTTTATCCTCTGGTTTTCAGATAATGCAATTGGAATTTTACTCATTTTATTATGTTGACTAGGAAAATTTACATTCATTTGTGTACACTTTTATTAGTCCCTTACCGGTTTCACCGGAAGAGACGATAACATTACTCTGCGTCCGTCAGTCCGTCCGTCTGTCCCACTTCACTTTTTTTCTTTATGCGTTTGAAGAATAATATGAAACTTGCTGAACAGCTTCAAAATGTCAAACTACAGATCAAGTTTACACTATTGTAGCGTCTGGTTGACATATTTTCGAGAAAAACATGTTTTCTTGTATTCCAATTTTAAAATGTCCGGGTTTGTTATCGGATTCGATGTGTACTCATTAAATGCTCTTTTGTTTTCTGCACTAGCGTTCAGTACGTCAAAATACATTTCGAGAAACAGATCGGAACCCATTGTTGACAAATTCTGCAACTTAGACTCAGTAGCCTTATTCTTGAAGGCCATGTCTTGCTAATACAAACTTTGTCTTGCTCCTACAGCCATCACAATTATCCTAGATGATACATATGCCAGAGAATCATACAACTGCACAAGAGCTTGTAAACCGTCAGTTTTATCTTCGTCCGACTGAACTATATCACAAAATGATCATAGACCCATAGAAGATCTGTCTTTGTAACAGTCTTGCATATATATCTACTGTGGAATCATTTTTATTTGTAGGGGTCAATGTTCGTGGGTAGCCAAACTTTTCCTGGTTCGTGGAGATGTAATTTCGTTGGTAGCATAATCGGGATAACTTTAATTAATAAAAAAAACAAATGATTGTTTATAAGATCGTGGGGGTGTAAATTCGTGGGCAAGGGTTACCCAGTAAAGCCACGAACATTGGTCCCCCAGGAACAATGATTATTCCACAGTATTTTACGAATATCTTAGATACCAACAGCACTGTTTTTGTTACATAATCTTAAACGAACTTTCGCATTTCAAGCCGGACGTTGACCAGACTGAGACTTGCTGTCTGTAATGACCTCTTCAATATTAACGTCGTCATGACTAGGCACTTTACAGAACTCCGTCGAGACTGCGTATCTTTCATCGTATCTAGCTTTGAAAGCACGGCTTTTGCACTTTGTATGCCTTTCTTTGTCAGCATTCATGAAGGCTTAAATAGACTATCATTCCAGAGGAGGTCTTATTTTAGTCGACTTTTTGTCACATCGTAAATGTTCAGGCATATACGAGACATACTCTTGTTCTGGCTTATCAGCCTCTAAGTGAACTCTCAATTCTAAAGCCAACTTAGTATGAACTTCTTCTCAGAGATTGTATCGTCAGTACTTGCAATGGTAGACACTGTCTCATTACAGTTCTCATCGGCCTGAGAATTAGAATCATCAAAGGACTGATCATCGTCCTCAATAATTTCATTGTCTCCAGCATCTGCCAGGTCAAGAATGTCAGAGCTGACAGACCTCGTTTCTCTTTGAAATATAATAAACCGTCTGTAACTTGTTTATTTGCATCTACATTAACAGACTCACGTGGGGTTATAGAACCTGAAGAGGTAACGTGGTTGAAATATTCGGTTGAGTCATGAGCCTTATTCTACTGTCAATGAAATCATTCAAGGTTTGTTCAAGGCTAGTTCCGACCAATTCATAAAATCCGGTTGTCCACACGAGGTAAAACTGGAAAGAGATGCATCTGCGTTTGTTCGCTAAGAGACGGCATTTTCCAGAATCAATGGACACAGAAACTGTGTGAGGGTTCAATTGTCCGCTGCTCGGAGGCAATGACTGGTCTTGTGATGTCCTTACTTGACCGCTCGATGGGGTTGTAGGCCGCGTTCTGTCAACCATTCCGCTCGGAGAAGGCGAGGACATCAATGCTTGAACATTACCTTCATCTACCTCGTATTAATTCACTATCTCTTCTCAGTTGACGCAGAACCTTCCACGTGCTTGGTAGTTTTCGCTAAGTCTTGTCTACCATTTTATTGTAGGTGATCCCTCGACCCTCGACCAAAAGTGCAAGCTTTACAGATATTACAAGTAGAATTCTCAGTGAACAATCTATACAGAAAACAATCAAACACGTTTATCCCCATCGTACCCTGTGCACATTTCTTATAGATATCCAATAGGTTTGATGTTAGAAAAAAGAAAATAATGAAACTTTATTCTTATCACCACCACGCTACAGAAAACCGCCAAACATGGCGGTGTCCTTACATAAACTGACTTACTGAGCAGAAGTAGTGAAAAGTTCCAGGTATTGTTTGAACATAATCGTAGGGAATCGGGCAATTGCAAATAGTTGATGTAGGTACATGTTAGTATGATTTTAAAATGAACTATACGTTTCTCTATAAATGTTTTTCATTCTCTTAAAAATGCCATTTTTAAATAATAAGTTCCACCATGGGAACTCCAAATTGTTACCATTACTCAAAATATCTTCTTAAATAAGCATTTAAATGCCAGTTTACACCTTAACCTTGTTACTGTGACAACGGGACAACATATCAACAAATAAATGGTGCTAGGCTTTTTTACTCATCAAAGTTTTTCTGTTAAGTATTAAGAAAATTTGTGACTGAGCGTGGTCACCGAGTTTTGATTCTTACATAGAATTGATCTTAAAACTGACAATTGTTTGATACTGAATTTGATAATATAAATTCTGTACATCTAATATTACCGATAAAATCTTCGTAGAGGAAACAATCGGTTTAATTTCTGTTTTAATATTATTAACTTTTAATGTTACAATACATTTCCTGAGAACTAGCAAATGCGATGCAGATTATGACATCAGAGTTGATTATATCGTCATATCGTATACAGTAAATACATGTACAAGTGACTTTCTTATATTGAATATCCTAGATCATCTTAATATTGTTAACATGGAGATCGTAATAACATTAAAGTTAGAAGACATAGTTTCAAACATGGGTGACGAAACAGGTCATACCAATAACAGAGGATATGGTGATATAGGGATTTATCATGGTGATAACCTGTTTCCCCTTGGAAGGTGGACTGTGCCGATGCTATATAAACAGCGGTATCGGCAGAATCAGTAGTTGTGATATCTGAAGCCGTTCTGAGAGAGTCCTAGAAACGCTGAATAAGCCGATCTTCTGAGATTCTGCTATAATATGGTTAAATAAGCCTTATAGTTTAGGAAAGGAAATGCTACATAATGCTGAATAAGCCTTATAATATAGGTTGCGCCAGTTGAATACCCACCGGATCTTTGACACTTAGCAATAAAGGCTGAACAATCCTGTACATCAGTGTCAAGGTGATCTGGAAAAATCAACTGGTAAGAGACCTCAGGTCAGTAGTCTGGACCCTTTGTAAAGCCAAGTGTCCGGAGACATTGGTAAGAGGGTAGCTCGGTTGGGTTCATTGGTTAAGGACATTGGTTTCAGATAAACAAGGGGAGACTTGTAGTTGATTTTGATTTTAGCTTCAATAAATCACTATGAAAATAATATTTGATTTAAGTAAAAATCGTCTTCAGTATCTTGATTAAATAAATTTATTAAAGTATCCAGCGCAAATAAATTGATGCAGTTTGTTTCTTGTCTAAAAGACAACAGGTAATTTAAGAAAATAAAGTGTTCTGCAGAATTCCGGGTCTAACCGGGTACGTGTCCACTTACGAATTGCAACCGCTCGGCTAGACACGCGTTACACATGTAAAATAAAGTTGAAATTAAGAGTCTCCAGAAAGTTATTAGAAATATATTTAATTTAAATAAAAACAACGTTTTGTAAATAGTTGATATTGAATGGTCAACATTATGTGATTTAAATACAGCAGCGTATTTCATGTTAAACCGTATCCTGCACACTGCTAAGTCAAACCAAAACTAATGACAAGCCTTTCGTCAAATAGGATAATAATTTCATGGATGGATGGTCATCATTGTCATTATTGCTTTAAATTGAATAACAAGACCTCGATTATTGATGATTAATTGACGGCAAAGTATTTTCTTATTTCCCCAATAACAACATTTGTTGATATGCATATATGATTTGTTCTAATCTGACCGATGGGTTATTGATTTCTCTTTATAAGGTTTTAGTTGTTTCTGTATATTTAGATCCTCTTTGTAAATGTGTTCATGCAAACTAGACATCACATATGAAACGGTGTCGCGATTGATATTTTACCTTCCCATATACTGAATATACAGTCATTGTCCTTTGGGCATACTGCTTTGACATTTTAGCTTAATTCAATGTTTATTAACGTCCATAGAGTATTATGTTAAAATATATAACATATTCTATCTATACATTTACCTACAGGTTGTCAGAATGCAAAAAATAGATAGAAATTTAAACTAGTATCTGGTGAATGATTTTATGTTATTCAAAAAGGCATGATTACTTAGATTCGCTATAGTTTATTATTTGATCAGTTTTTTAAAGGTTTTTTTGTTTGTTTTGTTTTTTTTTTACACTGTGTTTTATTGAAAATCTAAGTATCTTTACGTTTTCTGTTGCAGAGATTTGTTTTAAATATTAAATCATGCAGAGCGAACTTGATAATCGCTTAAAGTGCATCTTTTCATTTTGATTCACATATATTAGAAAGAAAAATACAAATAAAAATGATGCAACTTAAAAAAAAAAAAACATTTATTTTTACTTGAGCAAAATATAATATAGTATGCATCTTCTCAAATGTCATCTTCATTTTTAATTACAAAAGTAGCTTGAGATCCAATAATTTAATGCTTTCCGCGAATCTTGTCGAGTACTATCTATACTTATAAATTAAGACATTTTGCCAATAAACTACGAAACGCCTGCACCAGAGTAACTGTTTATACCTTTGGTATTTCAACACATGTAAGTTGATGTCCGTATGCTATAATTAAATTTTACCTGATAAGTAATTTTTGAGAAATAAATTAAAAACCTACTTTCATTTTCGATAAACCAGCTCGAAATAGCAAAAATGAGAGTTAGGTGGTGGACACGCTTAAGCGGATCCAAGTCAATGGGAGTTAGCTTTTAAATAAATAATATCAAATGATTACGTAAACAGTGAATATATTTATTAGGAACTTACTTGGATTATACATAGAGGTTAAGATTTGACAAATGCTGAATAAATAAAATATGGCAATTCGTTTCTTGAATGCGCGATAGTTTTGATATGGAATATAATTTTCCAGAACGGGGTAACCAAGAACGCGGTTTAACTAATTAAAGTCATGGCGAAAAGTGTAGGAGGGGTTCATCACGTATCGCGGGCAGATATTCATACCTTGGACGGAACATCTTTGGTTAATACAAACAAGTTAATAAATAAAATGGAGCAATTTGATGCGATTTTAGTTTGATAAAAAGAATTTATTTTACACAACGGGGTGCCCAGGAAAGCGGTTTGACTAATTTACACCATGGAGGAAAGTGTAGTGCGAGTTTGCCATCGGGCAAATACTTTGGATATGACAATTTTGGTTTAAAAATTAATATGCATACACTAGCGTTTTCTAAATTTCACACTTTTTTATACCACGACAGATTGGTAGTAAACCTTAGACATTATTTCTAAGTCTATATGAATAACAAATGTATGAAGTTAAATTGTGCTGGGTTTTTTTTTCAAATCAGTCTTTTATCAGGAATTTTCATTAAGACAGTAATAAAAATTGTAGTGAAATTTGACCTAAAGATATGAAAAATAGGATAAGAAAGCAAGTAAGAAAAAAATTGGACACAGTATATACGAAAATGAAAAAAAAAAATATGGTTCAACATTTTAGCAGTGTCATTAATGTGTAAAGTGTTAATTCCCGCGCTTGCGCGGGATATCATCTAGTCGTAGAGAAAAAAGTTGAAATGATGATTACATGCCTTCCCCAGCGGGCATTTCAACGTTGAAACAACGTTGTTTCAACGTCAGGCATCAACGTTGAATTAACGTTGAAATAAGGTTGCATATAAAAGTTGAGGCAACGTTGAAAATGTAACGTTGTTTCAACGTCAAAATTCAACGTTGATTCAACGTAGAAATGTTGTTGAAATTGGGTTTAAAATATGTTAATATGACGATGAAGAAAATTAAAATTAAGGGACTTTTTTCGTAAAATGTTGCTTAAAAACATATTTTTTATTATGTTGTGCTGTTTTATGAGTTTTTACACTATATTAAAAAAAGAAGATACGATCCAAATGTAAAAAGTCGCCCTTCATTTAAATCCTAGTATTATACGAGTACATACTTCGCTAACCCGTTTATGTATAGAGTCCTCCTTTAAAAGTTGAACTTGGAATTTCATAATGTTTTACATAAGGCTGTAGGACAATGAACACAAAGAAACCACGCGTATATTCCGCCAAATTGTAGCCATGCTTGTTTTCCATGGTATGAAACAAAGAATGTCAACACAAACACGTAGAATCCACAATAATCAGTTCATCAATTGTACTCTGCTGAATGTTCTAAAACAAATAACTCCCAAGATATTCCAATGTAAAATATAAAATAGTCACAATAGTCCAAAAGCTAAAATCCCAAGATTTTACAGTACATCAAATCCGTGTAGTGATTGCACGAGGTGTACCTAAGATTTGCATTTCTTTGTTCACCACTATCGAAGTAATTAAATGACATGTGAAAAGTGCACACAAACGATGTCTGTTTCTTGTTTAAATGCTTATCTTTTAAACTGCCGAATTGTTCGTCTGTAAATTCAATTCAGCTTTTATTATTTTGTAGACTTTAAATGAAGTAAAGAAATCTATTTATGAAGTAATCATATGTGACATCGAATTTTCACAGTAGCTCCATACTTGCAAACAAATTGACAACCATGTAGCGCGGACAAGCGCGCATCAATGCTTTGCACCGTTTTGTTAATATAATATATCAATATTCATTCTTAAATGTTAATTAACCTCTCCTTGTTACCTTGTATGCAAAGTATCTAATACCAACTGTACAATCTTTATCCGTTTAAATATATTCATTTGGTTTGTTAATGTAATCTTTTTTAAAATACATGCACCAACTGTTTTATTAAATAACAGCTAGAATGTAATTATTGAATATCTGCTGTTTTGTTCAAAGCTTATGATCATGTTTCTGGCCATATAGCTTGATGCACTGCCTGTTCATAACATACATTCACATATATCGACATTACTTTTAAAAGAAGGTTTTTGTTACGGATGGTTGCGTTTCCCCTTGAGTCAGTTTTAATAGATTTGCATTTAAACATGCATACGGCTTACACGTTTGTTTGAAAAATTTAACAAAGCATATTACTTCCTGGTTTAGAAATCCGTACAATATGGATTACATCTGGCTGACACTATTTTGCTCTGAATTTTTGCGGCTAGTAAGAACGTACGGTATATAAATGTAAATGTAATTTTCTTTTTTCTCAGAATATCGGAACATGCATGTATACATGTATACATTCTGATTCAATTATGGAAAAAACATTTTTCCTACATTTCAGCTTACGTATGTTCGACAAATGTTATTTTGTTGTCTGTCGGTACCCTGTCAATTCGATCCATCATCAATTTCATTCATTTAAATTTTGTTATCAGAGTTGCTCCGTAATGATTTGAATGTTTTAAAGCAGTAGTTTAAATCTACATTTGTACATGTATGTGCAATAAACTAAGCATTACATAATAAGCTTGAATGTTTTAGCCTGGCACTTTTTTAAAGTGAGTTAGTCTAGTCCCATGGCACGTTTAGCATGCAGGTATATTGTTATTTCTAGCAACATTCCACTCTAAAGAACGCAAATTTTCTCTGAATTGCCCGTGGTATATCACTGATGCCTGCACGTGTCTTTCTGAATGGGAAGTGCTAATTGATTAATCACTGGTCTAATCATTGTGTATTTTACCTCAGGTCAACTTTTAGAAATCTAACTTAAACAATTCCTCCTTTTAACTTATCTTCATAGAAAAATTCCAGATTTTGTTTACAATTTACTAACAATGGGTGCACGTGCAATGAAAGGCGATGGCTGTGAAATTTAAAAGGATCATTATGAATAAATTAAATTATACTTGTTAGCTAACAGAGCATGACACATTGTAATTAAGAAATCAATTCAAAATGCAATAAATCACATGTTATTGTTCTAAAACAATTATGTTCCGTTTTAAGACATCAAAGCTGATAAACAGTCTTGTTTACATGCCCTCTCTCCAAAAGACTGTGCGGAACTATGCATTCCCCGCCTCCAAAATTAAAGTTCAATAATAAGCTTTAAAAATAAAATTAACGATAGCTGAAGTCATATTGAAAGTAAGTATTGAAAAGGTTATGACCACAGTGACGTCATAATGTACAAATGCCGTGATGAAGATTTTTTTTTTTTTTTTGGATAAATTAATGTTTTGGAGCGATATATGGTTGTTTTCCGACGGGAAACATCGATCGCAAGCGTGCTCAAGTACCATTTTCAACTATTGTGTATATCATTATATAAACCATTAATATGTTAAAACCATACTTGAGCAGAACTGCTTAAAGGCAATATATGAAGGAAACGTGACAATAATTTGTATTTTTTTTTTTTTGCAAAATTGCGGGAATCTCTCCATTTTCAGACGTCATAGATAAGCAGCTAATAGACATTGATGGCAAATATCAAGATTTAGGTGATAGACATCCTCTGTATTAAATGTTTCGATGATTTGATTTTGATACGATGTCATTTAAAAATTGTTTAAATAAGGGGCAAATATTTGAACATTTCAAATATCGTTCTATTGATTCTTGCCGAAATTTAGTTTGCATCGAAACCAGCTTAAACTCCTGAGCATGAGACTCGCATAAGCAATATGTACATAACATGTCCCATATCTGCACCTCAGAAAAATATAAGACCAGATAGATAAACATTTAAGGTATTTAAAAACATGTTTGATAATTTATGTACCAAATTATTTGAAAAAAAAGAATTATGGGCAAATAAGTCGTGTATAATGCCTAAATTTGGACTGTTAAGATACTAAAAAAAAATCAACAAATCTGATCATTCTTTAAAAAAAAATGTTTCAAACAATAAATATTTACCAAAATTATTTCGTGGCCAAATCGCATGTAGCATTTAATTGAAACACTTTTCTCTCACTGAAATTGATCAGAGGTAAGAACACTAGACCCTAGGTAACCTCAAAATACATTTTAGGACGGGGGTTCGATTCCACCAAAACTTAAAGAAACAAAAAAGGTGTTATTCAAAATGTTAAAACATTCTACAGTTAGAACATGAACATTATCAAATTTCTGTTCTATAATTTAAAAAATAAATAGGTTTTTATAGTGACCAAATAGTTTGAAATGATATTTTGACGATTTTTTTCCAATAGACATTTGTACCACCTTATTCCCCCATCTTTTTTTTAAGGGAAGTAGATAAAAATACGCGAACGAATGTATTTTTAAAACTAGTACAGAAGGATTGCGATGCAACCTTTTCATGGATTTAAGTGACCAAATAGTTTAAAATAATATTTTGACGATTTACCCAATAGACATTTGCACCACCTTATTCACCCATCTTTTTTTGAAGGGAAGTATATATAAATATGAATGTATTTTTAAAACTAGTACAGAAGGTTTGCGATGAGACCTTTTCATGGATATTTGTAACGAATTTCTGGGGGTTGGGGGCTAGGCGAATGATTCCGGCAAAGCCTTATATATGGCTTAAACGTTTGATACTTAGAAGACAAAAAACTTTGACTTGGTTTGCTTATTCAGCCATTGTTTCCTTTTCCATTGTTTAGGGATCATTTTTTTATGTTTCACATCATATACAGTCAACGTTCATCTTAAAATTCTTCTACCAATCATGAACAATCAAATTAGAAATTGATTACATTAGTTAAAAATTCCATTACTAATGCCTTTCTGTTGATACAAATCTTGCATAACCAATACATACATGTAATATTAAAACAAAACAAAAACAAAAAGCCTCTTAGCTGCAACTGAAGTCTTACTCGTTACTTTGCAACAAGATTTGGTCTAGTTTAAACCTCTCATTTGTAGTTTATTGATTGGTCTATTCTTTTTTTTTTTTTTTAGATCATTCTGTTTTATTTATGCATAAAAAGTGTTTTCTTTTTTTTTTCACATATGTATTCATTCCGTTCTGTTCGACAATTACAGAGAATAAAACTTAACTTAATAATATCCAAAGTTTTTTCCAAGAGTAGCCCAGCAAACGTATCTTATGGGCTACAAATTCTACTATTTACATATGCAAATCAGTACTGTACATGTGTTATAATAAATCCTATATCACGTTTCAAATATCAACTTAAGCGAAAATTACTGTAAAACAAAACCAATCAATTTCCCGACACTTGAGACCTTTCCTACCAAAAAAATCTTATATACCATGTTTACTATTTTCTTTTTTTTTATGTTTTAGCTTCCTCAATAACAACATCGCAGTCATGCATGTTATGGCGTTGTTTCTCTTATATTTTTCTATTTTTTTTTCAATGCGAGAACTTACGGATCAACACAAATTATTATTATTGTTTTTAACTTTTAGCTTTTAATTCATTCTGTATATGCATATCGTCTATGTGTCTGTCTGTCTGTCTTTCCGTCTGTCTGTCAGTCTGCCTGTCTCTCTCTCTTCCTCTCAATGTCCACAGGAAGACTAGCCATCAGGTATTCAAATGTACATATCATCATATTTTCCGGTATACCAAATATGCATTCATGGTCGCATGGATATACTGTTTTGGCATTTCAACTAAAATTTAAGGTTGGTTAATTCATTTTTATTATCTGATATTAAAAAATTATAATGTATTGCGTTTGAAGAAACATACCTGTGTTGCAGTCACAATAAGCTAACTGGTTACCAATAGGTTTGGGTTCAAACAAATGTTAAATTATATTGCATGTTCTTGTTTTGTGGTAACATTATAAAGCATTATTTTGAGAAACTATACACTTTTGATAAAAAAATGTAACATTAAATAAATATGTTAATATTATTTTTAAATTTAAAATAGTCTACAATATTTAAATATTTCAATATTTGTGTGACGGTCGTTTTAGTTCATCTTTGTATCCAGTATATTAAAATTATATTAAGAACAGACACAAAACAAATTCTAAATGATAGTATTCGTTAAAAAATATAAAGTAAATTTCTTCTAGCATATACCATATGTATTTTATTTTGTTTTTCTCTAAATCACCTTTATTGGCAAAAACATACGTAGGTCGATCATAAAGAAATTAGAGTGAAAAGGATAAATGCGTTATCTCTGGGTGTTCAAGTAGCGTAGTGGACAATGCACGCACTTATTATCGTTGCGACCCGATTTCAATCCCCGTGATCGAGAGTTCCATTCTCATGATTGATAGTGGTTGTATACAAAAGGGTACATGGGTTTTCTCCAGGCACTCCGGCTTCCTCCCACATCAAGGGCTCCCTCGCGCTAACACTCGTTCCAACGAAAAATATTAATATAATTTGTAGAGCTTGTTTACCAATAGTTGTAAAAAAATAAAGTTCATAGTATCAAAGTTTCTCAAGAAATTTGTTCTACCCTAGCTATTTAAATGAATTTTTTACCACAAATTTCTACTAAGATTACAATTATCTTAAGATAAAATAAATCAGACATTTACCACATCGTTTATTAAGGGGGTTATCTCAAAGTTTGATAATTTCTAACATAGGAACTATTGGATTTTGCTTTAAATGTATCAATTTTGCACATTTTTTTTAATTTTTTTTTTTTAAATTCTGCCATCGCGTTCGCATTTAATATATACCATTATATGTGATGGCTGCAACCAATTTTATATCGGCGAAACAGGGACTACATTAAGAACTAGAATCCGGGTGCA
Organism: Magallana hongkongensis; assembly: GCA_016163765.1. Taxonomy (NCBI): domain Eukaryota; kingdom Metazoa; phylum Mollusca; class Bivalvia; order Ostreida; family Ostreidae; genus Magallana; species Magallana hongkongensis. The sequence continues at coordinate 20,054,381 of WFKH01011926.1, forward strand.
TAAACAACAGATTAGAGATCCAGAGTACCGAAAAATAAAACTCAGCGAGCATATTGATGTATGCGGACGCGGGCAATTTAAAGTGTTTCCTTTTTATAAACTTTTTTACAGAGAGTGCAACAGAAAGAAGAGAAAAAGAAAAACATTTTATTCAAACTTTAAAACCTAGCCTCAACAGACTGCTATGATTTAATTCAGCTTTATGTGTATTGTGTATATATATTTCATTGAATGACGCTATAGATTACGCGGCAATATCCCTCTACAACTATAACTATAACTATGACGTCATTGTATTGTAGACGTCACCAAGGAACGTTATTGTTATTTTTAAAAAGTCTGAAGATTTAATGAAAGCGCTAACGTTTTACTCTGTGTTGTCTTTCATTTTTTAAATTTTCTTTATATATATATATATATATATATATATATATATATATATATATATATGGTATCCCGCGCAAACGCGGGAATTAACATTAAAACTTTACAGATTTTGATGATACAATGTGTAATATGTAGAACCGTATTTTTTTGTTCATTTTAGTATATATTGTAACTAAATTTTATTTTATTTATATTTTAACATTTTCTTGAAATTGAAATAAAAAATAGCAAAGCTGGATATTTATAGGAGCGGACAGGGATGAAAAATATAAATTTAAATAGATGATATATACATGTTGATATAAACATGCAGCTGACTGAAAAAAAAAATAGCAAACGTTTTAATTTAATTTCAAACCAGTGAGTTGGTATTCAGTGCATTTTGTTCTTAAGCTGATAATAACCTATTATTTTGTAAATGTTTAAAATATACATTTTAGGAAAATACTGTTTTGAAGGAGACAAAATGCCCTTAACTCTCAATTCAACGTCCCCGGTTTATGCATACATGCTTGTTGATATCATCAACAGTTGTTTCTTCAATAAAAATGAAAGTCGTAAAAATGCTTAAGTTGTGATTGGAAATCTAAAAAATTATTTTGTTAAAAATCATTCTCATTGCACACACAAGTACTCTGAAGTTGACATTAAAAAGATGCTTGATTTTTTGATAGACAACATCTATGTAGTTTTCGGAAATCAAGTCTTCCAACAATCTGTTGGAATTCCCATGGGTACCAATTGTGCCCCATTGTTAGCAGACCTATTTCTGTATTCTTATGAAGCAGAATTTATTCAAAAACTTGTTCGTGAAAAAAATAAATCACTCGCTGTGGCCTTCAACTTAACATTCATGTATATCGACGACGTATCATTAATTAACAATTGTTATTTCCATACTTACGTCGACTCGATATATCCGAGTGAACTTGAAATAAAAGATACCAGAGATTCTGCGTCATCTGTTTCATATTTGGATATTTTACTGGAAATGGATAATGATGGTAACTTAACAACAAAACTTTATGATAAACGCGAGGTCCGTGTTGCTCATCTTTTTAATTTGTATTTCGTTTCTGGATTTCTGAGACGGTTGACGGTTTGTTATTGTCATTTTTATCATGTATAAATATACATGTAGACGTACAACACAACAAATGATTTACAAAAAAATATTGAAGTTTTGCTACCAATATGTCGTGAAAAATGTATGAAATAAAAAAAAAACGCTATATAGTGTATGCATATTTATTTGTATATTTTAAACGAAAGTTGTCGAATAGATATACAAAGTATCTTCCCAATGGTTAACTTACATTTCACTATGACGTTAATTAGTCTAACCGTGTTCCTCGGCATCCGTCCTTAAAAAAAATATTTCCATCAAAACTAAAATCGTTTCAAATTAATCCATTTTATTTATTTTTTTCCTAAAAGTAACCATAGATTGCCGATCCAAAGTATCAGCCTGTGAACTTGTCATGTCAACCCGCGTCCTTGGTTACCTCGTTCTGGAAAGCTCTATCCAATTTTCTCACCAGAGGTCGTGCTCCGCAAGCGTCTATCCATCAAACTTAAAATCTCGCATTAAAGAAACGAATTGAATCATTTTATTTATTCAACATCTGTCACATCTTGTTTTTTTTGTATACCCTAAATAAGTTTCCAGTAAATATATTCACTCTTTACGTAACCATTCATTATTTTTTCATTGCAAGTATATATTTGGATGCAAACTCACACTGTCTTGGATCCGCCAAAGCGTGTCAACCACCTCACTCTCATTTTTGCTATTTTGGGCTTGTTTATCAAAAATGAAAGTGTGATTTTCATTTATTTCTAAATAATTATTTATCAGGTTCGATTCAATTATAGCTTACGGACATCATATCACACGTGTTGAAATACAAAAGGTATGGGCAGTTACTCTGGTGCAGGCGTTTCGTAGTTTATTGGCGAAAAGTCTTAATTAATAAGTATAGATATCGCATAAGGGTCATATATATAAAATTCATCGTTACTCTCTTGAAATACGTGTAATAAGCTATATTTAGGCGGGGTTAGAAAACCTGACAGAGGGCTAGGCTTGCTGAATCCTATTCACGTTTTCGATCTTATCCCAAATATAGCTTAAATTTGAAGACAGATATGTATCTTCTACAATATAATATCAATTTTACGCAAAAAAACGAATTATTGTTTTTACAAATTTCGCTGTATAATCGTAGTTGAAACTGTATCGCCATGACGTCAACAAGGCAAAAAGATGACGTCACAATGCAAATGAAACGCTGCCCGAAAGCTTGCGTACTCGAAATATACTCGGCCTCGTTAAATGTACAATTTTTATTTCTTTTTTTGTTTTGTTTTGTTTGTTGCGTTTTTACCGGGGGGTGGGGGATTTGACTTTCATACAAATATCGAGATGTTATCAAAGACAAAGTGTAAATGGTCCATTGTGATATAAAAATAAAGGACAACCTGGACATTTTATAGTCTGTCCCAAGATATTTTTGCCGCATATTTTCTTAAATTATTCGATATTTATAAATACCTCTTGGTTCATACGATGTTTATTCAAAAGTATGAAAAAATCCCAAGATTTTCCTTTTGAAACGCCCCCTCTAGCTTGTCGGGTATCAATACACGGCTAAAAATAAAAAGTCTACTGGGTTTTTCCATTGCTAAGGAGATGAAGACTCCCGGATGATAACGTTGAAAACTTGCGCGAGGTGTCCCGAATATTTCCGAAAGGAGAAAAGATGTCAACATTCCCCATTATAAATCTCCGTAGGAAATCTGTTTTCGTTCCTGTGAATTTTTACGAGGGAAAAATGATAATGTGTGAATGAAGTTATCTTGGAAATTTTCCCTTTCATCGATTTCAATTGCAATTCTTTCACAGGTATGTGTATTTTTGTTAAAAATCGTCCAAATGTGCAGCATAAATATCTTGGGACAGACTATAGTTCAATAGGTTCATTGGCCACGGCTACTTGTAATTATACATGTAACAAATGCAGATACCAAGGTAGACACTGTGGCCAGATTTTTCCCTAGACAGAAATAAACTATAATCACTTACACATAAAATATGCGTAAATAAAGTATTGAAAGCATACATTACATTTTGACACTGTTTTCCAGTTTACAGCAACGTTTTGTTGGACTTACGACATTCATGTTAACATTGCAATACGACTATCGATTACAGAAAATATTGCCTTAAATAAACCTGCATGGCAGCAGAATCCATTTACTATTTACCCAGAGCACGGAGCGGAGCGTGCTGTAGATGGACATAAATTAGATTCTTCGCTGAATGGAGGGCAGTGTACGCGATCTGACAGCGGATTTTCAACAGCAGAATGGAGGGTAGATCTGGAAGGAGTATTTACTATACATCATATTTTTATTCAGTACGCAACGAACAATGCTATCTGGGGTATGGATATGAAAATGTTACAAATAAATAAAAACATAAACGTAATCAATCATTAAGTGTATTTCAATATATCGGTTAAGACACAATATTGCTTAATTTTAAGAATGTATTCCAAAAGGCAATAAACGAAACAAGTTTGAAAGGTCGACTGGAATTTGTTTTTGTGAATTTTATTAGTATTGATGATAATATTTTTTTTAGATGAATATGACATCTTGTCATCTTTTTTTCTTGGATTTTCGCTCTACATATCAAACACAACTACCAAGGAGGATGGGGTACTTTGTTTTAAGGACACATTCTATACAAGGGAGACAATACCCAACCCTCTAAACATATCTTGTCGTCTGAATGGGAGACACGTCATCTACTACAACAACAGAACCCACCCTCCGTTTCCTGAAGGATATAGCGATTACGCTTATAACGCGCTGTGTGAAGTAGAAGTATATGGTAATTTTATGGATGGAATTTGTAAACAATACAACTATTTAATTTTACAATTTCGTAATTTTTATCTTATCTGTTTCGCTTTTAGGTGGGAAAGTCACAAAATTCACTTTATATTTTGACTCTGTGTTAAATGCAATGGGGTATAACTTAAAGTGACAAAATCAAATATTAGAAAAATATTAGAAAAAATTATATGTGAGTTATTAAAACAGAAGTTTAACATTTTTATATTCTTTTTTTTGTTACATGTAAAGAAGCAATATTACCATAAACAATTTGAAAATATCAATTAACTTTTTTAAAAATCGGTTTAAACATCTGGTCATTAATTAATCGAAATTCGATGCATTTATGAAGATGAATGGGATACTATAACACCAACGGGCGAAAACCAAATGCTGGCGTAAAACAATTGTTAACTCTTCGGTTAACAAGGTCTTATAGTAATTATTTTTATGATTTAACATTACTTTTATATTGAAGTGTACCATGTGAGGAAATACGTGTAAATACATGTAATATTTCTCTATAACGTTTAATGAGACTTACGTTTTAAATTTGAATAATTGTCAAAGTTCATTTTAAAACCTACTTCCTTTTGAAAAAAAAAACCAATATAATGAACTACGAATCTGATCAAATATTGACAAGTTTGAAAGTCTCTGAAGTTAACTATAACGGTATTGTAGAGTGTAGTTTGTTTTTGTTTTCTTGTTTTAAATATTAGATCAAATAAAATCTAATATGAAATCTCTTATTTTGAATCTAATTCTAATAAATTATATACACTGAAACTATTTAAAAAGTATTCTATTGAAAACTCACTATTATTTAAATAAATCATTTTCCTTCATTATGTCTGTATCTATCCACAGGTTGTTCGAATTCGAGCTATTACGGAGATAACTGTTCAACACCCTGTCATCAAAACTGTTTGGATGGTCGGTGTGACGTTGTAGATGGAACGTGCCTAGGCTGTGTTCTAGGATACACAGGATCAATGTGTGATACAGGTTGGAATACAAAGTTTTTAAAAACGGAAAGAGAATATCTACGGGAAACACAACAAAGTTATGAAATTTGTAATATATTCAATAATTAGATTTTTTTAATATCATGATTAAAACAAACTTGAAATCAAGCATATGTAACATTCAAGTTTTGGTTCATTTCAAATTCAAAAGAATTCAAGTTAACCTTCACTTATTTAATTATTGCTCAAACATGTTATATAAATGTATACCATGTTGTATATGTATGTGTGAATGACTGTGAGTATGTGTCGCTGAACTTATAATACACGACCATCGTTTCTATTCATATTTTCAAAAATGCTTTTTGTATATTTACAATATGTTGCTGCTTTTTATGTTTCTGCAATTCATTTTAATGATGCTAAGGGTCGTCTATACCCCGTAACTGATAACTACAGTGACAATACGTCACACATTAAAATTCAACCGCAATATTACATTTCATCTATCAATTATTTTTTTTTAGGAGCAGAGTATAATATTGACAATTCTTCAGCAGATCTTGAGTTCTAATACGGCTGTTGATTTTTTTTTTTTTACACTAATGCAAATATATATTATGAAAATGATGTTGTAAAAACAAATCTGAATTTCATTATTTTATTAACAGTTTATTAATATGCAAAATATTTATGATATTGTATTTGCAACCATTTTAACTGTTCATAAAGAGTTAATATATTAAATGGAGTCATTGTTTTTAAAAATCATGTTTTATCTTTAGACATAAAACTGTAAGTATAAATGTCTTAATTATCAAATTAACTGTTTTTACATTGATCACAAACCTAAATTTGGCCAATACTTTTTCAAAACAAAAATTGGGTAAATTTTCTGAAACAATCGATTTAAAATCTATGGATGCATTCTGATTTTATCATTGTTCTTTTTGTAAGTTATTGTTTATAATTCTGTATCATCTGTTCAATATGAGCTATGTCCTAATTTATTTTTCCATAAAAGTTATTTATTGAATTTAAAATAAAAACATACTTTTTCATTTTACTTTTAATACTTTTAAATAACATCTATATTGTTTTTGGTGTAGCATGTGAAGTGTAGATTTAACAGAAATCAAGATTGAATGACAAGAAATATGTTTATATGGTTCTTTCAATATAGATATAACCTTATTCTGAACTGAAAGAGGAAAAGGAACATGATTTCTGTTGCAAAGCAAAACTTCACTGAGGGCTTTGAACTATAAAATATAAAGTGGGGAAGGATGAAATCACCATGAAAATGAATTCATTTGACCGGTAATGATATAGGCATCCTTTATTGCATTATAATTATGCAGTTTTGAAAACATCTGTATATTTTATGCATATCGTTTTCTCATGTATGCAGAATAAATGCTTTTAGAGAGTGAAGGAAAAGAAATGTTTACAAAATTATAACTTTTTTTTTTTAATTTCAGCTGCTAGTGAAATCACTTTTTTTTAATTCGTCCTTCTTTATAAATTACCTGGGTTTAGATTTGACTGATGGTTAAATGACAATCAAATGTAACTATTTCATATGTGATTTTGATGAATGTCATTTAAAGAAAATACAAAATATCTGCCAATTTGATATACCCAACTTATTTTTAACCTCTTAAGCTTGTAAATGACAATCTTATATGTATATGAATTCATTCATATTGAACAAAACCTTTATTAGTATGGTTGTGTTTTTACTTACTTTGAAACCATATTTAAAATAAACTATATTTAATTGTTTTCGGATTGCGCATCTACTTCCCTAATATCATACGCATTCTTGTTTTTACGATTAAACAATCTGAAATAAACATATATCGATCAAACAAGTATTAAACAGAAAATAAATTTATTCAATTGGAATCCCAATGACAGTGAAGCACATTACAACCGACCATTATGATTGAAAAATATTAAGTGAAAGTACATTTAATGAAAAAACTCCGTGTTTTTGCAAAATTAGGAAACTCATTTCATCATGAAACAGAAAAACGAACAGAGAACAATGGAACACTGACAGTTAATAAGAACCAATTACAACTAATATGAATGTTTGAGTTATTTATCAAAGGACATAGTGCTTAGAAATAATCAAAGTATAACAATAGCACTCAATTTTAATGTAGTAGTTGTTAAGATGATGCTTACCAGTAAAGGAAATACAAATAGATTTCCAGAGTACATGTGTAGGTTTAAGATAAATCTTAGACAGATCCAATCCAGCATGATTTAATTCAGACTTTACAGTCCACTATCTTTGTATCCCCTAAAATGTGGTTAACTTGGCATATATACATTCATATATATGAATCTGAGTTACAAGACTGAAAGTTAAAAATTCTGTCGATATCGTGCAATTGTACATGTTTTCCTTCATACTCAAATGCAATTCATATGAATGTCTTTGATCATTCTTCAAGCCACATGTTTTCACTTGAAAAATGGAATTCTTATTACATTTTTATAGACATTCTGTAGACATAATGTGTGTATCATTTAGTGCCATGTATCATAATTATGCTACAACTTACACATTTCGTAACATTCCCAAATTCTTGGGTTTGTAAAAATTTTTGTTACACAATTCGAGTTATTTAACATGGAACTTGTATGTTCATCATTACTGTGTCATGTGTTTCAATTGCAATTTACACCTTTAAAAAATACTGCAGACAAAATACATTTAACACAGTAACCACTGAGACAGGAAATGAAACAAATATAATGCAGCAGAGTGCAAATAATATTCAAAGACAGACATTTTCATGGTCGTATCGGTTGATGTTTTTCCTTTTACAAATGTGTATGCTGATGGCCTTTGTACCCCCCCCCCCCCAACCCTTTTATTCTTTTGAAGAAGGAAATGACTGATCCTCATTTTGGTGAAAGAAAGCTTGAAAATTTACTGAATAATGTTTTAATGGCGATGTGCATTCTGTATTTTGCGAATGCAGTTGTTAATACTTTTATATATGGATTCTTTGACAATGCTCTTTAAATAAACTTGGGATATGGTTTGAGCTATATTAAACTTCAAATATTTTAACAAAACACCCCCCCC
>WFKH01011926.1:20062844-20088708 GCA_016163765.1 Magallana hongkongensis
AAAAAAAAAAAAAAAAAAAAAAAAATAAACAAACAAAGAATCCTGATTTAAAACAAGATTACAAAGATTTTGGTGTAGAAAAGCTAAAACAATTTTTAGCAAAAAAGCCAGCCGGCATCCCTTTTATGACGTTTAGAAAAAATATCGAATAAATATACTGGCGACACCATTTTAGGAGATCAAAGTTTTTATTTTATATATCAAAAGTGTCACGTTACTAATAACAACTACTTTTGTTTATTTAGCTCAAGTTATCAGTGATATATGCTTAGATTGACTTCAGTAGTGTTGCCAATTATTGTAGCAACCCTTCATGTAAAGAGTCTATTATATTTTTTTAATACTTTTTGCAGACAAACAAAATCCATTATTTTCTATTATAATAAATGGTGTGTTCTTTATCCCTTTCCTTTTCATTTATTTCATTTATTTAACAATTTTCTGCAGATTTAATCTGCATTTAAAATAAATGTGTTTTATTATATTTGATAAGTTACCACATTTATATATTTTGTAAATTTGTTGTAACTCCGTTTAGAATTAACTTTACCGAATGTCTTTACAGGCAAAGAGTAACATTTCCCCTTTACGAAACTAGATGCTTGTCCATTTTAAAATAGTTTGATTTGATAATGTGAATGTTATAAAAGAGCAGCTACATGTAGTATGTCTCATTAAATATTCTCTGTTTTGTTCAACGAACATGATATCTGCCATATATCTTAATACACCACGTGTTTATGACTGAGGCATAAATTTTAAAAGATTATTTTTATATTTACGGATGATTGCAGCTTACCTTGAGTAATTTTACCAGAATGGTATTTAAACATGCATACAGACCACTAATTTGTTTGAAAAATTTAACAAAGGATATTACTTCCTGGTTTAGAAACCCGTACAATATGGATAGCATCTGGTTGTCCATATCTTGTTCTGAATTTCTGCGGCTAGCTAACACATACGGTATGTAAATGTAAAATCTCAATTTGTTTTTCTTTTTCTCGGGATATCGGAATAGATATCTTTTGATTGAACCATCAAAAACGCATGTTTGTTGGTTTACAGCTTACATATGTTTGACTAATGATGTAATTTTGTTGTTTGGCCTGTAGATACCCTGTCAAATTGTTTGATTGCCACATTGTCAATTTTGATTTAAGCCAATACATCGACGGTTGCTTTATAATGATTTAAACGTTTTTACCAGCATTTCAAATACTAGTGCATAATTAAAAAAGTGCTGCATGGTAAACATCAATTTTTTTAGCCTTTTGTAAGTTGGCTTATCCTGTCCCTGATACGTTTAACATACAGGCATATGGCTATTTAGAAAATCATTACATTTGTTGCATCTATAGCACCGGTACACTACTTCTCGTGATCTGAAATAATCAAACACTGCAGTGAAAATATTACTGTACATGATCCTTTGAACGATGTTATGGACTTAAATTGGGGATCAGTTTATCAAAATTTCATGTTTGTGCATTTCTTATTGTGAATTACATACATGATAGACAAATAATATATAATTCATAAATGTAACGTTTTATAGATTTTAGAGTTGAATTAATCTTTTTTGTATGTTATCAAGTTCAAACTCTGAGTATAACGTCACGATTCTGAAGAAATCAGAAACGTTCTGAGCGATAACGAGAGGGAATTGCTGCTATTGAAAAAGCTTAATTCAGAAAAAAAATGAAGATCTGTTCTTACCTGAAACGCTAGGAATTTTCCATGATGCGATTGAACTATTTTGCTGAATATTAACCATTGCCCAAAAAAAAAAAAAAAAACCCACACAAAACCCAAAACAACCCCCCACAAAACCAAAATGGAATCTATGTCATTGTAAGAAAAGTACCTTCAAATGAATTTGATGTACCACATATATTTCAATTCTATATCTATATAGTTATAAAATATTGATGAGCATTATTTTGCATTTATTACAGAACACAAAAGATAAAATGACAACAACATAATTTAATTGTTTTTAAATAAGGCTAAATGAAAATTACTTGTTTATGTTTTTGCAGAAAACCTTGCTTTTAATAAACCAGCACGGCAGCAAAATCCCCTTCTCAATAACCGGTGGGGAGCAGATTGTGCTGTGGATGGACTCAAATCTGACCTGTCATATCTGGGTCGACAGTGTAAAAAATCAGCAAATAGGTCAACAACAGCCGAATGGAGGGTAGACCTTACAAATGTTCTCAGTATACATAACATATTTATACAATACAGGACGGATAATTTTGCATGGGGTATATTTTAAGTTTTAAAACACTTTTTCTGTTTCAGTCTCTCAGCTAAAACTGGTGTTTGTTAAGACAGATTTTGCAGTCAGTTCTAGGTAAACATGCATGCCTATATCAAGTGTATGTTTCATTATGTTGTCATCATTTTAATTCCCCTAAACTTGATACAAAAAAGCTTTAGAAAGATATCCATCAAATTTAAACCGTATGATATTGGGTATTTTATGATTGGATATAATGTATGCTACTTATAGCTTTTTCACTGTAGATGATCAACACCTTTTCACTAGTAGATTTCTCGGATTTTCTGTTTATATATCAAATACAACTGTCAAAGAGGACGGAGTATTGTGTTTTAAAGACAACTTTTACAATAGATCAACGATTCCAGATTCGACAAATATAACCTCTATATCGCATGGCAGATACGTAATTTATTACAATAGCAGAAAGCACCCTCCTTATCCAGCAGGGTATTCTACTTACGCGTACAGTGATCTTTGTGAAGTCGAAGTATATGGTATGTTGTAAGTTATGACGTTGTAAAGTTTCATTTTATTTCAAACCAGGTAACCTGTTTTCCTACTCTCAAATTGATACAAAAAAAATATAATAAGAAAACCCATTATAACAAATGATAAATTGAAATAATATTCATTATATAAATTAAATGCATTAATGTTAAATCATAGGCTGCCCCACACCAAGGTATTACGGAGAAGACTTTTCCCTACGTTGTCCGCAGAACTGTCAGAAAGGTCACTGTCACATTGTGGATGGAACATGTCTGGGTTGTGTTGAAGGATACCAAGAGCCATCATGTGACGAACGTTAGTATTGATAAGTTACAAATAAACCATATAAAATTGTTTTATAATCTTCAACTGTGGACGAATTTTGTATAGATTGTTTGGTTTTTGTTGTTATTTAAATTAAGTAGGGAATCTACTTTCTAATCTGTAAGATTTTGACACTTATTGGATGAAAGCTTTATTTCAATTCCTGATTATGTTGACAATAACAGGTTGCACTGATAAAAAAATAAGTTCTTACTAGGAATGTCAACGACTATCGCTCGGTCAGTCATATCATCGACTAAAATTTTCATAGTCGATTACTGGTAATACAAAGAATGTAATTTGAAACATCTGATTTTTGTCTTAATTAACCATGTTTATGGCTACAAATGGAAATAAACAACTCTGTTTCTGGGCACGGTTAGAGTCTGGTCCAGAATCGGTGACCCTGTTATTTTTTTATGTTGCTTTTATATGCAATTAAGTGTAAAAAAATCCATTACGATTGTGTGAATCCAAGTTTAATTTTGTATACATGTAATTGGGGGGATTGACTAATTTGATGTTTCTTTTAATGTTAAATATCAATTAATTAATCATTAGACTTGATGTTTCCGTAAAATATAATGACATCAATATGTATTTTAAGGCGTTTATTTTGTTTGATAAAAATTAAAACAACATAAAAAACCCAACAACTTTACAAAACGAAAAATTATGTTATTTGCAAATGTTGAAAAATCAACAAATCATTTTATTTTTAAATACATCTAGCATTTATCATTATACATTATTAAGTATTTTGAGTTAAAGATACGATGTATATATGTGGCAATGGCATTTTTTATTTGAAAGGGCACACAGATTCAAACAAAAATCAACGAGTAATCGACTGTCGTTCGACTACACGACTACAGCCACTTCTTAATCGACTAGGCTTTCCGAGTAACAGTAACATCTCTTGTACTATCGTATTGCAGAGTGTACCAATATGACATCCGGACTACAATGTAAACAAACTTGCGGACACTGTAGAAATGGAGAACAATGCCACCCTGTGAACGGAAGTTTTTTAAATGGTTGTGATAGAGGAAAATATGGCGCCAAATGTGAAATAGGTTCGCATTTTCTTAAATCGTTGCTTCAAACAAATAAATATTGGAATCATTTTTTTTTTTGCATTAACCAAACGCAATACCTAAAATACATATTAGTTTTCATCTCAATGTGTCCTGTTTAGACTGTCCTCGAGGTTATTATGGATACGATTGCCAGAACAAATGTAGCGATAACTGTGAGGATCCTGAAAAGTGTAATATTGTGAATGGACATTGTGAGGGAGGATGCCAGGTTGGTTGGAAAATGCCGAGTTGTGAAGAAGGTAATACATGCATTTTTATAGTGATAGTTTGCCTATTGAAGTTCACCTATTTTCATTTAAATATATAGACTTCTACTTCTTAGCATTCTGTTTCTCGTTGTAAACATTTCGCCAAGAGTATGCCTTCTCTGCAGCGAAAATTTGCACAAAAGATACTATTGTTTCATTGCTGTTTACAAGTTGTCACTTTATATATTGCATTACACTATTTTGTAGAATGCATTGAGGGTAGATATGGATTGAACTGTTCTCAGGTCTGTGGACACTGCAAGGATAAGACACAGTGTCATCACATTAGTGGTTTGTGTGTTTTGGGGTGTGACACTGGCTATCGGGGTAATCAATGTACACAAAGTGAGTTTTCTTTGAAATTTCATAAGATTATACATCGGAGTACAAAGAAAGTTAAACATGTTGAACAAGAATAAAAACTAACACTATAGAGTGAAAACTATTGAAAAGTATTTTAGGATGAAGTTCAAGCAAAAGGTAACTGAAAAAATTAATAAATTAAAAGTTACTAAATGACATAACTATCATTAAATTTACAAATATATTTACAGCTTGAGTCCATGTTTCTATGCTATTACATTTCGCGTTGTTATATTTTACGTCGAGATCAACGCAAAATGTTATATCGCAAAATGTAATATAGGGGGTTTGTTTCATTTCGCGTTAATATTACATTTTGTGTTGCTACATAACTTTTAGTTAAAGTTATGTTATCAGACATGGATAGCTTCATCCTGTGTTATTTATTTTCATAATCGAAATATCGTTAGTCTGAATCATTTTATTTGTTCCTTTTTTTGTTGTCTGTGGAAACAATACTTATGGGCCAAACTGCGCAATGACTTGTGGGAATTGTTCCTACTTCTATGGGGAACAATGTCATCACGTGACTGGTCATTGTCCACGTGAGTGTACTACTGGTTTCAAAGGTGAACGATGTGATGAAGGTAAATATTGTTATTTGTGAATTATACGACTAGTATTAATATTAGAATCATTCAAAGTAATGTTGCTGATACATGTAAAGTTTATCGATTTTTTTCTAGCACGTGGTTCATGTTCCTTTACTGAATCAACCAGTGGGCGTGATGCTCTTCTCTACACCTTTATTGTTTTATTTAGTGTCAGTGCGGTAATCGTCATTGTATTTATTGTGAGGTATGGGGTTTTTTTTTCAGAATTTGTTTCAAATTACTAAATCGAAAAATTGTAATCCTTATATGTACTTTGTACATTATTAAAACATTTAAAAATACTGAAATTTCAAAATCATAATTTAACAGATGCAGAAGAAAACAGATGTTTAAACAACAGGATAAGAAAGACAAACAAGGCAGCGTACATGATTACAATTTCAAAAGTAAAAATGATGAATATGAGTATCCGATAGAAAGTGAAGGATATCAGGAATTGGGAGTGTTCAATCAAATGTCACTGTATGATAACCTTGATTGATATATTGGATACAACCGTCACATAATACGGAGTGTTATAAATAAGTAGATGATAAGCATACACATCAAAAGCCGTAGTTGTTCATACCAGGACTACATGTATTAGGATTGACTTCAGAATTGTTCAATACTATTTTTAAAAAAAATACTTGTTTGTATTAATGTGCGGTGAAAATCACTAAACTGAATGTAAGGAATTTATTGATATCACACTGCATTGACGCCGCAAACCTTATATATTCATTATTGTAGAACAGACTTTGGAATATTCAGAATGTAAAATGGTATTAAAATGGGATTTATGAAAAATAAATGGGGATTGAAGAAGTGATTAAAAAATGTTCTTATGATATTTAATAAAGTAAAAGTTCTATCTCACTCATTGTGTGTTTATACGATATTGATTCGGTAAGAGCACAACATTCATTTCAGTTCTTATCGTTATTCTGTGACATTATTATAATGGTTATTGTATATAAAGCACCGTCAATGCATAAAAAGGCCATCTATTTGAACACTTTTTTTGGCAAGTTTTGATGAAATATATAATAAATTCGCATGCATTTCATACAAACTCTTCCTAATGAAAGAAACGAGAAGTAAAAGGCATAATGAATGCAAAAACCTCATGCGATTTCGAGACGATATTCATGTGAATATCATTCAATTAATATTACGCACGATGTCCATGCAAAGGTATATATATTATGTTCAATTGTGATACTTTTGTGCAAATTTCAATGCAGGTTATTTAAAAAATCTTATATGATCCAATCTTTTCAACGAACAATTTCAAATACACCAGTTTTCGCAGATTTACATACATATAAAATTGTTTTCATATTTTTCTTTACCTTTCTCTTTCTATAGATATATCATGTTTTATGAAAATTGTTAATCATCGGTTCAAGGGCGAACATCTTGTAAGTTGCCAGAACTTTCATTCAAACCACCTGTATATAAAATATATAATAAAATATGTTCAAACCAATTAAACACAACTACTATAGTGTATAAATAGTGCCTGTTTGGGAGGGTAACAGTTGAAATTGACACCCTGAGAAAACCATTGTCAACCAAAGCGAGGCAGAGGTTGACAATGGTTTTCGAGGGGTATCAATTTCAATTGTTGCCCTCCCAGACAGGCATTATTTATTTTATTATACTGAATGTCTTAATTTTAGGGAAAATTTTACTGCTTTTATATAGAAATGACGTGAAATCTACAGCGAACCGTACGCGCACAATCTATGCGCATGTTACAATTAGTTGTGTTACCCGTTGCCAAGGGTGTTGCTAACGCTTAAGGTAATAGAACGGATTATCAACTGCGTCTAAACCAATTAGATTTAATTATTTAACATGAATAAATATTGTCGTTTACTTTAAATCAGAGTGGGGGATATGAAATTGGGTTTGACCATCCGTCTGACCGTCTACCGTCTATTATTCTGTTTGTGTGTAACACTTTCAATAATCACAACAGAAACAAATTATTTCAATTGTGATTGGGGATGTATTTCAATACGACCACTATTGAATGAATTTATTTAATAGTAGTTGTGGATGCGTTTCATTTAAACCACTATTGAATTATAATATTTCAATAGTGGTAGGATGCGTTTCGTTACATGTACAACCACTATTGAAATAAAGAACCCTAAAACCTTGAAAATAAGCCGGCTTTAATAATAAGCAGTTCTTTTAAAAGTAAGCCACATATTTCTTGCATTGAAAATTACTCAAAAATAAGAGTCATGAAAATGCCAGTTTGGAAAAAAATTAGACTACCGTAAAGTCTCATTTGTAGCACGCATCTGTACATTTAATGCTGAAAAAAACCCCGCTGTAACTATGTATTATACTGATCCCCAAAAAAGACGAAAATGCTTTAAGCCATTGATATGCATGCGTACATTATGTATTCAATTCGTTTCAAAGTAATAACGTACGTTTGTGAATTTAAACCAAAACAACCAACAACGGTATGGAATTTACTGACAACGTGTAAACCATACTAGGTCAACTTCAAACCGTGTAACTAATATTGTCAATCTAAATGCAAACTTCAATGAATAGCGCCTTGTTAATTTGTAGGCCTGTATTTACCGTGTCCACAGAGGTCGATGGTGCGTGTCTGTCTTTGTTGATGTATGCAAAGGACCTTCTTTTAAAAAAACGTAAGTACCAATTCATGTTCTTCAATTAATTTAAATATACTGTAAACATAGTTATTTTTGACCAGTGTATCTTTGCCTTTTACATGTAACGTGAAAACAGTTTCGCTCAGTCTTGAATTCGCCCAGACACAGTAATGTTTAAAGAGGGATAATTTAAAACATTGGAATTCGGCCATTCTTAAAGTCACCCGCTGAAAGGCGGCGAAATGGTTAAAAAGACCGGGCGTTTATTTCCCTTTATTAAGCATTCATTCATTAGAATAATCATATTCAAATTTCAAAAATTTTCATTAACGGAAATAAAAGACAACCAACAGGTCATAAACAACACTCTGAACAGGACAGCAAAAAATAATAATAATAATAATAATAAATGTGAAAAGGCCTGCATGTTTCAAATGACGAATATTGACAGGCAATTAAAATGACTGCTATCAGGAATTGTGATAATCAACGTTAGTTTTATAATAAACATTTTTTTTTCAAATGATGAATGCAACCAGGCCAAAGAATGCTTAAAATCAGAATCTGTGGGACTTCATTCCATCTTCGCTTTATGAAAAACATGATTAAACGTTGCAAAAGATAAAAAAAAAAGCCTGCGATATCTTATTACCGTTACAACTGTTGGCCCCTGAGCTAAGATATAAATAATGCCAAATTTCGCCAACTCTTGCCCCCCCCCCCCCCCCCACACACACACATACACACTGACATTTTAAATAATGAATGTTTTTAAAAGGATCAAATAATTCACATAATTTCAAAAATGTATGTTTTTATTAATATCAAATCATCTGATATGTCAATCTAAGAGCTTTGGCACTCAGGTTATCGTCTTGGCCTGTTGGCCGTTTTTTATTACAATTTTAAGGGCAGAGATCGATTTAACAAAATCATCGATGTTAATATTTAAAATAAATAGGGAAGAAATTGTCCACTTACAGGAAGTATTTACTAATAGAAAACAGAAGATGTATCCTTTTCTGTAACATGATTTCTTTTCATCAATTTGCAACATGACATTTGTAAGTTAAGTCATACATCCCTTATTGTAATTCTAAAGATTTTTTTTTTTAAATCAGGGCAAAACGCCTAAACACATCTAAAGTAAATAGATCCGAACTCATTTACTCTAGAAGTATGTTGTATTTTACTTCCCTTTAGATGTCATCCATAAAATGGGTTTCATTTGGGTGTTCTTGTTTCTGTACCAATTGTTTTGCTTAGGAAGCTCTTATGGTAAGTAACTAACGGTGAAGTTATGATATCCAAGTTTTATAACATGTTTAAGTTTTTTATAATTATTCTCTTTCTACCATTTTTTTTCCAAAAAGACGAATTGTATGATATTTTGCATTTGAATGCATTATCAAAGGTTAAATACAGAAACAAAATCAACTTTGGGAATCGCCCAGTGACATGATTACTACATATTATTTCATCTTAAGTTCATTTGGCGATAATTGGCTATGGTTGCTTTTAAATTTTGGAGCCATCCATAAATTTCTGTTTAACAGGGCATCCCTATCGAACAAGCAAAGCAAATGCTTGAACCATGGAAACAGATTCTCAACTGCTTGCTCACCTAGTCCATATATACAAATGCAAATAGCTGTCAATTGATATTGCTATTGTTATTGCTATCAGTAGGGCTACACCCACGGACAAGGGCTAATAATTGAAATTATAGATGACTTACTACTAATATGACCCAATTGCATATCGTCATAGCGCAGTCATTGCCCCTCTTTTAATACTCTTGGCGACACAAACACAGTGGGGTCAGACAATAATGTTTGCAATGCTTGTTGCAAGAGATACAGAAATAAATTATTGCCTAGGTCAGAAAGATGGTCATTGTCTGCAGAAACAAACCGATCAGCTCTAAATATTTTATTTATCTTCCACCTAACCTTTTTAGTGCTGATGCATACTTCCTATTTGTTCGTTTTCTAACCTTTTTTCTAAAGTAAAGGGTTCCTGTTACTCCTCCATACACTTGTGCACTTGTATAGCTTGCCCTACATACTGATTTGTGTTTTGTACTAACTCATCCATTCTGAAACACCCGAAGCATACTGCAACACATAGAGCTTTAGATTGTGATAAAAAAGAAAGTGTAGAGTCATAATATGAATAGCAAAGGCTTGAGTGTGTCTGAACCACGGTAGTTAAAATCTGCAAGGTAATTGGTTTTCTAGTGTCATTCTGGAAATTGATGCGGCTCAGGCCCAGTAAAAAAAAGCGTGTTGTCTGAAAATCCCTGTAATTTACAGTAGAAAAACAATGCCCGAAATATAAGTTTTAACTTTGTTGGCTGAACATGTTTTAAGTGATAGAAATGATACAAAAGTGACTAAATCTGAATAGGATGAGGGTCAGACTGGCCGACTTTGATAAAGTTGACAAAACAAATGAAAGGCATTAACTGCGGTATCATCAGTTTGCAGGTATTGTTTCACAAAACATAATTTAGGAGCTCCTAGGATCTTGGCTATAAATCATATGCAGAAATGATGCGGGGATTATTGATATCTGCCTGATTGCTTCTGGCAAACTGGCCCTGAATCGGTTCCATTGTTGTCTGAAAGAGAATGAGCTTTAACGTTATATACATATACCCCTGCGATATGCTTATTCCTAAACTGCGTATTAAGCAACAAACCTTATAAACTCATCGCCTAAGCAAATGCATGACTTTTTTGGACTAGAGGGTTTTTAAATTAATTGAGAATCCAAAATATTCTTCATTATCATTATGAATTTTTACCCGTTTACCATACAAATTACTGTCCAGAAATGCGAAAACCATAGTTAAATATGCAGTAACTACAGTACTGATCAGACCCAACCTAACACCAGAGTAAACCTCAACTAAACCCCGGGTTTACTCTTGGGGTTTACTCTGGGTTTACTTTTTGAAAATTTGGGTCCACTCGGGGTTTACTTTGGGTTTACTCGGGGTTTACTTTGGGTTTACTAAGAAATTGCTTTTGAGGTCAACTGTACGCACTGAAGTGTGAAGCAGACCCGTCTTTTATTTAACCATCCTACTGCCTGTAATTCCTGCCCCTTGTATATTCCGAATACACAGCTAGCGTCTGCTTTCAGGGGTATACTTCTGACTGGGTTTACTCTCTGTGTCCACTCTGGGTTTACTTTGGGTTTACTCTGGGTTTACTCTGGGTCCACTCTAGTAAACCCGGAGTAAACCCAGAGTAAACCCAGAAAGTAAACCCAGTGGTTTACTTTCTGTTAGGTTGGGTCTGATCGGTACTGTAGCTTCAAAAATGTTATTTTTGCAAGAAAAAACAATATATGATGCATTCTAATTGTCAGGCCAACCCAAGTATGCCCAATGAGTACCAACATTTGTTTCACATCCTAAATCAGCTTTACCCGCACTTTCATTATAATCCTTATGATCGGATCTAAATAACTGGACCAATTTATCAATCTATATGATGTAGCCCCATTGAAATTCTCCAAAACATTAGCCAAGAGTTATTATCCTTTCTCATTCATCAGTAACTTTACGCCAGTGATATGGACGCGAAAATCCACAGGATGCATACAATGTAATACAACCTTCTAACTAATGTCCTACCAGCTGGGATAGCACGAATATAGAAGTTCAGCAATTAAGTTCATCCTTGAAGCTCTAGTAAAATAACGTTTTTGTAATATATGTAACCACTTGAACACTAGAACTTTTTTTGATCAATCTTGTCCAGGAGGATCTTAACAGTCATCCTAGATATTTTAATTTCTAAGAAAACTTTTTTTGATCAATCTTACCTAAAGATATCTTAACACTCATGCAAGATGTGTTAATTTTTATGCCAATGTACACTTAGCAAAGCAAAGCAAACTTTATTTGATCAATCTTACCTAAAGGGATCTTAACAGTCATGCAAGATGTGTTAATTTTTATGCCAATGAACACTTACCATAAATAAAATATGCGATCTTGGAATATTAGCAACTTGGATATTGAGGGTAAACACATAAACACACAAGAAGAAACATTGCAAGAAGTAAAACAGTTTTATAAACAACTGTATGCAAACAAAGACCAAGATCTTGATGATGTAAACCTAGAAGATTTACTACAAAATGTAGAGGTCTCCAAAATAAATAATAGAGGAAAAGAAATCTTAGATGCAGAAATTACAAAACACGAGGTGCTTCAAGCCCTAAAAAATGTTTAGAATGATAAAACATCTGGAACAGATGGTTTTACTGCAGAATTTTTAAATTTTTTTTGGACTGATATTAACTCTTATATTCTAAAATATTTTAATTAAAGTTATGAAATGGGACAGTTATCTGATAATCAAATGCTAGAAATGATATCTTTTTTCCCAAAAGGCAATAAGCAAAGGGAATTTCTAAAAAATTGGCGACCAATCACCTTATTAAATATAACATATAAACTTCTATCTAGTGTCTTAGACAATCGAATGAAACCAACTCTAACGAAAATAATTCATGAAAATCAAAGGGTTTTCTTGCTGGTAGATACATAGGTGAAAAAATAAATAAATATATAATTAAAGAGTAATCATACTGTACATAAATTTAATAACAATAGAAAATAACCAAGAGGGCAAATTAAGACGAGAATTTTTGTGATTGATAATGCAAATATAAAAGTGAACAATTCACGTATGTCAATACACATCTTTCATTTTTTATAACAGTTTGACACACGATCATTGCAGAACTGTTTTGTTACAGAACTCGCTGACGTGTGTTATGTATTTGCCTCCTGCATATTTGCATGAATATATGGTCTGCAACATACAATGAATATTGATTATTTAGGGAATAAGGAATCATTGTTTGAGTATTATGAGGTGATAGTTTCGGTCGGGGCGTGGTCAAATCCAATAAAACCAGTTTGTTGATTATTTGTTGATTATTAATGAGCATTATAATTCAATATTATACATACTGTCAAAATAAACTTTTTTTTCTCTTTTACTTTTCTTCTAATGAAGAATTCCAATTTGCCGTCAGAATCAATATCAGTGCGATAATTGCAAATGAATCAACGCAAAACGAAGACATGAAAACATCGGTAAGTCACTTATAATGACATCACCAGACGAGAACTATTCAACTAGAATTATTTTCTTTTTAAAAAATGCAAAACACTGTCACTGGTGATAATAAAAAAAAACCAATTGTGAATTATTTTATGTTTCATGTATTTATATTTGCTCATAGTGCTTTTTGTACTTTAAAAACCTTTGTCAATGACCTCCTTTTAATAGTTTCAAAAAAAAAACCCATAAAAATTGGGATTTCCTGGATTTTGATCATGTGACTTTTGCTGATGGCAAAACAGTATGAGAGAATACCGTACATACATTTTTTTCGAGTGTCACAAACTCTGGCACATTGGAGAAAGAAAATGTTAAGGCCTAATTGTTTATTGCAATAGTCCTTTTTTGCGATTTAAAAATTTTTGCGTGTTTAATATTTTGCAAAGTAAAGGTTATCACAAAAAATATATCAATTTTGATTTGCGCCCCCCCCCCCCCAAATCCATTTTTTTTTTCTTTTTAGAAGGTTGATATATTCTGAACAGTGGTTTTAGATAAAGTTTTCTAAGTCGAAGTCCAAAAGTTTGAGGAATTTCAACGTTTATACTTTTTATATAATGTAATTTATGTCTTATCACATGTGATTTTTTTATCTGAAGGAACGATTGAAATAAAAGCAACATAAAATCTCAAAAGATCAATTGTATTTTATTATGATAGTGCTGCAAAAAATAATCTAATTAAAAAAGATTAGGAAGTATAAATGTATTGTTCAAATTCTTGTCTTGCCACAAGTCTGTTTGAAACTTATAACTTAAATTAAGTGATGAAACTATAGAACGTTAAGTAAATATCAATCCACTTGATAATTACTTTAATTAAGGATTTATAGTAATAGCGAAAAATCAGGACATTGAATTCTCTAACAATCCGATTTTGATCGATTTGATGAACTTTAATACATGTTATTCTGGCTTGACAATTGTACTCTGAGATGGAAGATTATGTGGTTAAAATCTCACAAAGTATTAATCTAGACACCTTTAAATAAATTTTACTTTACAAATAGAAAAATAGAAATGATTCTTTTTTTCCTTTAGTTTACCAATATTTTCAATAGTATAAGGGGATTTCACCGCATTGAAGTAACGAATGTTCGGTAAGTATGAAAAGTGCTGAGGCTAGCATGGCACATCGATTCGAAAAGTAACGGAAATGTTGAAAAATTAATATAATTGACTAATAGCTTAGTCAATTTTAAAAATATAGGTAAACAAATACTATTCATATTAATCGAAATAAATTCTTCAGTCAAAAAAGTATATTTTGTATTTATCTTACTTTATCCAATTAGGAAGAAAATATTTGTTGAAAGCTAGTCAAGTACATTATGTTTTCTTTGCTTAATGCAGGTCCGGAGGCATACTCACCGATTTAAACATCGTGGTTGACATTTCGGTGAGAGCAGAAGCAAAGAGTGACATAGCCAAAAAAATTGGTCAACTTCTTTCACGTGCAGTTAATGTTACATACAATGATACAGCCTACGTTGTAGAAGAGGTGTCAGTGACTGATAGCACGGGGCAAGATTCTAGTAAGCATATCTGTTTGCAATACAAATTGTATGATAATCTAAAATTTAAAAAATCAGTTTTGCGGGGAAGAAATATTTGTGATTACGTGCTACTAAGACTACTAGTTATATTTAAGGTCTTCTGTTTCCAACGGAATACCTTATTGTTTTCGTACGGTTTCTTTTTCCATATTAAGGTCTTCCGTTTCCAACGGAAGACTTTATTGTTTTCGTTCGGTTTTTTCCCTATTATTAAGGTCTTCCGTTTCCAATGGAAAACCTTATTGTTTTCGTTCGGTTTCTTCTTCCCTATTATTAGGGTTTTCCGTTTTAAACGGAAAACCCTTCTGTTATTCTACTGTTTCTTTTCATTATTTTTTTTTCCCGCAAATTTTGTGCAGCCCATCTCTCGAAGATCTTTTTACTGATTGCTATGAAACTTTCAGGATATGTAGATAATGTTAAGGTCTAAAAACGGTTTATTTCAAATTTTTAAAATTCACTTCCGGTTATGAGTTATTGCCCTTTAATTGAAAATTGGGGGGGTCTTTTGTCCAGAGTTGATCTCGGGAACTACAGATGATAGGTGCATGAAATTTGGCGAAATTGTAGCTAACGTGTTGTAGTTGTGCAAGCATGAAAGTTTTGGTAAATTTCTTTTTTAATTTTTGAGCTATTTGTCGCCAAAGTTTAAGGTTTTTTCGGGGCTGAAATGTTGTTGCTTTTTGTATTATAACTTTTAAACTAAAAATATTTTGTTAAAACATATAGAAGAAAAGTTGTTTAGAATAACGAGGGCTTTCAGATGAAATAAAGCTAAAAGGGCTGGCCCCTATAATTAGGGGTCAGCAGTTCATACACGTCTTTTTCTGATAGCTAAAAATTGTATCATTTTATGAAAAAAAATAACTAGATTACTTTTTATAAATCAAATTTTGTCATTTGGTATGAAATTAAACAAGCTCTGTGATATATTTATTTGTAATTTCATAAAACAAATATGCGAGAATCGTACATGAACGAGTTAATTGTCTACATAGACCCACAAGTGAACAATGTCGTTTCAGGGCGTAGCATTTATTGTTATTGTTGTGATTAAATTTCACGGTTTTATTCTGTTTACCTAAATCATTTATAAATGCAATGAACATGCACAACTACTTATTTAAACGTGCTATGTGTCCGCGCAGAGCAAATCTCTGTCGGGGCCTCCCTGTCTGTAACCCCAAACATAAACAGTGACGAACAGCATTGTGGGAAAGACAGAGCCATGGATGCCGAAACGCAGAAGAGAAGTTGTGTATTTTTTCGCCATACATGTTGTACTTTCACATGCACTTTCAATCCATAGTGAAGCACATGAACATGTACAGAGAACTGTACTTCGTATTTGTATAAGGGGGATATATTCTTCAGACTTGTTTGAATCGTTTACGAGGAAATTCTGACAGTCACAGTACTGTCGACAGATGTTTACGTTTACACTGGATAGCTGTTGATAAGCTGATAAGAGTTACGAGTAATAAAAGAGAAAAGATGGACATTTAAAAGTGTGATTTATGTGGGTGTTACTGAAGAAGGTAAGTCTTTTTACTCATTTTAAAGTTTCTTGTCTTTAGTGGTTAAAATGCCAGCATGTTAACTTGTTAAGATGTACATGTAAGTACGTGCACACTGTCACTGATGTACTCTAGATGTACACGTAAGTACGTGCACACTGTCACTGATATATGTTACTTTTTTAGTCCAGACAATATAAATCCTTTTTACAGAATTGAATCCCAAATGTTTTACCTTTCACTTGGTTTTTTTTTTCTTTTCTTTTTACCGGGATTTTGTTTGAATTACAATTCAATTTATTGACAAAAACGGGGTCTGCCCAGTAGCCCGAAGGTTCATTAATTCGAAGGTCCAGTGATTAGAAGGTTGATTAGTCCGAAGGTCCACTAGTCCGAAGATCCATTAGTCCGAAGGTCCACTGGTCCGAAGGTTCATTAGTCTGAAACTTGATGCAGTAAAAGTTGTAAAGGTTGAAATAATTAAAAGGGTCAGGTTTGATTAATCATTTTTCACCTTAAAAAGTTCTTGGAGGTTCAGAACACAAAACACTTCGAAAAAAGAGTACAGTAACTACAATATGAATTGTTATCTTATATAGATCTGTAATAAACACAATCCAAATCAAAAAGGGAAAATCAAAATTCCCTTTTTTTTGACCCTGTTTTTCATATCTGCATCCATTTACACCCCTTTTTGCCAAAAATAAGCCTTTACAAGTCAAAGTTCATGGAATTTTTCTGAATCATTGACATTTAAATGCATTACATAGACATTTAAAATGAGGTATATTCCTCTTATCCATTTAAAAACTCATGAAGCATCAGAGGAACGTTCCTCTTTTTTTCAACTAAAATGTTCACAAAGCAGCTGAGGAACGTTCCTCTTTTCACCTGACTTAAAATCTTGACAATGACCTCTTATAACTTCAACATAAATATTGACAAGTCATCTGAGGAATGTTCCCCTTTTCACTTCAACAGAAATCTTGACAAGTCATCTGAGGAACGTTCCTCTTTCACTACAACTGAAATCTTCACAAAGAATCTGAGGAACGTTCCTCTTTCACTACAACTGAAATTTTCACAAAGAATCTGAGGAACGTTCCTCTTTTCTCTTTAACTGAAATTATAACTTTAAATTTAAATTTAAATTTTAAATTTAACTTTATGTAAATATTAAGGATGTAAACAAGTACTCGAGCACTTGACTATCGCTCAGTCTCGATGATGATCAGCTTAAATTTTCTTAGTCGATTACTCTATAAAAAGTAAAGAGAGTTTGAATTTTTAATATTTTTTATCGCAGCATTTTTGGGTTACAAATCAACGGTTGGCTTTTCTAATCATTTTTGGTCGGTCTGTTCTATCGGTGCCCCTTGTGAATTTTTTAAGCGGCAAATACATGTATATTAATTGATGTCAAACATTGATCTTGTATTTTAGATCAAATTATAATTAATTGTTTTTAATAAAAGTACATAGGCATGTAATTAAGAAACCAATTTAATATTTCTTTTAATATTCAATATCAAGTTTATTTAGTAATTAAATTAGATGTTTATATAATTAAAAATATAACTATCTTAATAATTGTCTCAGTGCATATGTTTTTATAATTATTAAAAACATAAAGCTCGCATCCATGAAATTCAGGATTGAGTTCGTAAGTAGAGCTGCATTTTCCTGAAAGCACTTTCACTTAATGTGGTCTTTGATACATGGTTGACAAGAGCCAAGGTTTATCTTCTGTTCTGTTTATCTTCTGTTCATACTGTTTGACTGGCTGGATGGCTTCTTAACTTTTCTGTGGCCCCATTGATTTCCTCCAGGGGGGATGTCCAGATTTTCTATAGAATTTATGTGTGATACATGTACATATTTGCATTTAAACTCATAATTGCTAAATAATTTCCTGTTATTTCACTTCATAATAAAGATCTGGCTGTGATGCTTTTTTTTTTGATAATTACACACAAATTCTCAAAAAATACATTTAAGTATTGACATTCTTTAAGAAAAAAATATCCAGTAGGCAGTATATATATAAGGTCACATAAGTTTCTCCCAGCTAAACTTGAGAGAGAGAGAGAGAGAGAGAAAGAGAGAGAGAGAAATTTGTTCAACAAATATTTCTCTTAGGACATATATACCTAAATATGTTTAAACATTTACAGAATCCAAGCAGGATAATCAAGCATGAATTTGATTTGAATCTACCAAACATCAAAATACTCGTAAATTTCTGCTCTAATCTTAAAACACGGTGGTATCATTGCAATTTTTGGGGGATGGCGGCGGCAGATCTTAACAATTCACATCAAATCCCACAGCTATTGTTATCGGGCCGGTCATTCTTGTGAGTATGAGAATGGTTCACAGCTGTAAATTATTTGTTTTAAGCAAGACAGCTGAGCAGATGGGATTTGCATCACTTAATTAAAGCAGGAATTATTAGCCACATCAAACAAGAAAATTGTATAATTCAGATTCTGTTCATCCTATCAATTTAATGTTGCAGCAAGAAAATACTAGAATTCAGTAAATTAAGCTTGATGAGCTTGGTAAAACTTATTTTTGTTTGAAATTTAGAAGCAAGAAATGTTCAGAATATTTGTTCATCATAAATTTGGACTTGTCATACTAAGGACTTTATGTTTGTTTCATCAAAAGTCTCAGTTACCTGTGTGTCCTACCTAAGTTAAGCTAAACAAAATCATTCAGGCTCAAATCATATGAAACAGATGTTTGTGTGGGATCATTCTCAGTGACTGACCACCTGTACAAATGTCAAGCTGTCTTTTTGTCTCTCCTTTCGGAGATGATTTGTAAATCAACTCCATGCAATCACTAGTTGCACTGGAAGTATTTTGGACCTGGAGCCCGTTTGACAGATTTCCTAAGATGTTTCTTAGGACAGAACTTAAGATATGCCTGAGTTATAACTTATTTGTTTGTATAATATTTTACAATCACGCATACAGGAGTAGATAAAAATTATGCAATAAACCCTTATATTCTCTGAAAACGGTATTTTTTTAAATTTCAGAGAGAATGAATTGATCATTGTATCTTTCTTGTTTTTGCTACACATACATATATTTCTTTATTTTAAATATTATTTGGATATGACCGCATGAATCAATTGAAAACATTGG
This sequence comes from Magallana hongkongensis, assembly GCA_016163765.1. NCBI lineage: Eukaryota > Metazoa > Mollusca > Bivalvia > Ostreida > Ostreidae > Magallana > Magallana hongkongensis. The sequence goes on from WFKH01011926.1 coordinate 20,082,274, forward strand.
TCGCTGCTAGAATTTCAGTTGTTCTTTATAAATGATCCAGTGCATTTTTTTGTCTAGTTGGTCCATTATAAATAGCCCGTGTTAACATATACAGATATGCTTAATCCTTGCCCCCCCCCCTTCCCACCCTGATGCTACATGCCTGCTTGTAAGGGTTGATTTAAAAATAATGATGTGGGTTTTTTTTAAAGAAAATACTGCAGATAAATGCATCTTGGCTGATAGAAGAAGCGAGAATAAAAGGCAAATTTCTGAATGAAACAGCATACCCATGGATGAATTAGCATTGACATTCCTAAACCTAAACAACTAATTCGCGGTCACTCCTACTCCCCCCCCCCCCACCCCCGACAAAACAAAATCAAATGAAGAAAACACCTAACATTTCTCCAGTAAAAGAAAAGCTTATTTCGTGGAAGGATATGACAAATCATCCAGTCATTCTGTAATTGAGTATTTATTTATTATTTATTCCTTTTTAAGATATCAGTAATTCTTGGGCATGAATAATTAATTATCATCAGTGCACTAGCTATAACTATATGCCCGTAATTCATCTGCATGTGCAAGATAATCTAAAGAGAATTGTAAAAATTAAAAGTCCACACCAAAGAAATTAATTGAAGAAATATGTGTGTCATTTGATAGTTCTATTGTTTTCAGTTTAGAAGTAAAGTGGATATATTACAAGGAGAGGATATACATAGGATATGCCTGTTGTCCAATCCTATTGAATTTATTCAATAAAATGTTTAAATAAATTAGAAGTAAAGTGAAAAAGTCTTAATGATGCGCAGTATTTTTGTTCTACTTAAATGTGCATATCATTCATTTCAATATAACATAAACAGTCACCATGTTAAGTTTGTTCCTAAAACATAATTTACCTGTTTTAAAGTTAAGAGTAATGAACTTAGGAAAAAGTTCTTTCCTAAGATATAACTTAGTCTTAAGTATGCTTTGTGAAATGGGAGCCTGTGCACTCATTAGATTAATCCTTTCACATTTGTAAATGTTACAACTGTGTGACAATTCATTTTGGCAGATTAATCATATACAGTATTTAATATTTAACTTTTTCTTAAATAGAGCATGTTTCTATTCCATATGACTGATTAATATCTGTTTATGATTTTCCTATTTACAAAGTCTGATTTGTAAGATCTAAAACTCACACCATGTAAATGGAGTTAATAGTGTTACTGAGTTCATTTGTCCCAAGAGGGCCATTTTCCTAGCAATGGTTTAGATAAGCATTTGTAGGGGAAATTGATAATCTGTAAAATGAGAAGAGGCTAGCAGATTATGCTGTTTCACTAAAAGAGTCTTGTGGGAGTACTAGTCCCAGAAGGACAGCTATAGTTTGAGATTAATTTAAAATTAAGAATAACAAACCTTAATCTTCAAGCATCTCCCATCTTGATCAAGCTCTGTCCAAATTCATGCTCCCCATCCACTAGAGCAGCAAAAAGGTCGCATGCAGTGATTTTAAATCAAAATCCACCAGGCGCAATATTTTGTCACTTCCAATCATCATAACCTATAACATTACATTGTATTATATTTTAATTTTGCACATTATTTTCAAAATTTGATGATTACAATAAATAGTTTAAATATCAGATAATCAAGGATTTTGTATTAAATTAATTTATATGCTTTAGGTTTGCAATTACCTTGATTGTAGTGAATTAGCAGAAGAGCAAAAGAAAATCAGTTATGTATTTTAAACGTTTGAATATAATAAAAGTATTAATTACCTTGATGCATCCTGCGATGTTTGCAACTGCAATTTCCAAACAATATTTCCATTCTGCTTCATAAAGTACACATGCAGTGTTAATCTTAAATAAAATTTGCGACCACATTTTACATCTGTACCTAAAGCAGTGGCTCTCAAAGTTCACACAGTTACTAATATTAGCACACCCCCAACGTCTTATCAGCATCCAGTTAGTGGTTGACATCTGATAGAAGACCTTAGCATGTGCATAGTCTTTAGGTCATGACATTTCTATTGACCATGCTGAGAAGTTATTTACAGGATATACTGGAGTAAAATTAGATATTTCCTAGTTGATAAACATGAAGTACTCCAAGAAAACCAAAAAGTGAGTTTGTTTTTTTTTTAACCTAAAATGTCCTCCTTAATACCAGAGGTAGATTTGTGGATTTATCAAACTATGAGTACACTATTGAATTTTAGCTCGTCTATGTTGTGATTTTATTAGGAAGAGGGTGGGGGGGGGGGTAATTGTTGGCTAGTGTAAGATAAAACGTACATGTGTATAAATATAATGATTGCAGTTCATATGAGAACTTGCAGCAAGTCAGCATTTTACATCCTAATGTTTGTTACTATCATCCAGCTCAAAGAATTTAACAAATGCAAATTTTTGGTTACCTGATTGTTTTCTCAAAGCTTAGGTCTTGTCACACCAGATTGCGTCCCCCCAGAGTTTCACGACATTGTTATATTTCTGGAATTGCTGGGGGATCTCAGAGAAATTCAAAACCACTGTGCAGTTGTATTTTGAATGTTTACAATTAAGATGAAAATGTGACAGCAACCAAGGGATTTCTACTCAGCTCCCGACGCGTGTAACTGCATTCCTAAAAACTTCTACTTTTAACAAATGACTGCGCTCCCACTGAGTGCTCATAATGTGCTTGAGTTCTGATTTCGAGTTTACGGTGTGTGTGTGTGTGTGTGTGTGTGTGTGTGTGTGTGTGTGTGCACCTTTTTTTATCAGTTCTTAAATTACCTAACCAACATCATATTATTGTTTTAGCGGCTTGACACAAAGTTTTTGATTTTATATTTAAAATTGTTAAATTATGAGCTGCAAACCCGCTCTTATCAGGAGTAATTTTGAATACTTGTTAAACAAGTTATTTAATAAGTGACATATAGTTAGCATGTCTTCTAAATTTCAATTGTGCTTATTAGTTACATGTACAATAGGGGCTTTAGTGAAAATCTTTCCTGCAATAATGATCATCGCAATGTATCATATCTATTTGCATCATGATAGATACTGAAAATAAAACCAGGGTTTTCCAGTAGAATGTTGACAATCGCACATCAATTATTTATAATTAATTTAAGCAGAACTATTTTTAGTCCAAATGCAAAGACAGGTGAACAGACAGACAGACAGACAGACAGACAGATGGACGGACAAGGTGATTCTTATATACCCCCCAAATTTTGTTTGCGTGGGGTATAAAAACAGTAAACTTTAGGTCAGTCGTGGGTTTAAAATTTTGCGCGTTCTGCGCAGGGTATTGCGCAATAATTAAAGAATATAGTTAAAATGTCATAAAACACAAATGCAGAGTAAAATGCTCAAATATTCAAGTAATCATGTACCGTTTTTATTTTTAAAATTTATTTATCATAAAAATTATTTTTAAAGATTGAAGTGAATCTTTAGAATAATGTTCAGAAATATTTTAATCATTTCGCCTCTTCTTCAAAGTTGACGTTATCCACGTCGGAGTCAACGTCTTACGATGACGTCAGTTGAGACTTTGACATAACTACTGACAAAAAAAAAGTCATGCATTTTTTATTGCAGTGTCAATTATTCAGATTGAAATTATAATTTGCAAAATCAGAAACATATGTGCAATCTTTTCATATTCTGTGTTAAGCTAAAGGTATTTTTTATCTATTACGAATAAAATTAAATTTGATTTGTTATCATCCTTTTATTCTATACAATTCTATAGCCTATGTAAAAAGGCTGCAAAGACAAACTATGAGGGCGGATAGCATAAAAACTATCTGGTCAATTTTGTTTTAATTTGGCAAAAACTTTACGTATATGTTAACCTTCTGTTGTTGAAAATTAAAGAAAATTATATGTTTGTATTGTTTTACCTTTTTTTTACATTTACATTTTACAACCAAAATTGGAGTGCGGTAAATCGATTTAAACTATCCGGTCAATTTACTTTATATTTTGCACATAATTTACTCATAAGGTGACCTTTTACTGAAAAAAAATTAAAGGAAATTGTACGTTTGAAACATTCTCTCCCGAGACTCCTTAAGAATGATTAATTAATTTACTTTTTAATTTTTTAAAACCAGTGTTTCGATTTGATTTTGAAAGAGTGATACAGTAACATTAGAATTTGTCTTTTATAAGTTTTGCGTAATGATTAGAATACCTAAAAAAATGTTTTGAATTTCTTGGGTTAGAAGTAAACATTTTGTTAAATGAAATGAGGAACTTTCCTCAGATGCATTGTAAAGATTCCAATTTAAGGGAAAAGAGGAACGTTCCTCGGATGCTTAATACAGCTTTCATGTAAAAAGAAAACAATCAGCATGTGAAAGATTGTACGTTCCTCAGATGCTTTATGTAGCTTTCAGATGAAGTGAAATGAGGAACGTTCCTCAGATACAGTGTAAAGATTTCAAAGATTAAGTGAAGAGAGGAACGTTCTTCAGATGACTTGTCAAGATTTCTGTTGAAGTGAAAAGAGGAACGTTCCTCAGATGAAATGTAGAGATTTTAGTTTAGGTGAAGAGGAACGTTCCTCTGATGCTTTATAATTTTTTATAAGGATGAGAGGAACGTACCTCATTTTAAATGTCTGTTTTATGCATTTAAATGTCAATGATTCAGGAAAATTCCATGAACTTTGACTTGTAAAGGCTTATTTTTGGCAAAAAGGGGTGTAAATGGATGCAAATATGAAAAACAGGGTCAAAAAAAGGGAATTTTTATTTTCCCTTTTTGATTTGGATTGTGTTAATAATAATTTCGTAAACATGGAACGCTGTGCCGGATAATTATGCCAGTGCCAAGGTGGCATTTTTGCTCCCGCTTAAGATGCAGTTTCGGAAAAATCCATATATACCAAATGATAGACCATTGTCTAGAGAGTATATAACCACTTTTGTTTTAGTGTGTTTTGCCTGACAGGTGAGATATTTACCTTTAAAAAAAATATCCTATAGGAAAATGATAATCCCCATAGGAAAAATGATTCTCCTGCAGGAAATATTGACAATCCTATAGGACATCTAAATATCCTATAGCAATTACGTTTCCTATAGGAGATTGGTGTTTCCTGCAGGAATTTGATTCAGACAGGTAGTTTTCCTATAGGAAATTAAGATTTCCTATCGGATTTTATTAAATCCTTTCGGAATTGAAATTCCTATAGGAAGTTCTTGTATTCCGATAGGAAATTTTAAATCTCCTATAGGAATATTGTTTTTCCTATGGGAAAAATTATTTTCCTGTAGGAATTTAGTTTTGAAAGGTAAATATCTCACCTGACAGGTGAGATACAATGATAACAAAGCTGGTTGTTAACTCTTTAAGCAATGGTCTATCATTTGGCATATTTGAATTTTTTGGTATATGCAGCTTAGACGGGTGCAAAAATGCCACCTTGGCACTGGCATAATTATCCGGCACGGTGTTATGGATATATAATAACTGTTTTCTGGTATTCAGATTTCTGTCTCTTTAATTTGACTTTTGTTGCCCATATAAGTTACTTCCCGAATAGGAATTATATGTTTTTCGAATAGGAATAAAAAGTTAATTGCTTATAAATCATGAAGTATAAGAGTAATACAATTATTGGATAACAAAGATGGAGTCATCGAAAAGGCACCGCCTGTTTTGAAAAAGGATTTAGAAAATTATCTCTTACCTTCCTCCATTTTTCCCTTTGTTTCTCTCAAAACAAAATTAGATACTTTTATAATCTACGACCTAGTATTTGTAAGCACGTCAAATATTTTATCATAATATATACAGATGTGTAAGAGAGTTGCAATACTTGTTTTAGAATAACATCTTTTGGAATTAGAATGATAATTTATCGAGTATGAATAACCTGTTGCATAAAAGCTGCAACTAATCAAATAGAAATCATATTTCATCGAATAAAAATTGTATGTTTAAGAATAAGGATACGAAGATTTTAAATAGAAATAACAGAAAAAGGTTAATGATGGAACGTTTTACACGCCACACTAGTATATCAATGACCTATTAAGTGCGAAACTAAATCATATTGAAAGGAAACCTAATGGATTTATTCAATGAGTTTGTGTCACCCTCTTGGTGTAAACGTTTATCTCCCGTAAAAGAAAAGGGGGGGGGGGTTGAGGTTGCAGTGCTTTCACAATCACTTAGAAATGAAAATTAAGTAGGAGTCGGGATTTTTATGAAAAAAAAACATCGCTGTAAAATTTACAAAATCCGGAAATGCACGAACAGAATGACATACACTTCAGACGAACGCACGGACAGCGCTAAATTAATATTCTACATTTAGAGTAAAAGCGGGGGATAATACATAACATTCAAACAAAACGAATCCAAAAGAATCTACATGAACTGAAGTCGAAAAAAACTAGATACGATCTCGTTACGAGTAACGAGCAGGTCTTCCGTTCAA
>WFKH01011926.1:20092676-20109314 GCA_016163765.1 Magallana hongkongensis
GCGGGAAGACTGTTCCAGAGTTCAGCTGCACTGACATCGAAACGCCGATTTCCATAAAATTTGGTACGTGCCTTTGGGCTTAATCAGAAATCTCGAGTTCTCTGATCGAAGTGATCTTGATGGAAAATATACATCAACAAGGTTCTGAATGTATGCCGGTGACTACTCTTGCAACGCCTTGAAAACAGTCAAAACTAGTTTGTATTGAATTCGAAATTCCACTGGCAACCAATGAAGAGCAATCAGCACCGGTGTTATATGATCATGCTTCTTGGTTCTTGTTATTATTCTGGCAGCTGTATTTTGAATTCTCTGTAGCTTTGACAAGGAGCTGGAGCTCAACCCATACAGCAATGCGTTTCCATAATCAAGCCTTGATGTGACCAGGGAGCACACTAACGTTTTGCAAGCATTTTCGGAAATGAGTTTACGAATTCGACCAATATTTCGAAGTTGGTAGAAACACTGTGTAGAAATAGAACTAATTTGGTCATCTAAAGTCAGCGTCCGGTCAAAGAGCACCATGCCATGTTGTGGTTTGTGTTTGATAAGAAATTATGAAAAACAAAATTAAGGCTGTTTAAAGAAATTCATAATTGTTGTGAAAATTTGTTTTTCAATAAAAGTATGCAATTATGTTTCCTTTATTTTTTATTTTATAAAGATATTTAGATGTGTTTACATAATTGAAAAATCACCCCCCCCCCATCCAATTGTCTGCATTAAGATTACATGTAGGATATGTAAATGTACATTTGACTTTGAAATAACATCTGCTATGATAATTACTTTTGAAATGAACAAGAAACAACCTATTTCTACCTTTCTAAGGTATATATGCATAAAAAAAGTAGAAAAACATATCAAATTTGAACATTTTTCATGGAAATCAACTCTGTCTCCAGCTACCTGGGTGTGTTTGAATTTAATTTTAATTTAAGGCAGATGTCTAACTTGTAGGTCTTACTATTTTAGCATGGTTAGAAGGAGACTAGAAATCAGAATAGATTAGATATTCACTAAATATGATTGTTAGCTTACTTTTTTTCATGAAAACAAGAAATCACATGCAGGACAGCATGTCTATTTGTTAATTAAAATGGTACAAATCATAAAATAAAAAAATAAAGATCAAATTTTAGAATCATTGATGATTGTTTTCTAATATGTGAGAAATGACTCAAGGAAATTGCCACAAGTTTCATAAAATTAAGTAAAACATTTCGAACCATGACTTTTTTATGAAAATCAAAAGATGGGGGGGGGGGGGTATACATGTAAGGGCATTTCTAAGTGATGTGAAGCTTTTATCATGATTATATCATGTAGATGTTTGTTGTATTGAATAAGGTTTCTTTTTAAAGGTGGTTGAACAACAATTGACCTCTAAAAGGTCAGGTAAAGATGTTTTACTATGGAGAACCCTAAAAATATGTGTTTACTAAAGGAAATTGGAAATGGTGGGTTCACTTAAATGGCCATATTTTTCTTAAACCTCAATGGAATTGGCAATATGTGGTATTCTTTTTCTCAGAATTGCATTAGTTTTCTTATTCTAAGACAAACCGTCTTTTCGTAAAATGTTAGTTTACTAAGTTAAAGGTACAATGAACAGTTTCGGATAAAGTACCGTCAATATTTTTGTAAAATTGAGAGTGACTGTACTTGAAGGTTTATCAGTGTTGCGTAGATTCATGAAATGAATTTTAATGATTATCATTAGTTAGAGGGATGTCTCTTGTTGGAATTGGTAAGCAATATTAAGGCCCATAATTTTAAGTACATGAGAAGCAGCAATAAATTGTGAAACTTGCGGCTATGACTCTTGTGTTTACTTTACACAGTGAAATTGAAGGTTACAAACGGGAGGTTATATAACACGAAATGTAGGTGGATGGGATATTATATACCTATTTACTGGGTATGAGGACAATAGCAAGTTTATTGTCCCCCAAGACAGCAACTATTTCATGAGGCAAAGCCAAGGGAAATAGTTGCTGTGGAGGGGGACAATTAACTTGCTATTGTCCGAATAGTCAGTTAATTGGTATTTTATTATACCGAAGAAAACTTTATTTGTCAGCGATGCAGAATTTCTTGATGATAAACAAATTAGAGTTATCAAACTTTGTACTTAATGTGGCGATCTGATTAGGTCAGAGGTGTTCCGAGTTTAAAAAGGAGGGAAATCGAATTTTGCTGATGAATGGGTTTGATGACTATTCACCATGGGCAGATAGCATGGATACTATTTCAAATTAGATAAAAAAGCATGTTTATGCGCGCGCCTTCTAGTGATCAGCTTGTCCGTCTGTCCATCCGAGATCGCTTGACCGGAGCATAGCTTCTCTCCCCGTGGCCCAATCTGGCTCATACCTCATCCACAGGGTTCCTTTGGGTAAAGGATGTGCAGTGACCTTGAACCATGTTTTTAGGTATAAGGTTAAGGTCATAGCAGAATTATATATATATAAAATCCTTGTCTGGGGCATATCTTCTCTCCCTTTGGTCCAATCTGGCTAATACTCACAGAGTGTTTTTATGGTTAAACGATGTGCAGTGACCTTGAATGAAATTTGTAGGTAAAGGGTGAAGATCATATCGGATCATGCAAAAATCCTTTTTTCAGAGCATACAGAACCGATCAGACCCAACCTAACAGAAAGTAAACCTCAACTAAACCCTGGGTTTACTTTCTGGGTTTACTCTGGGTTTTCTCTGGGTTTACTAGAGTGGACCCAGAGTAAACCCAGAGTAAATCCAAAGTAAACCCAGAGTGGACAAAAAGAGTAAACCCAAACAGAAGTATACCCCTGAAAGAAGTCGCTAACTGTATATTCGGAATATACAAGGGGCAGGAATTACAGGCAGTAGGATGGTAAGATAAAAGATGGGTATGCTTCACACTTCAGTGCGTACATTTGACCTCAAAAGCAATTTTCAAGTAAACCCAAAGTAAACCCCGAGTAAACCCAAAGTAAACCCCGAGTGGACCCAAATTTTCAAAAAGTAAACCCAGAGTAAACCCCAAGTAAACCCCAAAAGTAAACCCGGGGTTTAGTTGGGGTTTACTCTGGTGTTAGGTTGGGTCTGATCGGTACTGTATATACTTTCCACTAACCCCTATTTGGCTCAGACTTCACATAAGCAGAGCTTTTGAGTAAAGGGTGTGTAGTGACCTTGAACCTATTTTCAAGGTAAACTGTGAGGGTCATAGCAGAATTATATAATAAAAATCCTTGTCCGAAGTATATCTTCTCTCCCTTTGCTCCAATCAGGCTCATACTTCACCCACATGAGGCCTTTGATCAAAGGATATGCAATGACCTCGAATGATATTTGTAGATCAAGTGTCAAGGTCATATCAGATCACACAAAAATCCATATTTTAAGAGCATATATATACTCTCCTTTTAGCCCCTATTTGGCTAATATTTTACCTAAACAGAGCTTAATGGCGTGCAGTGACCTTGAACCAAGTCAATGTGAAGGTCATAGCAGATCTTTTTAAAATTAGTTTTAGACAGTAGATTATTTCCCAGATATGCTTAATCTTGGTCAGATTGAACAAAAATGCCTGTATGTTAGGGGGAATGAAATTTAATTAGAAGTTCTATGCCAGCTGGAAAAATTTCAAGTTATAGGTCAAGGTCAAAGCAAAATTCTCTGAAATAACATAAGTGGGGCCCTTTGAAATGTTCACCATTCCAGTGTTGTCTGGTTCATAGTAATTTTACATAGAAAATATTCACAGAGGTATAATAAAGTAAACTATACATCGATAAGTTTCTGACAATTGATGATGCAACAAGCACACAGTACGAAAGGTCAACCCTTTGAAAAGCAGTGTAGAGGAAAAGTTGCTCAGAATTATGTTTTAAACAATTTTTTTTGTTGGTGGCCCTGTTAAGGGGTTTAAGGGTTCGGCCCCTAGAACACAGTGTTTCAGATATAACTTGAACGGTCAACAATTCTTGAACACTTGTTGAACAAAATATGTTTATATTTACGAGACCTTTTATTTGATATCAAAAATACGGCTGGTCCATCAAGTTAGGGGCCAGGAAGGCTCAAAAGCTTAACTATTTCCGGAGCAATAGTTTGTCATTAATCATAAACGCTAAAAGAGCTTATCAAGCTTAATTTAAAACTGAAATCCATTTTAAATTCGGACGATTGAATGCAGGATATAAGCGTTAAAAAAATTGATTTTTACGGAAATTTTAATTTTGCATTCTGGGTTAAGAAAATAGATGTTAGTTCAAGGTAAAGTTAACTTGTACCTAAAATGAAGTCAAATTTGTTAAGTTGTACTTAAACACATTCGGAATTTTTTGTTAAGTCGTTCTTGAAATGGTTAAGGTTTTTTTGTTAATTCGTACTTAAAACCATTCGGATTTTGTTAAGTCGTACCAAGAATCATTCGATTTTTTTTTATCTTTTTGTACTTAAGTTACTTTCGTTACTAGATTACAGTCAGTTCAAGCATATCTTTTACAACATACACCATAGCATAGCATAGCATTGAAATCTCATAGCATAGCATTGGAGTCGCATACCATATCATTGGAATCTCATACCATAGCATACAATCTCATAGATTTTTATTCGTCATATCATACTATAGCATACCATAGCATAGCATACAACCTAATTTTAACTCGGTTTTAAATGGTTTTATTTAAAAGAATAAATGTTAACATTGCAGATTAGTGGTAAACTTTGGCTTCTTATCAGTTAACTTTGAAATGGTTGGAACTCTTCTGTGTATGGAGGCGTTTTTGTTCAAATCTCATAGCATACCATAGCATAGCATAGCATACCATATCATAAAGCCCTTCATTTCAATTTCTCATAGCAAAGCATACAAATCTCATAGCATTGCATTGAAATCTCATAGCATATCATTGAAATCGCATACCATAGCATAGCATAAAATTGTAAAAGATATGCATGAAATGACTGTAAGAACTCTGCATCTTAGAGGTACTTCTAGCGTTACTTTCGACATTAACGGAAAACCCACTCGTTGCTTTGCAACGAGCTTTGCTCTAGTTATTGTTATTATTTTTCATTTTTTTTTCTTACAAATTTGTGTACGCGATTTCTCAGAATCTACTCAAGCAATTTACACTAAACTTTCAGATCTGATAGATAATGATCTGAACCTTATTGGAAATTTTTTTTAACGATGATATCACTTCCAGTTTTGAGATTTTAAGAATTTAGCGATTTTCAGAGGGTGGGCTTGTCCAGGGGTAAACTCCTAAACGATTTAAGATACTGAGTTCAAAATTTCAGGGATTTTAGACGAAAAGTTGTAGATCTGACATGTGGTATATGTATTGTTCTGTGACCAAAAGCGCCGAAGCTCGCCTGAGCTCGAAAATTACGGTTAAAAAAGCGTCATGATTTTTTGTGGTTTTCTTTCAATATCTCTTTTGTCGATAGTATTTTGTTAAAACATGTAAAACAAAAAAACTTTATAAAATCAAGAGCTTTCCTTTGACATCAAGAAAAAGGGGCTGGCCGTACAAATTAGGGGCCGAGAGGGCTCTAAAGTCTTTTAATGATAATTTTTAACTGTGAAATATTTTGTGATACATTATAGTAGCAATTATGCTCATCATAACGTTATTGATCTATACAGGATAAATGTTTACTCCTTTGTTACGTAATTAGGGATTTTAAGGGGCCAGAAGTCCGAAATTTTGATCCTCAATATCTCAAAATCGAGGAAAATTTTGAAAAGTAATATTGAAAAGAAGACGCTCAAAATAATGTGCTTAACAATATGCAATCATAATTTTCTTTGTTATCCGGTCCCTAAAAAGAGTTACAGGGTTGGCCCCTAAAATGATTTTTTCTAGATATCTCGAGAACGGTACATAATTTCTAAACAATTGTTGAACAAAATGTGTTTAAAATGACAAGAGCTTTTTTGACATCAAGAAAAAGGGGCTGATAAAACTCTACTCAGTGATATAGTTTTGCCTCTAATTTCTAATAGCAAAGTCTCAAGAAAAAGTTGATCATCTATTATGAATTGAATTCCTTCGTCTGTAATATTCTCTATATTACTTTCGTTATAGATAGGTAAGGAGTAGTATGCCTTTATATTCGAAACTATCTGTTGAATTGCTTCTATATATTCAATGTCCTGTAATAAAGAGTTATTAAATTTCCAAAGACCTTTACTATGTTTGAATTCATTAAATTTCAGATTTAGCATTACTGGAGAATGATCAGATCTGTAACTTGTTAAAATATTGCACTCTTCAACCATACTTTGAAGAGATTGGGATATCAGAAAAAAATCTAAGCGTGCTTGTTTAAAAGGGTTTGGTTTTCTCCAGCTATATCTAAGTTTGTCAGGATTTATTTCTCTAAATACATCTAGTAGATTATGAGTAGAAACCATTTCCAGTACCTTTTCGCGTGCTTTTGGGTTATTAATGTGTAAATAATTTGTGTAGTCTATATCTGGATTTATAACTAAATTAAAATCACCAACTGTTTACTCCTTTGTTACGTAAATAGGGATTTTAAGGGGCCAAAAGTCCGAAATTTTGATCTTCAATATCTCAAAATCGAGGATAATTTTGAAAAGCAATATTGAACAGAAGATGCTCAAAATATTGAGCTAAACAATATGCAACCATAATTTCTTTGTTATGCGGTCCCTTAAAGGAGTTATAGGGTCAGCCCCTTAAACGACCTTTTCCAGATATATTTAGAACGGTACATAATTTCTAAGTATTTGTTTAACAAAATGTGTTTGAATTGAAAGGAACTTTCTTTTGACATCAAGAAAAAGGGGCTGGCCCTTTAAATTAGGGGCCGAGAGGGCTCGAAAGTCTTTTAATGATAACTTTAAACTGTGAAATATTTTGTAATACATTATAAAAGCAATTATATTCATCATAATGTTATTGGCCTATACAAGGCAATCGTTACTCCTTTGTTACGTAATTAGGGATTTTAAGGAGCCCGAAGTCTGAAATTTTGATTTTCAATATCTCAAAATGGAGGAAAATTCTGAAAAGCAATATTGAATGAAAGATGCTAAAAAATATGCTTAACAATCTACAACCATATATTGTTTGTTATCTGGACCCTAAAAGAAGTTATAGGATCAGTTCTTAAATAGATCTTTCCAAGATATCTCAAGAACAGTAACAAATTTATAAACACTTATTGCACAAAAAGTATTTAAAACCAAACTACCTTTTACTTGAAATGAAGGAAAAGGAGCTGATCCCTCAAATAAGGGACCCAGAGGAGTCTATAGTCTTTCATCCATAGCTCTTTTAGATCCCACCCCCATTTCCAGATATGTTTCGTTGACGAAGAACAAGGTCAACGTCATTCCATCTTCTTAAAATCGGACGGAAGACCTCCTCGTTGCTCGCAACGAGATTGTGTCTAGTTATTATTTTTTTTTTCCAACCAATTTTGTGTACGCAATTTCTCTAAAACTACTCAACCGATTTACATGAAACTTTAAGATCTGATAGATAATGATTTAAACCTTATTGGATTTTTTTTAATGATGACGTCACTTCCGGTTTTGAGATATTTAAAATTTAACGATTTGCAGAGGGTCTGCTTGTCCAGAGGTAAACTCCTAAACGATTTAAGATATTGAGTTCAAACTTTCAGGGATTGTAGGTTGTAGATCTGACATGTGGTATATACATTGACCTGTGACCAAAAGCGCCGAAGCTCGCCCGAGCTCGAAAATTACGGTTAAAAAAGCGTCGTGTTTTTTTGTGGTTTTCTTTCAATATCTATTTTCTCGATAGTATTTTGTTAAAATGAGTAGAACAAACAAAATTATAAAGTCCATAACTTTCATTTGACATCAAGAAAAAGGGACTGGCCCTTCAAATTAGGGGCCATAAGGGCTCTAAAGTCTTTTAATATCTTTTAACTGTTAAATATTTTGTAATACGTTATAGAAGCAATTATGTTCATCATAACGTTGTTGAACTATACATTACAATTATTTACTCCTTTGTTACGTAATTAGGGATTTTAAGGGGCCAAAAGTCCGAAATTTTGATCTTTTAATATCTCAAAATATAGGAAAATTTAAAAATGCAATATTGAACAGAGGATGTTCAAAATAATGTGCTTAACAATATGCAACCATAATTTGTTTGTTATGCGGTCCCTTAAAGGAGTTACAGGGTCGGCCCCTAAAACAATCTTTTCTAGTTATCTCGAGAACGGTACATAATTTCTAAACAATTGTTGAACAAAATGTGTTTAAAATGACAAAAGCTTTCTTTTGACATCAAGAAAAAGGGGCTGGCCCTTCAAATTAGGGGCCGAGAGGGCTCTAAATTCTTTTCATGATAGCTTTAAACTGTGAAATGTTTTGTAATACATTATAGAAGCAATTATGTTCATAATAACGTTATTGACCTATACATGACCATTGTTTACTCCTTTGTTACGTAAATAGGGATTTTAACGGGCCAAAAGTTCGAAATTTTGATGTTCAATTTCACAAAATGGAGAAAAATATGAAAAAGCAATATTGAACAAATGATGCTCAAAAAATGTGCTAAACAATATGCAGCCTTAATTTTTTTGCTATCCATTCCCTTTAAGGAGTTACATGGTCGGTTCTTAAAACGATTTTCCCAGATATCTCAAGAACGGTAACGCACTTCGAAATACCTTTTACACATAATGCATTAAAAATCAAAAGACAATTTATTTGATTTGAAGGAAAAGGGTATTATCCCTCAAATTAGGGACCCAAAGGGGTCTATAGTCTTTCATTCATAGCTCTTTTAGTCCCACCCATATTTCCAGATATGTTTCGTTAATGAAGATCAAAGGCAAGGTCATTTCATCTTCTAAAAATAGGACGAAAGACCTCCTCGTTGCTCGCAACAGATCGTGTCTAGCTATTATTCTTTTTTCTTTTTTTTCTTACAAATTTTGTGCCCGCGATATCTCAAAAACAGTTCGGCCGATTTTGATGAAGTTTTCAGATCTGCTAGATATAATTGATCTTAACTTAATGTACATTATTTTTTATTTTGATGACGTTATTTCCGTTCTTGAGATAATGACGTTTAAGCGATTTTCAGAGGATCGGCTTGTCCAGGGATCTCCTTCTAAACGGTAAAAGATATTAAGTTCAAACTTTCAGGGATTATAGACAAGACATTGTAGATGTGTCATTTGGCATTCATATTTGTCATGCTCAAAAAGCGTTAAAGCTCGCCTGGTCCCGAAAATTGAGACCAAAAAACGTCGTAATTTTTTCTGGTTTTCTTCGTTAATCTCTGTTCTGAAAAATAGTTTGTTAAAACATGTAATGTAAAAAAAAGTTTATATTTACAAGAGTTTTCATTTGATATCAAGAAAAAGGGGCTGGCCCCTCAAATTAGGGGACCAGAGGGCTCTAAAGTCCTTTATCTGTAGCCCTTTACTGAGAGATATTTTGTGAAAGGCTATAGAAGTAAATATGTTTATCTTACAGTTATGCATCCAAGCAATATAATGATTTTATCATGCGTTATGTAATTAGGGGTATTTAGGGGTCAAAAGTTCAAAATTTTGATGATCCATATCTCAGAAAGGAAACATATTTTGGAATGCAGTATAGAAAGAAAGATGTTTAAAATAATGTACTAAACAATATGCAAACTTCAACATTTTGTTAAACGGCCCTTACAAGGAGATAAGGGATCAGCCCCTAAAACGTTCTTTCCCACATATCTCAAGAACAGTAATGCGTTTCTAAACACTTGTTGAACAAATTGTGTTAAGAATTAAATGACTTTTTTTTGATACCAAGAAAAAGGGGCTGGCCCCTAAAATTAGGGGACAAGAGGGTTCTAAAGTCTTTAATCTGTAGCCTTTTACTGAATGATATATTGTGAAATGTTATAGAACCAAATGTGTTTATCTTACAGTTACGTATCCAATCAATGTAATGATTTTATCATGTGTTACGTAATTAGGGGTTTTTAGGGGCCGAAAGTTCAAAATTTTGATGACCCATATCTCAGAAAGGAAACATATTTTGAAACGCAGTACAGAAGAAAAGATGTTCGAAATGATGTCCTTAAAAATATGCAACCTTCAAAATTTCGTTAAACGGCCCCTTTAAGGAAATAAGGGATAGGTTCCTAAAACGTATTTTCCAAATATCTCAAGAAGGGTTACGAATTTCTAAACACTTGTTGAACAAAATGTGTTTAAAATTAAATGATCTTTCATTTGATATCAAGAAATAGGGGCTGGCCCCTAAAATTAGGGGACCAAAGGGCTGTAAAGCTTTTTATCTATATCCTGAAGGATATTTCGGAATGGCTATAAAAGCAAAATTAGGTATGATACGACTATATAACCTAACAGTATAATGGTTTTCTAATGCGTTACCTATTTAAGGTTGTAAGGGGCCAGAGTTAAAAAAAGTTAAATCTTTTCTATCTCGATTGGAAGAAATGCAAGTATTTAAATAAGCAACGAAAGAGAACTTATAAAAACGATATAGAAAAGCATTAGTACTCCACTCCTTTTTTCAGGTCATGTGTTGTTGTCGAAAATTAAAGTCAATGATGTCATATCACCTTCTAAAAATCAGACGGAAAACCTCCTCGTTGCTTGCAACGAGATCGTGTCTAGTTTGTTTTTATTTTCGTTAAAGCTTTCGCCAGAGTCACTGACTGCTGTGTGATATTCACAAGTATGGACTCCTGTTCATCGGGAACGTGCGTTGATATTGGAGCTGATCTTGTATGCATGTAAGATTAAAAAAGAAAAAAATTGACTTTCCTTCTTGAAAACTGATTTTTTTTTACTAATTTATTAAATAATTTCTGTAATATTCACCGTGAATTTAGGAATGTCACAACAACAGTAGATCTCACAACAACAGTGACATTACGGTATACAACTACCTCACCAAAAACTACAACAATTGATTCAAGACAAACTACAACCACACAAGCTGACACCACAATGACTGCAACAACTGAGTCCACACAAGCTGCCACCACAATGACTGCAACGACTGATTCTACAGCAGAATCTTCAACAGTGACTGGTAAATTGTATTAATTAGTTGAACTTATGTCATTATTTATATACAAAAAGTGTAATGTTTAATATCGTTACTAAACGGTTTAAAATATTATAGCATATAATATTACTAGTGTACAATATTCAATAATCGCTTTTGATATTTTAGATATGTCTCAGTATAGTCTGGTCCGATTTAGTCTAAAAAAAAAAAAATTAACGGCAAATAGTTATTATTTGGTCCAGCGTGGTTTTTATCATAATTAAAGTGCGCTGATTCCGGAAAAATATGCTGGCCTTCATGAAAATGGCGTTAGTAAGCTCAAAATGACGATTCAAAATGGCGGACAGCCAATCTTTAAATTTTTCACATAAAGTCTCTTGAGTGGGAACAAAATAATGACACACACTAATGAATTGGTCCAAAATAGTATTTTATTATATCCTATGTGTGCTGAGTCTTACAAAATATGCTGGTCTTCAACAAATGAGGTAAATTAGGTAAAAATGACGATTTAAAATGGCGGATAACACATTTTTAAAATTCTTAAATTCCTTCAATGGACAAAAAGCGTGAGACCAACAATGAATATTCGGTTCAGTTAAGTTTTTAATCATAACTTAGGTGTGGATAGTCAGGAATAATATGCTACCTTCAAGAAAATGTCATAAATTATCTAAATAAAAATGGCGATTCATAACGGTGGACTCCCAGATTTTATATTTTTTTCCTTTAGTTTCCTAAATGGAGATAAAACGAGAAACAAGCAAATATAATTTTTTCCGGTAAATTTTTAAATCATTAAAAGGTAGAATAGTACTCTTTATTTTATCTCCTGTATTTTCGGCAAGTCCATTAAGTATTCGCTGGTAGAAATTTGTGAAAACAATGCACCGTTATGCACAATATCATTTCTTACCGTCTTCTGTACCCCAAATCAAACCAAACAGTTAAACAGCCCAACCCGATAAAGAACCCGATTGTAATAATACAAAAAAAAACCCCAGAAAAACACATGCCGATTAAATTTACAACACAATGCTTGACACTATTTTACAGAATTTATTTGTTTGTTAGAAATGATAAAAGGAATGGTACAAGTAACGCACGATATTATTACTGACGAATCTCACATAATGGTCTCGTTAATTCAATCCACTCTGAACCCGATAACGAACCCGAACATTTAAAAAATGGAATATAAGATATTAATTTTCTCGAAAATATGTCAACCAGACGCTACAAAAGTGTAAAATTGATCTGTAGTTTGGCGTTTTGAAGCTGTTCAGCAAGTTTTATCCTATTCCTCAAATGCATAAAGAAAAAAAAAGTGTGGAAAACTGAAGTGGGACAGACAGACGGACAGACAGACGGACAGACAGACGGACTGATGAACGCAGAGGAAAGCTACAGTCCCTTTCGGTAAAACCGGAAGGGGACTAAAATAGGAATAAGTGGCTTCCACATTGGATTAATGTACGTTTATGCTGTCAGGATAGGATTATAAGCAACATAGGTACAACTTACTGGATAAAACCACACGATATGCTATCGCCCTGTATGATTGGATTTAAGGAATCATTCTTAGAGTATTATGAGGTGATAATTTTGGTCGGGGTGTTATTAAATCCAATAAAGCCCGAAGGGCTTTATGATAGATTTGATCACGCCCAAACCGAATTTATTCCCTCATAATGTTCTAAGAATGACTCCTTATTTCTTATAATCCTTATACTTTCAGCTATTGTACGATTAAATGTTTAAATATAAATAAGCAAACCCCGCTCGCGCCCCGATTATACGTCATTTGAAGTTATCAGACTGTATTGTACAAAATCGATACGTAGTATTATCACAGGCAAACATGCTGAAAAAGTAAATGTATATTTACAAAGCACACATTGCGAATTTACAGAGCACGCCGTGTCGCAATCGCAATGCTTATTGGCACATTAGGACATTGCGCTAACAGCTGTGTAATGTTTGTGTTAAAACAATGGCTTGATATGTGACGATATGCGTAGTAAGGATTTGTAATAGCCCTTTCCAACACACAATGGATATGCACATTTAAGACTTCAATATTAATGGTAAGGGCATTTCTTTATTTTCCATGGGGGAGGGGGAGTATTTTTGAGTAATTTTACTAATTGAATTTAATAAGCTTAAATCCCCACGGAGTGTGTGGCTGTCTGCACATAGAGATTTAAAATTTAAATACGTTTTAATCTAAAAAGAAATTATCAGTCCGGTTTCAACAATCAATGTAAACATGAATTGTCGTTTATTTTGTATACAATATGATTATAACTAATCATTGACATACCATCGAGATATTATCACATTTTATGTTATTTAGACGAAAATTTTCCAAAACTTAAGATTCCTATTCATAGGAAAAATTTTAATTCAAACTTTGACATTGTTTTCAATAATTAATTCTAAGAATACATACGTATTCTATGCGTCCAAAGTTTGGGGTTATAAGGGTGCCGATTTGTTCATCGTGCCAAATTTCTTGTGTTTCAGAAAAAAATAAAACTTTAACATTTGATTGCATGCATTTTTCAAATTTATTGTTTTAGTTTGTTATTATAACTCACTTTATCAACAAGAATAGAATATATAAACAGACAAATGTATCACACCTTCGTTAAATCGTTCTGTAGTTTTCGATCCTTCAAACCCCCGCCAAAATTGACTACTACATTTAAAGCATACATGTATCTCTCTAAAGATGTACACATGTAAACACTATGTGTACTTTACTTATGCTACTACATAACACACAGCTGGATAAAATCCAATCAAGGGGAAAGCTACAAGGGGGTTAGTGGCGCAAAGTTACCACTTTATCGCAATATACACTGTATACAGTGACACAAAATACCAAATTACGAAATTGTATGTGTAGTAGGTAATGCATAGACGTAGGCGTCAAAGGCAGTCTTCACACATTTACCACATTTAAACATGAATTATCAAAATAGTTTCGTTTTTACGTCATCTTTGTTTAAGTGTTATACCTATTATCTCAAAATTCATGGTAAATCTTTACTGAAATTGATACCCCCCCCTCCCCTAAAAATAGAAAAAAAAGAAAAGAAATAGAGCCAAGGCCGTTGTAAAACAACGATGAGGTCTTCCGTTGCAGCTTCGTGTCGAAATAGGATAGTCAATATGATAATATTTATGATGTTATATACTAATGCTCATGAATGAGTTAATGGATAACATGTATCAGACCCTTATTGAAGAGGACAGCAATTCCAATCGAGCAATTATTCAGTCAAGGAAAAATACATGTTTTCTCTTTTTAATATATTTGACAGCTTATTAATGTTTACATATGTATGCGAAATACATATATGAAGAATTTATCAGCAACTGCTTTGCAGAAAGTTTTATATTTATAATAATATTTTTTTTTTCCACAAAGGGATTGACTGATCAAAAGATTTGTATTTTTTATTTATTTTCTGGGGGTTTTTTTGTATTTCACAACTAAACATGTATATCATTGGGATCTTGGACTTCTCAAATAGCCCTGCTTTATTAAAGGATGAGACTTTAAATAAAATAATGGTTCAGGGTCACAGCACAACCATTACTTTTTCTGGTGAAACTAAAACTTGATTTGACAAAAGGAGACAGCATAGAATAGACATATGTTTAACTGATGTTTGCTATGAACTTGACATATATTGAATTATAAACTAAGTTTATGATCACTACACACTCATAAACCACAATTACTGTTTGTGTGAAGCAATGATCAATATTTTTGCCACGAGAGAGAACACATGGTCTAGACTACAGTGTACACAGTATGTATGCTATGACATTGACTCTCTACATAAACATTTTAGGTGATTGATGCCCTTCAAGCAAAAACGATCTGAGTTAAACTGCAATCTACCTGACATTTAGATCAAAAGTAGATAATTTTCACAACAGTTATAACAGTAATTGGGATATTTCATTATGGTCTTTGAAGCACATTTAAGATGATAAACCTTATGGTGTTACAACAAACAAGCATACTGAGGGTATTGAATAAGCAATGCATGCCCCTACCTGCAACCCCACCCTCAGTAGTAGATAAGCTACAAAAAGTTCAGCTGAATTTTTTTTTTTACCTGAATCTTTTTACAAAGCTATATATATTTGGTGAAAGGCTCAATTCCTGTTTTTTCTTTACTCTCAATGGTTTAACTGAAACATTGACCAAGTGTAGCATTGACCCGATCGTAAAAAAAAAATTCAAATTCAAAACTAATTTACTTAAAAACATAATAAAAGTCATGGAAGTCAAACGTAAGGAAAATACATTACTGGGTTACGTTCATTATGACAGATGTAACTCTTATTTCAGAGCTTGATGCATGTATGTTTCGTGAATAGCTTATTTAATTCTCTAAATAGGTAATATACAGTGTCAAAGTGTTTTTTTTTTCTTTTAGTACAAGGTACAATCATATCCTATAGGAAATTTGTACTTGATTTTATTTTAAGCCTAATCTAAATGATTGTATTATTTATTCTTAAATATATATTCTTATTAGATTTAAGAATTGTATAATTTAATTATTTCCGTTCTCTACATTCATTCACAGGTTGTCCGAATTCGAGCTACTTTGGAGAACACTGTTCTACGCCTTGCCATCAGAACTGTTTGGAGGGTCGTTGTGACGTTGTGAATGGAACATGCCTAGGCTGCGTTCCAGGATACACAGGACCCACATGTGATAAAGGTTGTAAAACAATTTTATATAATGTTTTCTAAACAAAATTTCGACAGAAAACAAATTAACGTTAAATAACAAATAAAAGATAAAACTAGAGCCGAGCTCGTTGCAAAGCAACGAGGAGGTCTTCCGTTGCAGCTTCGTGTCGAAAAAGGATTGTCAATACGATAATAGTCATGATGTTATATACTAGTGCTTATAAATGAGTAAATGGATGGCATGTATCACCCTTTTTGAAGAGGACAGCAATTCCAATCCAGCAATAATTCTGTCAGGAAAAAACACGTGGTTTCTTTTTTTTAATATATTTGACAGCGTATTAATGTTTGAAAATGTATGCGAAATACATGTATGAAGAATTTATCAGCAACTGCTTAACTGCAAAGCCATATTTATAATAATAAATTTTCGCCGCAAAGAGATTGACCGATCAAATGATTTTAGATCCTATTTTTGATTTATTTTCTGTTCTTTGTATAATTTCAAAACTATATACATCATTGGGATCTTGAACTTCTCAAATAGCCCCGCTTTATTAAAAGATGAGACATTGAAAATCACTTGCGTAACTATTCACTGAAAAAAATAGTTCAAGGTCACAGCACACCCCTTACTTTTTCTGGTGAAACTAAAACTGGATTTGACAAAAAGAAGGAGACGGCATAGAATAGACATCTGTTTCACTGATGTCTGTTATGATCTTGACCTTTGAATTATAAACTAAGTTTATCATTACTGCACACTCATAAACCACAAGTACTGTTTGCAATGATCTATATTTTTACCAGGAGAGAGAACACACGGTCCAGACTACAGTGTATACAGTTGTATGCTATGACA
>WFKH01011926.1:20109414-20131139 GCA_016163765.1 Magallana hongkongensis
AATTATGAAGCTAAAACAGATTTCATCATTAACAGGTTAATCTTTTTAGTCGTTGATCTCAAACATTATTCTACAGTTTTTAGAACATTTTAGACTTACAAACCCACCATTTATCTATGTCTGTCTATGCTTCAGATGGGACTAATAATGTTTTTACTAATTCTTAATTTACACTCTATCGTTTAAATCAATTTAAGGATGACATTCAAACAATTCTTTGTGTTTACGGTTAAATAAAACCATGTATGTAAGACGCGAGTCTTGTGTATTAGATCACCATTGACCGCTAGGTACATGTAGTCCAGCCGCGACCGAACTCCTCGGCCGCGGGCAAGGGGTGAGTTACGTAATGACACACACAGCTCAGAACCCAGGTACATGTAGATTTGAAATGCTTGCAGTATAATGATTAAAATGCATTACATAGGTATTATTTTTTTAGACTTAGATACTGTAACCACAATTGATATGTATGTTTCTGACGATGTTTCAGATTGGGAATAATATTCAATTGCTTTTATATTTCTTTAACACTCTATTGGTTTAATCAATTTAAGATGAATAAACTTTTATATGAAAACAAAATTCAAACAATCCTTTGTGTTTACGGCTAAACAAACCCATACAAGTAAGATGCAGATCTTTGTGTATTAGATAACCGCTGACCGCTTAGTAGTCCGGCCGCGACCGATCTCCTCGGCCACGGGCGAGGGATGAGTTACGTAATGACACACACAACTAAGAATCCAGGTAGATTTAAAAAGCTTGCAGTAAAATGACTAAAATATATTTCATAGAAATTATTTTTTAAAATCCAGTTAATGTATTTCACTAGAAAAGAAAAAGATTGTTTATATTTTCTCGTTCTCGTTTTTCTTAATTATAAGGATTCTCCACTAGAAGACCTAAACAGAAATGACTAAAAATAAAGCTGTAAGAAAAAAATGTATGCTTTTAAAAAACTTTCTCTAATGAATTAAAGCATCCCGTATAAGCTGGTACTCTTTCAGTTGTTAATTTATGTCAGTTGTGCGCACAAAGACTATTCGTTTACTTGCAAAATGAAAACGGGTACATGTTAACAAGACAAGCTTTTTACACTCATATTACGCAATACCGGTACAAAATAATTTTGTAACGACATTAATAACATCATAATAAACAACTTTTCCAGCGACAGCTATATCAAAATATTACCCATTTTTGAGTTATAACGGGAAGACTTTTAAGGGCTCTAGGCCCCTAATTTAAGGGGCCAGCCCTTTTTCAATTGTGTCAAGTGAAAGCCCTTGATACTTTGCACATTTTTTGTTCTTTATGTGTTCAGAAAAAAATTTAAACTAAAAAGCTACGATACAAAAACACGACCAAATTTCAGCATTTTTTGAAACATAAAATTTAAATTAATTTTTTGAAATTTTAAATGGGAAAAATCGTAAAAACAAAACTCGGAGGACAACGTTCAAAGTGTCTATTTTCAAGATTTATGACTTTGAAACACATGCCATGGATAGTTTCAGAGCCTTTGCGTGCACAGGAATGCCTATATTTTTTTGAAAAAGGGGAATAACTCGGCTCCGGAAGTGAAAATTTCAATGATTTTCAGTTGATGTTGAGAATTTGTAATTTCCAATGTACCCTGAAAATTTGAACGTAATAGAACAACAAACAAGCGAGATATTTGAGTTTTAAAAAACGTCTAGAAGAAAAAAAAGAATAAAAAGAATTACCAACAGAATCAGTACAAGGTCTTCCGTTGAAAACGGAAGACCTTAACTATTTCATAAACTTTAAAAGCTATTGTTTAAAAAGCTTAAAATAAGTTATTTTTAAATTTTCAGTTACCTTTATTCTTAAGGAGGCTGGATGGTCAACGAATTACCCACCAGATCAGCCTATAATTTTGAGATATGATTTGTTTAGTTATAAGCTATTATTTAGTAAAGAAAATATACATATAATTTACCTTTTGAATTTGGGTAATTTTCTTCTTTTTTTTATATAGAGCTTTCCTTATAAATGAGATCAACGCAGTCTAAAAATGGCCACGACCATCAAGTCCTATCAAAAATACGTGCTAACTAAAGATGGAAAATGACAATAACAAACTGTCAACCATCTCAAAAATCCATAAAGCGATATACGAATTAAAAGCAGAGCAACACGCGCTGGTATGTTAAGGCGGCCCGATTGATTTCACAGCGATGTGTCTGTACTTCATACGATATGAGGTCATAATTAACTTTGACGTCACGATCTGCATTCCTTTCGATAGTTCTCAGGGAATTTTACTAAACATAATAAAACCGCTCTTTTTCTTTACATAGACGCAGCTTTAAATATTAGAGATACTAAATTCAATATTATCATTACTGGGTATTAAAAAATCAGCTGCTTTAAAGCTTCGTATTAGATGAATGCCTATTTATTTAAGCATTGAATCTTTTTTTGGGGATAAATGTGGTCTCATAACTGCCATCTTGTGTGCATACAAATTGAATAACGCGCGATAGACCACATCTTTAAAAAAATAATGATTCAATGCTTATATTTACGTTTTTTACCTTTCTTCCCTCACAGCAATTACGTTTTATTTTTCAAAACCTCTGCCTTATTCTACGAGTGATGAACAATGAACGTAAGAGCTATTGGAACAGCCGAATTATGCTAACAAAAATAGTGCACTACGCTATAAATTCTAATTGCTCAATGTTTATTTATCATTATGTTATTCGATGAATGTAACCTTTGGTATTATAATAAATTAAAAAAAAATACTTTTTAACTGTTAAAAATATTTACATCAATGAAATGTTTATCAGCGTAAGTACAATACCAGGCCGTGATCCGTTTTGAAGTCGCGAGGAGAGTCAGTCATGATCTTCGAGAAATATTAGAGGAAGATTGTATTCATACGCACCAGATTTGGTGATTAGGTCTTCTGTGCTATGCGTTAATATCACTCATATCAATAAATGCAATTTAATAGGGGTAAAATAAGTGAATGTAGATATAAACTAATGGTTTAGAGAATCCCCCTGCTACGTCTAAACTAATGATTGGAGATGTTTTTATGCATGTTAAAAACAGCTCGGCGCAAGTGAAAAGATCAATACAATCTTAGTATATTTTGCATGGA
Source organism: Magallana hongkongensis (assembly GCA_016163765.1). Classification (NCBI taxonomy): domain Eukaryota; kingdom Metazoa; phylum Mollusca; class Bivalvia; order Ostreida; family Ostreidae; genus Magallana; species Magallana hongkongensis. Next base: position 20,112,554 of record WFKH01011926.1, read on the forward strand.
ACTTGGAGAGAATATAGGTACCAATGTGAATCGTGATAGAGGAAACCTACCGATTTACCCAATTTTGTGTAAATTGAGCTTAAAAAGTAAAAATATGCCTAATTTCGATGATGAGGCGAATTGTTTTGACTATATTTCAAATAAACGAAATATTTATATGAACCACCAGCAAGAACTGCAAAATACATTACTTATCGAAGGATTTTTTATTAAATAATTTTGATTTAATGTCATTAATGACTTGCGCCGATGCGATTTATATAGATCATATGCTGTGTTAGGATACGCACGTCACGTGCTTAAGAAGAACATATGACGTCACAAAAATACATCAGCTATAGCGTTGGATATCCCTGTTAATATATGTAATAAAGATTTAAAGAAAATCGCCCGGTTAAAGTATTTTTTCTATGATTAAAACAGTATCGTTTTCCGATATTTTAGCGTCGGACAGCCCTGCTGCGCGGACCCCTAAAAAGATAGAGGTGGGATATCATCAGATATCATCAAGTATTCGAGTACTGGACTATCGCTTGGTCACACACATCATTGACCAACATCTCCTTAGTAGATTACCCGTAATACCAAAAAAAAAAATGTAATTTAAAACCTTTGATTTTTAACGCATCAGAATTAAGGACTAGAAATAAAAAAAACAACTTTATTTTTGGTTACAGTTACAATATGATGCAGACATCAGTGACCCTCTTATATTTTTTTATGCTTAGTTTAGTTGGGTTTTTTGTTTTTTGTTTTTTGTTTGTTTGTTTGTTTGTTTTTTTTGTTTTTTGTTTTTTTTTTTTGGGGGGGGGGGTTATTTGTGATGGACTAAATTGATGTTTCAATAAATTTTAAATATAAATAAATCAATCATATATTAATCATTAAAATAGATCTTTATGGAGAAATTAATTATAACAATTTTTATGGAAATGCGTTTCTTTTTTTATGAAGATTAAGCAAATGATTAAGCACCGGTGATGATTTTGATTGAAACAAGAACTTTCGGTTGCCTAAGCTATATGTACCTGATTGCGTGGAATCCCAAAAGAATAAAGAACCCAGAAACGACAAAAATCATAACATTTGCAAATGCTTAAATACAAAATTAATCATTTTTTTCAAGTCAAATATACAGTGTATCTAGATCATATTAATAAAAGTTCTTCAGTATATTGAGTTAAAAATACGTTGTACGTGGCCATGGCATTTTTACATTTTTAAGAGCACATTTCCGACAATATAATCAATGAGTACTCGACTATCGCTGGAATTCATCCTCCAATAATATATTAGGCTTATCGAGTAAAACTGACATTACTAGTACATGTACTAACGTATTTTCAGTTATAGAGTGTTCCGATAAGATTAACGGACTTCAATGAAAACACACTTGTGGAAACTGTAGATATGGAGAACTATGCCACCATGTGAACGATAGTTCTTTAAATAATGTGAAATAGATTTGCATTTGCTTAATAAGCTGCTTTAAACAAACACATGTTAGACTCATATCTGCGTTATCCAAACCAATAGCTATGATACATATAAGTTTCATCTCAATGTATCATTTTTTTTCAGATTGTTCTCGAGGATATTACGGATACGATTGTCAGAACAAATGCAGCGTTAACTGTGAGGATCCTGAAAAGTGTAATAGTGTTACTGGACATTGTGAGGGAGGATGTCAGGTTGGTTGGAAAATGCCACGTTGTGAAGAAGGTAAAACATGTTTATACATATATAATCTAATTCTGATTGTAACGCGGCATTTGATTGGATAGAAAATTTAGTTAAATTTGTATAACCTGGATTGCACGTCACAAGACATGTCACAATGCACCAACGTCAAAAACGTACTAATCCGCTTGACGTTACGTTTGAATTTTGAACAGATAAATATCATTTTTAAAAGTAAAAGGTACTCAATTTGTACAGAAAATTACAGAACATTAAATTATAAGGAATGAACTCAATATCTACCCTAGTTATACTCGTATAACCTGGGTTGGAGCAATTTACGTTTTTTTTTATAATCCGCTTCGCTTACCTTGTTTGTCCAAGGATTTCTTCTGTCGCAATTTAGCTAAATATTTCACAAAAATACGATGGTTTCATTGCCGAACTTAATGTCTCACTTTATCTTTTTTTCAACGTATTAATGTATTATGAACATATACATGCGTCTGTTTAATTAATAATTTCTCTGTAGCATGTGGTAACAATACGTATGGACAAAACTGCGCAGTGACTTATGGAAAATGTTACTACTTCTATGGGGAACAATGTCATCACGTGACTGGTTATTGTCCACGTGAGTGTACTACTGGTTTCAAATTATATTGCTGGAACATGTAAGGTGTATTGATTTTTTGTAGCACATGATTCAATTCCCCTCACTGAAGCAAACAGTAGGCGAGATGTTCTACTCTACACGTTTATTGTGTTATTTGGTGTCAGTGCGGTAATCAACATACTATTTATTGTGAGGTATATTTTTTCAGATTTTTGTTTTGAATTACCAAATTGAAAATTGTAATCATTTTATGTCACTTTTACATGATGGAGGCATTTAGAAAAACTGAAATTTCAAAATCCTAATTGAACAGATGCAGAAAACAACAGATGTTTCAACAACATGATAAGAAAAACACACAAAGCAGCGAACATGATTACAATTTCAAAAGTGCAAATGATGAATATGAGCATCCGTTAGAAAGTGGAGGGTATCAGGAATTGGGAGTGTTAAATCAAATGTCACTGTATGATGACCTTGAATGATAAATCGGATATAACAGTCAGATAAAACGCCGTATTATGCATGAGTAAATGACAAACAAAAACAACAACAGCCGTAAATGTTCATACATGCATTTGGAATTACTTTATAATTGATCGATGCTATCGCGAATCAAATATTACTTGTTTGTATTAATGTGCGGTTGAGATCACCAAATTGATTGTAAAGAATAATTGATACTTCACTGCATTGACGCCGCGAAACCTTTTTAAATCATAATTGAGATTTCTTTCGAATAAGAATTTATAATGGTATAAAAATGGTATTTATAGAAATAAAAAGTGGTTAGACAAGTCATACAAACTTCTGCTATCAATTCTATCAATCTCCTTGTGTGGTTTCTACGATATCGATTCAGTTGGAACACAGTGTTTCTTATCTGTAAATCAAATACTATAAATGCACCAGCTCTTCTTGTTATTTTGCGACAGTATTGTAATGGTAAATTATAGAAAGAACATTTCAGGAAAGAGAGGCAATCAAAGAGTAAACAAGCATTCAAACACCATTTTGTTTTTGTAAAATTTTTCATATGTATCAAATTCATATTAAACACTGTGCCGGATAATTAAGCCAGTGTCAAGGTGGCATTTTTGCACCCGTCTAAGCTGCATGTATTTTGAGTATTTGCACTTTGCAGCGCTACACCATCTGAATCAATTCTGACCATGCGGGCTTAATCTGCACGCGTTCCATGAACTCGAACCAAGTGACCATTGGTCGTTTAATATCGTTTGCTATCAGAGGGTACCAGATGTTGATAATGGACATAGCTTAACGCGTGAGAACATAGGCAATGTTCTCCGCAAGCGGAGAGCGGTTAATAGCTCGTAAGAGCACATAAATAAAAATAATTCTGAAGTCAGCTCTGAATGTTTAGATATTACAATTTACAAATTTGTTTGGTAGTATCTTAAACTTCAAAATTGTGTATAAACTAATATTAAATAAATATACATATAGACCATTGCTTAACTACCTTAATTTTTAATGAATCTCACTTGTCAGGTGAAATATTTACCTTTTAAAAAATATATTCCTACAAGAAAATAATTTTTCCCATAGGAAAATCAATTTTCCTACAAGGAATTCCTTAAGTAATTTAAATTTCGATAGGATTTTAACAAAATTCCCATATGATTTTAAAATCCGATAGGATATCTTCCTATCGGATTATATATATAATTCCTATGGGATATTTAGAAAATCTTACAAGGTTTTCAATAATTCCTTTAGGAAAGTTATTTTTCTTATTTGGGAATTATTATTTTCCTATGGGATATTAATTTTCGATGGTAAATATCTCACCTGTCAGGTGAGACACACTAAAAACAAAAGTGGCTATATACTCTCTAGAAAATGATCTATCATTTGGTGTATATGGATTTTTAAGAAACTGCATTTTAAGCGGGTGCAACAATGCCACCTTGTCACTGGCATAATTATCCGACACAGTGTTATTAACTCTTCGAAATGAAAGGAGAAAAATATAAATAAAACTCATGAACAAAAAATCTCATGCAAATTTACATGTTACACGTATTTATGTAAATATGGTTCAAATAAAAAATATGTAAGGTATTCATGCAATGTTTAATTGTGAAAAACTAATTCAACATTCAATGCAATGTTCTTTTTTAGATTAAATGCATACAGTTGACCAAATCTATTAAAATGCATGCTTTTTGAATGATACCTCGCCTTTACAGAACATGAACAATTGGAATAAATGATTGCAAGGAATTTGTTTTTGTTTTTTTTAATTTGAATGTTTTTAACTTGAATATAATTTGAAAAGATAGCAATACAATTATCTCTGTAAGCCACTCATCTACTTTAACCAACTTTTCATCCTCAATTAAAACAAGATGGCGCTTGTGTCTTGTTATAATCATTTCTTTTAAAAAGGATACTAATGAATTTATTCTTTAAAGATTTTACTTTTCTTTTAGATTAAATTTTAATTAAATATAATTGCGATTATTGCGCCGCATTAAGACAACAAAGTAACAATCATTGTTTAATCGTACATTTATATATAATCGTGTTATTAGCACGTTTAAAGATTGTAATGGTTAACAAGTGATGAACATGTCTCTTTATTGCGAGTACGAATGTAATAGTTTTGTAAGCAAAATACTAGTACATTAAATCAATAATGTGAAAGGGTTTGGGTGAAACTTATCAAGCAAGTAAACGATAGTCTCAAAAGTGAAATGCGAATAAAGAACGAATTGATTCTTAAATTCACTAGAAGGAATCATATCTGGTTAACATATTTTTTAACGGAATATACTATGCGGAAAATAAAAAAATATTTTTGTTTCTTTAAAAAAATAACACCATTGCATTTTTTAAATGTATTTAACATTAAATCAAAATAACTTCTTGGTATCATAGTAAACTTTTGTTACTCATTGTACAAAAGATAACATTTAAAACTAGATAAACCAAAAAAAAAAAATTCTTAGCGATCATCGAATGAGACTGAGTCCTAATGCAACAACAGATTTTTATTTTAACTTACAATTTCAAGCCCTTTGTGTATTTTACATTTACATGAACTAAATAAACTTGATTTACGCAATACAAACTGGTACATAAAATGAACCTATTAGTTCCAAAACATATGAAATCAATTTAATTGTTTTTCTATCACAATTTTTGGAAATCTAATTAATTGGTTTTTTTTAAAAGTTAGATATTCTCATTGATGTTTTCTTTTGCATAATATTATTTTAAACGATACCGGACCCAGAGATTAGGTCTCGGTTATATCAATCAATTTTTAGCATCAATAGTTCAACTTACTTATTATCAGAAATCATAAACAATAGATATATGATGAAAAAATATTAAACTTCGCTTTGTATTTTTCTGTTATAATTTCAGAAATCCAAGTTTTTCACATTCTCAATAAAGCAATGATTGTTACAACTAACTTGAAACAGCTAATTGTTCCACGTACGTTTTACATATGTTGGAACTTAACACATGTACAACATACGTTAAACATACGTAACACACACGTGAAGTCAAACCGTACGTTACACATACGTTGAGAAATGCATGGTTAACATACGTGTGATAACATCCCTTCAACATCACATACATTTAACATACGTCAGATTTTACATATGTTAAACGTATGTAAACCATATGTTTTACATATGTAGATCTCAACCACATGTTACACATATGTAAATAAACACACGGTTAACATGAGTTCTAACAACCGTATGTTACACGTGCGTTAAGAAAAATACATGTTTTACATATGTGTGAAGGCATGCATTTGAATAACATTCAAATTATCTGCATGCACGTACATGACTGATGTCGCTGTATCACTCATGTCTCTGAAATGAATGCAGGTGAACATGTGTGAAGAAAAGCCTTGCTAATGTGCATGTTTTTTGTTGAAACTTCATATGTAGTTATGAATAAATAAGTTGTTTTATAATTAACAGAAGCCACGTGTTTTCTAAAATTAATTTGATAACGAATCCGAATTTAAGTCGGAATCGGCTTTAGTTTTGTTGATGACAAAATATACGTCACATTTTTACGTCACGGAGGCAGAAAATCGAACTGCAGGATTAATTTAGCAGAGGTAAGGATCGTCAAGCATTCGTTTTCATTTGCTTGCATTTGAAAATTATATCGTACAATTACCGATGGCAAAAGAGTAAACATGTAACACGGAGCTGTAACTGTGTTTTTCGGGAAAATTCGGCTTGAATTAATGACGATACAAATGATGTTTCCCCAGAGAGCTACAACTCAGCAGCTATTTAGTTTAGTTAATTTAGAAGAATCAATACTTATAGAAACCCATAAAGTATATGTCGGTCTTAGATAAGACACATTTGAAAACTAAAAAATTGAAAGTAGCGAAAAACTAGAGCAAAGCCTATGCAAAGTAACGAGTAGGTCTTCCATTCATCTTAGTGAAATGATTTCTAACTTGCCTATATTAAGTTTTATTCTTTTTTTCATGGTAATTGATACAATTTGATAGGCATGCATTGGCTTTTTGAATTATCCCTGGGAGAGGACATCAACTTTACTCTGTCCCGAGTTTTTGCTTCCACCACTTTTTGTTTGATATTTCGATAATCATAAATACCTCTGTGCTCAAAGTACGTTCATCCACTTATATGAAAAATGTCCAGATTGTCTGTTTTGAAACGCCCACTCTACCGCTTCAGGTTTCAATACACATTCCAAAATTGAAAGTCTACGGGAAATTTGCATTGCATCAGCCATTATTAAGCCCGGAGGATAACGTTGAAAAATTGTGCGAGGTGTCCCGAGTACTTCCGAATGGAGAAAAGATGTAAACATTTCCCATTATAAATCTCCGTAAGAAATTTGTTTTCGTTCCTGTGAACTCTTATGAGTGAAAAATGATAATTTGTCAATGAAGATATCTTGGATATTTTCTCTTTTATCGATTTCAACAGGATTTCTTTCACATGTATGTGTAATTTTATTAAAAATCATCAAAAAGTGATGGAAGCAATAACTTGGGACAGACTTTAGCTAACACAGTCAATGACAGATGTCTCTTTGAATTGGTAAAATCATAATGTAAGTACACATACCATGGCATTTCACAATTTAAACTTTTTTTTAAGGGTCATCAACCCACAGGGGAAACGTTTTCCATACAAACCCGAACTAATAAATTACTTAAATGTATGGATTTCTAGCATGTGTTCAGCTTAAAAAACTTCAATTTTTGGAGAAAAAAATAACTTGTAAAATTTTATTGTTATTGATGAAAACAAAATACTTTGCAATATTCTAAATCAGGACCTGTGTGTCAGTAGATTAAAGCGACAACCGTTGCGCTAAAGATATATACAACTTTTATTGGCAATATACGGTATACTGTTTCATAATGAGTTAAAATCGCCATGTTGTGACGTACTGTCATAAAAAATAGAAGTCACGGGGTGTTCAGGATCATTAAAATGTTGCATGACAGCTACATTTGTATTTCCTAGTAAGTAAGTGTAAAATATGTTTAAAAATTTTCATATTCATATTTGTGTGCATGAATGTCATCATTTAGTTTGGTTTATGTTATAATATCAAAACAAATGTACTGAAAATGCAACTCATTTTGATACAGAGGGCTCCACTTAATCTGATAGCGGTTAATCGAATAATTCGGTTAATCTGATATATTATCATAACACCGAATGATTTCTTATATACCCCTTTTTATATTTTTTCCTGATAATCTGATAGGAAAAAATGTCATTTTCGGTTAATCTGATAGGATTGTGACCGTATAATAATGATTTCTCACCCTCTTACACCTGCATACTCCTTTGTTAAATTTGATGACACCCCTCGTGTGTGTACAGTAACCCTTAATAGCGCATTAGTTACACTTCAACGCACACGGGTGGCTCCCTTTTTCGTAAGATGAAAGCTACCGACATCGATAGTTGTTCCGGATGACCGCACACAGGGCTGACCTTAACTGTGTACACATTTTATTGTTTGTTTATTTACCTATTGTATGTGTTAATTTCATGCAGGGCTTGCACAAAGAAATATTTAAACATGTAATTTCTGAAACATAAGTGACTGGCTTTGGAACATGTGACATTCGAGGATATTCTGATTACTTTCAGTTTTACATCGGGGTAGAAAACTTAATAAATAAAATTCAAATAGTTTGTTAAATGCATAATTAACTATTTAAGAGCATTTTGTATAACAGAAAAATTATTAAAATAAATTGTCCAGGTGAAAAGGGACTGTTCAGACAATTAGCCATTTCCTATTATTACCGTACTTACTGTCAAAATGGTGGCCACTTTGAAACCATCATAAGAGAAACATTTTCTTTTGAGCATTTACAAACAAAATAAAGACTAAAATGCTATTTCATTGCTAATGCAAGGTAAATTATTTCATTTCAAACTATTGACATATAGATTATATCTTTTCATTGATCAATTATGTCTTGCAAACAAGTTACATTTTATTCTATACAAAAATCAAAGACCACAGAAACGTTAAATCGGTTAATCTAATAATCGGCCAATTAAGCGGAATCCTCTGTATATCTATCTATTTATCTATTGTATGTATTATATTTTGTAGCAAATGGATGTACAGAGGTTTCATAGATCTGTTTTGATGTAACCTGAAGATTTTGTAATGAATGATCCAGGATCCAAAAATTCTTCTCGAGTTCAAAGATAATTGGAATGTGGTTGCTAATTTAGTGACAGATTAAGTTAATGTCGTATGGCATGTATCACGTATGTATAACACACGTGTACCATACGTTTCACATATGTTCATTAACGTACGTTAAACACACGTGGTACTTAAATCACCTTAAAGTTACGTGTGGTCACATACGTATTACACATGTTTAACGTATGTGATACATATGTGGCCCATTTTGCTGTGTAGAAGTGGAATCAGATAACTTCAAACCATTTTGAAATGCATATGGGTTATGCATAGTGCCCTGTGTTTGTCTATATTGGTTGAAAAAACCGGTAAAAGTTCTTTTTCAAGCTGATTTTTCTCTCTTCTAATATTCGTTTTAAGCATAAATAATTAGTTACTATCGTTTATCACATCCGTTTTACGTCTTAGACTGGAATTTTCACCAAAACATTCAAAACGTAAACAAAAACAACACGTACGATTTGTTAACATAACAAAGAATTATAAGCTCTGTATCTCGCTCACAACATGACAACTAACACTCAAATTTTGGTTGACTATTAGAAATGCCTTACTTAAGCATTGTAACCATTAAAAACAGAAAAACAGTTTTTGACCCAAATCGTGACCATGTAGACTAGGTATCAGTAGAAATAAAAATGTTTATGAATATACATTTATAGCAACTTTTTGTAAATAGTTGATATTGTTATGTCAATATTTTGTAATTCAAATTTAAGCTTAGTATTACATGTAATTGCTTATCCTGTTTGCTGCTTAACAGAACCAAAATAAATAACGCACAGGGATGTTAAGGAAGCATATGGAATCGAAGTTACATGTAATTCCGCGAAATAACAAATCCAAATTATTATGTACCTACTGTAATAAGACTAAAACGAATAAAAATCACCAGATACATTTTCCCCCATTAATTATACTGTATTAACGAGGCCGGGTCTAATTTTTTCTACCCTCGGTTTTTAAATAATTTTTTTTGTCCTTAATTTCTACTAATATAATTATTATTTTAAGATAAAAATATTTGACATTTACTACATCGTTTGTGTAGGGGTCATCTCAAAGAATGTTAATTTTTAACATAGGACCCTATGAGATTTTGCTTGAAATGTATCAATTTTGCATATTTTTTCAATTTTTTAAAACTTCTGCCCTAGGGATTTTTTTTCCTGTTCTACATTTAAAAGTTATTGCTAAAAGGCATCAAATGATCAAATAAAAAAAACCTTTTACCTCCTGGTTGGTTCCAGGGATCTTATCAACGTTATTTTTTATGCCCAATTTCCCAAATGTGTCTGATAATGGTCATTTTTTATTTGACAAAGGCGGAAATGGTGATCTTTATATTATTATTGAAACATTCAGACATATGTAAGTATTAAAAATATATATAACATCACATATTAAGGCTTATACATGTAAATATAAAATACATGGTTACTTTCTTGAAATACATGTATTAAGCTATATCTAGGTGGGGTAAGAAAACGTGACAGAGGGCTATGCCTGCTGACTCCTCTTCACGTTTTCGTCGCGAGCCCAAATATAGCTTATATTTCAACACAGTTATGGTAATTCTACTATATAATATCAATTTTACGCTTGCAACGAGTTGTTTTGACAAATTTCGCTGAATATCTGCTGTTAAAAACCATAACGCCATGGCGTTAATCAAGCAAAATGATGACGTCACAATGCAAATGAAACGCTGCGCGAAAGCGTGCGTACTCGGACTGTACTCGGCCTCGTTAAGTAGTTTAAAACATTGATCACGTCATGATTTACAGTGGAATGTCGTGTACAGTACCCGCAACCTTATTTTTTACAAGATAAACGATAGGGTATGATTTATGCCCGATAGGTTGGCAATTAGACACGATAGAACAGTATACACGCACGATACGATTGATACACGATAGGAAAGGAAAAACGATGTTCATGATGAACGTATAATCGCGTTAAACGATCTTCACGGTTAACTTGATAATGGCAGAAATTAAGAAAGAACACGTACGAATCAAAATATACGTGGAATTTCTTGTTATTAACAAATGGCGAGTTGTTAATCATCGCTGCATCATTTATTGAATGTATAAAAAACCAGTAAACATTTTTTGACAAAAATCATGAGCTAATGATCAATAAATTATCTGTATTGTTAACATTGTTTTCATTACCGAACACCCTAGCCGATCGCCGAGAACATTTCAGCCCGAAATTAAATATCACACGGAAAATAGCGGGTTTAATTAAAATACAACTCTAGTTGTAAGTAAATATAAATTATATTATAAATACTTTCGTTTCTAATGCATAAAATAACGAATTATATTACATATACAAGTTAATGTTTACGCAGGTATACACTCCGCTTACGATTTATTATATTCGATATACAGGTAAATATGTTACCTTGTTCCTAAGAACTTCGATAGTTTACATTAAGTTTTCATTTCCACTGCTTACAGATATGAATTACATGTAATATTGATTAATTTTGATCTAAAGAATTAAGAAATTAGTATCATAATAGAATGTTGGATAGGATTTTACATTTCTTCTTCGATAAATTTTCGTATACTGCGCACTGAGCGACTGATATCTTTAAAATAAATTTCCTCGCTTATGAAAAGGCACGAAACGATTAACACGATAGGATAAACGGAAAATCTGTTAAAATTGAACGATAAACCTTATAGGATTAACACACGATGGGATAGCATTAACGCACGAAAGAACAGTATACACGCACGATACGATAGGATTGATACACGATACGATAGGATAGGATTGTAAAATATATCGTTGCGGGTACATGTACTGTAAATTTGGTCGGAGAGCATTGTAAACAGAATCAAAATATAACAAATCTAAGAACTCTAATAAATTATTTTGGTGTGATTTGTTGAGAATTTAACAAGAGAATACTGGAACAGATGTTAACTTTTAAAATATTCGCAAAAAGGTGTGTAATTATCCTTTTTTTTCTCGACCAGGCTTTCCTCTGTCGTTGTTTCCGATATAAAAATCCGACAGTAACAACACTATCCAGTATATTGTGAACATCATATTTAACACGTATTAATAGTTTGATCAATGCTCAACTCGAAAAGTGCTGCTAGAACCCTGTGTTCTATTTTCCTTTGATGCAACATGCCGTTATTCGTGCAAACTGTATAAAAGTTGGGAGGGTTTTTCTGAGAACCGGGCGAATAACTATTAAAGTGTTTAAAACTGATATGTTGTGCCTTTAATTGATATGATTATTGTTTACAGAACACCGTAGTGGTGTTCAATCTCATTTTATATTGAGAAATATACGTAAGGTATTTATAGTTATCATGTGATAATGCACTAAGGTGGTAGTAATGTATTACCCACTTTTATTGCATTGACATCTATTTAAACAGAAAATAATATGTTTTAGGCTGATTCAAAACAGTAATACAATTTTGTATCTTTCGTATGCTCTTTATTTTAAAATGATTTAAATCCATTTAACACGTTTACCCCAGTTATTGGAAACCGATCAATAGTTAAAGGCGTATATTTTTACTTCCTCCATAAAAGCAATCGTAATTATGCTTTTCCTGGCGCTGTTTTTCATAAGCTTTTCGAAGTTATTTAACATTGCAAAAACTTATGGTAAGTATAACTACATGTTTTTTTTTCTTTATTAATAACTTTTATTTTGTATGTGTGACATTTATTTGTCAATGTGAACAAATTGATAGGTCAACAAGTACCTACATGCAAATATGATATGTTGAAATGTCTTACCATCTGGTTTTACATAATAAGGAAATCGATATCCCACTGATTTTAGTTTTTTGACCTGTCAATTTGTCATTCATTGATTCAAATTGTTATCGACCAAAGCGTATTAATTTTCGATTTACAGGTAACATGTAGATATGTTTAAAAAAAATAGTAATCAGCGCAAACACAAATATTTAAAAAAAAAAAACTAGATCTCGTTACGAGTAACGAGTAGATCTTCCGTCCGTTTTGCTTTATATGATGATTTCGATGAAATATCGATACTCTCTGCTTAATCTGAGATCTCGTTGAAACTAGGTTTTTTTTGTCTCAGAACCGAAATCGGACGAACGGAAGTGATTAATGAAAATAAAAGTTGGTATTTCTTTCACATTTGCCTAGTGTACATCACTGTTTATCAGGCTAGATGAAACACCCGGGAAAGTCTGTTAAACTTGTTAAAAACATGAATTGTTTGAGCCCTTCCGGTGAGGACCGGAAGTGACGGTTGACAAAAGAAAACCCGTTTATCACATCTTCAATCAAATGTCTATCATTAATAAAAGTTTCGTGTCTCAATCACTTACAGTGACAAAATTCTCGCGGGTATCAAATTTGTAAAAAGGAAAACTACATTAGATATTTGATATATCTCACCGGAAGTAGAATATGTTTGCTTATTTAACATTGTATATATAACATATATAAGATTTTATACTGATATATTCATTCCATGTAAAATAAATAAGGAAAAAAATTGAAGTGCTTCCGGTGACGATTGGAATTTACGAGGAATCAAAACAAAAAAATGTACACACAGATACATACAAAGGGCTATCATCCCACTAAGTTTGGTTGTTCAAGTCGTCACCGTTTTGAGATCTCGTGGAGTCACGTTTTTTTTTTTGTCTCTTGACAGAAAACGGACAACCGAAAGTGCTCAGTGAAAATAAAAGTATTTTTTGAACATTAGATAACTGTACTTCTTTGTTTATCAATCAAACTAAAATTGTCATAGAAAATCAGTTAAACTTCCAAACAACTTGATTTGTTTGAACCCTTCCGGTGAGGACCGAAAGTGACGATTGACAAAATGAAAGCGGTTAAACGCATTTTCAATCAAATGTCTATCATCCATGTAAGTTTCGTGTCTTGATCACTTACAGTTTCTGAGATTTCGCGGGTACAAAATCCGAGATAATTAAGATATCTCACCGGAAGCAGAACTTTTTTGTTTATTCAACATTGCATAGATGACCTATTAAGAATTTATACTAATATATTCATTCTATGAAAAAGAAAAAAAAAACTTAAAGACGTAACAAAAATATTTTTTTAATTACCTCCGGAGACGACCGGAAGTTACGAAGAACAAAACAAAATAATTTTAACACATTTTCAGACATAGGTCAGTCATCCTACAAAGTTTGGGTGTTCAAGTCCTTGTCCTTTCTGAGATCTCGAGGGATCAAGGTTTTTTTGTTGTGGGCCAGGAAACGGACAACCGTAAAAGAATTTTTTTTTAAAAATGAAAAAGACCGTGAGATATTATCACAATCTATTATCTCTGACAATTTCAGGAAATTCTATTCAGTCATCTCGGAGATCATTTTTGCCAACAGAAAAGGGGGGAAAAAGAATAACAAAATTCGTATCCAAATTTCGTGTCTCAGTGACCTCCAAGAAATGGAGCCACTGGCATAAAACTTAATAGTGTACAATTTCATACTGTAGTCTACATACCCTGAAAATTTCATAGTCATTTATCGGATAGTTTCTGAGATCTCGAGGGGACAAGGTTTTTTTTTTTTATTGTAGGTCAGGAAACGGACAGCCGTAAATGAATTTTTAAAAAATGAAAAAATCTATTATTTCTGAAAATTTCAGGAAATTCTATTCAGTCATCTCGGAGATAATTTATGCCGACAAAAAAAAAAGGGGGGGGGTGAAAGAATAACAAAATTCGTACCCAAATTTTGTGTCTTGGTGAGCTCCAAGAAATGGCGCCACTGGCAAAAACCTTAATAGGGTACAATTTCCCTGAAAATTTCATAGTCATATTTCTGATAGTTTCTGAGATCAGCTTTGCACAAAATAGGTCGTAAAAATGTACATGTACAAAACGGCCGATAAATCGGTACCGGAAGTGACGACATGAAAATATCAAAAATGTATTAAGGTTGCATAAAGTCTTATCATCTGTAAAAAAAAAAAATGGTGGAAATCGGTCGAACAGTTTTCGAGAAATCGCTTGCACAAAATTTGTGGAAAGAATAATAATAACTAGACTCTTGTTGCTATAGCAACAAAAAGGTCTTCCGTTCCTCGTGTATTAATCTTTAAAAAAAATGCACTTCTCTTGTAAAAATAAAATTAATATACTAGATACTGTAGAGGAATTTCCTAGTAATTATTTCAAAGTAAAACAAAACTAAAAGACAAACAGTCAATTTTGAGTACTATATGTGACGACCGAAAGTTATGCAGGATCAGAGAGAATATAGTTAACGTATCCTCATACATTGTTATGTCTTTCCCAAAAGTTTCAATGTTCAAGTTTTTGTTAGTTATGAGATCTCGTTGAGAAAAGGTTTTAAAAAATTAAATTAAAGTAGATATTGTTTGTACATTTACCTACGGTACGTTACTGTTTATCACACTGAGTAAAATGTTAAAACAATCTAAACGTTTAAAAAAACATCGTTTGCTTGAACGCTTCGAGTGAGAACCGGATGTGACGGACGACCAAATGACATCCGTTAAACACATGTTCAATCAAATGTCTATCATCCATATAAGTTTTGTATCTTGATCTTTTACAGTTTCTGAGATTTTGCGGGTACAAAATTTTTATATAAGAAAGCTACCTGAGATACTTGAGATGTCTCACCAGAATTTTTTCGTTTATTTAACCATCTGTAGATGAACTTTTGTATTTTATTGCTAAAATTTTACTTCCATGCTAAATAATCGAAATATTTTTAAAAAATCAAATTTTGGTGTACTTCCCGTGACGACCGAAAGTTACACCTGATAAAACAAAATAGTGTAACCACAAAAACAAACATAGGTCAATCATCCCACAAAGTTTGGTTGTTCAAGTCATTACCGTTTTTAGCTCTAGTCGAAATAAGGGTTTTTTTTTTTTTTTTATTATTTCTTGTATACTTTCCTATCGTACATTATTGTTTATCGAGCTAAGTAAAACTATCAAAGGAAAACAGTTAAAGTGATAAAAAGCTTGACTTATTTGAACTCTTCTGGTGTGGGCCTATCATCCATGAAAGTTTCGTGTCTTGATCTCTTACAGTTTATGAGATCTTGCGGGTACAAAACTTGTTTAAAAAAAAGCTACCTGAGATAATTGAGATATCTAACCGGAAGTAGAATGTTTCTGTTTATTTAGCATCCCAAAAATAACATATGAAAGGATTGTTACAAATATAAATATTATCTGTAAAATAAATTATATACGTAAAATAAAATAATTGTTGAAGTACTTTCTTTGACGACCGGAAGTAACGACGAACAAAACAAACAACTTTAAACATATCTACAACTATAGGTCTATCATCTTGACCTATAGTTGTAGCTTTTCGTCGCTTGACAGGAAACGGACGACAGGAAATGAATTTTAAAAAAAATGAAAACAAAGCAACCTCGATATATAAACATTCTCTATCATTCCTGAACATTGCAATCTATTAAGCCATCTCTGAGAAATCTGATGGACAAAAAAAGGAAACAATAAAAAATTAACTAGATTCTTGTTGCTAAAGCAACGAAAAGGTCTTTCGTTCCTTATTTATTAATCTATTACAAATTGAATTTCTCTTGTAAAAAGACAATTGATATAATATATACTCTGAAGGAATTTTCCAGTAATGATTTCTATAAAAAAACAAAAAAAAAACAAAAAGACAATAAAGTTATTTTGAGTTATTCCTGTGACGACCGGAAGTTATGCCGGATCAAACAGAACATGGTAAACATATCTTCATACATTGTTTTGTCTTCTCTCAAAGTTTGATTGTTCAGTTTTTGTCACTTTTGATATATCGTTGAGAAAAGTTTTTTTTGTCGGGACCGGCAACGGACAAACGGAAGTGATTATAGAAATTAAAAGTAAGTATTTTTAGTATATTTACCTACGATACATAACTGTTCATCAGAATGAATACAATATTCAAAGAAAATATCTAAACTTGTCATCAAAAACTTCATGTGCTTAAAGGCTTACGGTAAGAACAGGAAGTGACGGTCAACAAAATAAAACCTGTTAAACACATCTTCATTCAAATGTCTATCATCCATATAAGTTTTGTGTCTTGATCTCTTGCAGTTTCCGAGATCTCGCGGGTTTTGTATAAAAGAAAGCTACCTGAGATATTTGAGATGTTTCACCGGAAGTAGAATTTTTTCGTTTATTTAACCATGTGTAGATGACATATCAAACCGATCCCAACTAAAAATAGGCAGTTACTTTTTTTTATTACATTTGATTTTATTTCAAAAAAAGTCGTTAGTTGTACAGTATATTTCAAATTTTATACATGCTTGTTTTCATACCATAAACTAATAATGCTATCGTTAATGAGGATTTTTTTTTTCTCAAAGGTATAGAGGACCCTTTAAATAAAAAAAAAATCAAATCCAGTTTTTAATTCACTTATTTGTGTTTTGTTCATATGATATTACGTTTGCTACAATGAAAAAAAATGAATCTAAAAGTGTTATATCTTCAATTACATTATTTTTAGAATCACGATATATTTTCAGCCTAAAACTGTAAGTATGAGGTTTTTTGTTTGTTTCATTATTAAATCTTTTGTCATTACATTTGCCAACCAACCAATTTTGACCAATGCATTTTCAAACCTGAAGGGTGATATATTTGTTCGTACTATCAGGGTAAAAAAATATGCAACACTTCCGCTGTTTATTGTCTTTTTAAAGGTTATTTACCACAGTTATGTAATTCTACGTTACTTTTCAATATAGTCAAACTTCTGATATTTTCACAATAAAGCAATCTATTAAATTTAGGTAAAACATGTTTATGTTTTTTAATTGTACACCTGTATTTTAAAAATTTGTTTAAATTACAGCTAAATACGCATTCTACACAAATGATGATTATTTAAAAGGTAGGTTATGTGTATATGTTTCGTTCATTTTCTTTCGAGATATTTTATTTCATTTTGATCTGCATGTTTCGATATTTATTTATGAATACGATTACCAGTCTGAGAACAAATGGAACACTAATTATAGAAATCCCGGGGCGTGTGACACAAACTCATAACGGTAAGCGATACGACGACATGTTCGCTTGAAACCATTGGTCAATCCACTTTTTAATCTTTGGTTTAATAAAACGCATTAAGATGGGTATACAATGTAAACATGTTTGTGTGTAAGATCTTTATAATTATAAACAGATGTAAAATTGTTTGTTGAGATTTGTAGAATTAATGAAATTATCAATAAACCTTAAAATATAACGCCTTTCTTTATAAAGTCAACATTTTAATATGTTTCCTGTTCGGATTTCAAAACGATTATAATAACTACCAAAAAGTAGAATAATTGGCGTGCCCGAATTTTTGAGACTCTTTAAACGGCGTTTATCGGCAGTAAAACACAACAAAATGATTATCTTAAAATACACCGGACTTTGAATGCATTTAAACAATATAGGACGAAGATAAATTTACCCAGATTGACTTTTTCCTTCCTTCTTTTTTAAATTATTCGCATTAAGATAGCGTGATTATTTTATTTTGTACAAGAAAATACAGT
>WFKH01011926.1:20131239-20142674 GCA_016163765.1 Magallana hongkongensis
AGACCAGTTGCACATTCATTCAACAGATTTTTTTGGCGTCAGTTACTCGGACCAGCAATGCCCTGTTTCTATCGGACCAGCAGTTTCCGGTAAATACGGTTTCCCATTTCACGCTCTTACGAGAACAAGCTAGATAAAAATAATTAAAGACTATATACATGCATTGTAAATATACTGCTGACACAAAGTAATTTCATTACATAAGATTAACGGAGTTATCGCCCTTTAACCTATGTACTCTCTCAAATACAATCGAGTGACGTCACAATGGTTTTCTTGAACATTGACATAATTTTTCATCGTCAGTACATTTTGACCCACAATGCAATTCCAAGCATTGCAAATGGCGTTCTCACGTTCTCGCGAGAATCCAAGTAAAACTTTTGAGAACCAGATAAAGTGTGTAATTTCAAGAACGTCATGCTTTTTAGGTAAATAAAATAGTATACTACGCGTAGTTTTAATTATTAGGGGAGATTTTAAAGAGCCAGACGACACTTAACTGACGTGAACTCTGACGTTACAATCACGTTTAAATAAAGGGAAATCACTCTAACTGCAAATACTGTAAATTGAATAACCGAAATCTGAAATCCTCTCACAATCTTGCAAAAGCTAACGAATGAGAACGTTTCTTCAGAGATATGAAACAATTGTAACTTGCACTATTTTTGCACTCACATATTAGATTTTGAGAGGATTCCGATGATTTCCGCAAATTTTGGGTATTCCTGACCCTTGATTTTCGGGGGTGTTTTTACAAATAAAGCCTACCTGACAACACTATAAATCCTAATATGCCAAGGTGAACTGACGTAACAATCACTTTTAAAAAGAAAAAAATCTCTGAATTGAACATTATGTTAAAATCTTTATTATTCAACGACAGTGTATCCTAGATTTAAGGATGGATTCTTTTCATATTTCTTATATTCAGAAATTGATGAAATTAAGCATGTAAAGGTTTTAAGATATGCACATTTCTATAAAACAAAAAAAGTGTAGGGTCATCTTGCTTGATTTTCTTTGAAGGTCATTCGAATATCAATGCTAAAAATAGATTTTTTCCATGTAAAAACACAAAAAATTCCATGGTGGTATCTTAAATTGATGGTTCAAGAAAAAAAAGATGATTAAATGTAAAAAAGCAACTTAAGTATAAAGTTCTATGATAAAGGATGGTATTAAGTAGTAAAAAAACGAACTTTTATTCTTGAATCCCACAAAATATATATTTCCGAATTTCCTCTGTACACTCGATAAATTGGTATTTTGGTGTTCGCCAGTCCCCCTTTTAATTGATTATTTCGATAATCATATATTCAGAATTTAATTTTTTGAAGATCATAGTAAAGATCCATATTAAGAAAAAAATTAACAGTAAAGAAATCATTGGGTATTCATGCATACAAGATTGTCAGATTAGCTCGAATTTCCTCATCTTAAAATTTTTATTAAAAAAATGAAAATATTTTATGTATTTGCTAAAACACTAACCAATAAGGCAAGACAAGCAGTTGGATAATATATTCCTAATAAAATGTAATATTATGAATTATAGCTGTTATTACAATGTTTCAAGTCAATACATTTCAAAAATTTCAGTCCGAATTTCCTCTGATACAAAATATATTAGATTAATTGATTCTAAAAGAGTAACATTTTTTTGAATATGTTATATTACAAAATGAAGCTATATTGTGATTTTTTTTTATAAACGTATGATTAAGCATCTAAACAATGTACAAAAAAATATCTTCATGTTTACAATGAACACTTGGCTGATAAAGATTACAGATGTCAGTGTAAACACGCTAAAAATGCGAAATATTATCAACCATGCAAATTAAAAATTTCCTACTTAAAATGTATCGATAATTAATATATATACCTGTACATGAAAAAATAGTACACCCAATGCACTAATCCGAATCATAGCTTTCGCAGTTCGATGCAAAATATTTGTTTAAAAATGAATATATTTTTAAAGACTTTAACACGTAGACCTTTTTTCGCATTTTCAGAATAGAGATGGTATTTTTTGCGGTCTCTGTTATAAACAATTTGTAAAAAATGGATTCTTAATTTTCATATTTCTTATATTATCATAATCTTGATATTTTGAATAATAATAATTGAGACTGTGTATAATATTTTAACATCAAGAAATTTGGGGGCAATCTTCCTTACTTTTCTTTCAATGTCATTTGAAAGTCACTCCTAAAATACTACATTGAGTTCTTAAAATCTATGCATGTGAATAAACAACTCGGACTAAACAAATATTTTTCGCCACAAATGTAAAATGTGTTATTTATTTTCAAACACAAATTCACATCTAATGAAATGATGACAAGAAAACGAGAAAAAGAATTGTGTTAAAAAATATCTTCAATCCGAGTTTCCTCCATAAATTTATCATATTTCTATGTGTTTCATACACAGACACAAAATTTCATTTTGATTTTTACAATGGACCATATATTGTCAAATATTTAGTTTACTCTCTGAAGATATATCAAAGGTTCATGATTATTCTACTGAGTAAAACTGATCTTAGGAAATCGCATGTAAATTAAAAATAAAAAAAATTGGCCTGAATTTACTCTACATTTCAAAGATTATGAATATACAGAAGGTTAGTAAAAAACAACGGTTTTATATGCAATAAAATAACAATTTGAGGTAATGATGACATATTTTCAGGAATTAATAATAGTAATAAGCATCTATTTTAATAGTATTTTATGCTTATGAGGTTTACATGTGCATAATAAATCTGAATTCCCTCTGTCATATCACATTATGAATATTAAAAGTTTAATGTATAACTTTTGCAGCTTTGAAAACCTCATGTGCATTGCAATTCAATCAAAGATAACTTTTTCAAAATTAATTTTGGGAGCAAGATTTCAACTTTGAATTAAAAAAATGGAAAAATCACCTTATACATGTATCTAAAAACATTGCATTTCACTTAGAAAATTCATCTTAAAGTTTTTTCAAAATAATTGAAAAATAAATGGCAGTGAAATAATATAGCATTATGGTCTAGCAAAACTACTTTTGACTAAAACTTTGAGAAAAAAATCAAGTATGGAATCAACAACAGCCTTGAGATTGATAGCATTGATTTCAACATTTCTTCAAAAAATTTTCCAGATAAAAATGTTATTTCAGTAATTTCTCTTTTTCTCTGTGTAAGATGTACTTCTGCCTTCTGGCATGAGACATTCTGATAAAGCCTCCTTTCATTGACAGCTGCTATTTGTGTGGTGTGAGAATATCTTACTGAAAATAAAGAACCTTAAATTGTACATGATATACACAAGATTGGAAAAAAAAATATATTGATTTGTTCCAATATGTATTTTTTTTTTTTAAAAAAACATGTCCTGTTGACTCAAGGTGAAAAAGACAAATGTGACGGATGGTCACTGTCATTATTTTAGTACTAAGAAACATCACTAGAGTAGAATGAACCTTCTCTATTTTGTTTTACTGAAGCTGTCAATTTATTCTTGAAATTATTTAAAGAATCAACTCTAATGCAAACTTGCAACATGATGGACTAAGTGAAAAATAAATACATATTCACAGTAATGTACTTACTATTCAACAAGCAACCTTCCTGCCTTGAGAAATAATCTCATTCTCTTTGATTTTGTATATAGGGAATTATATGCTGCTTAATTTGTGGTGTGTTCCTCTGGTAAAAGTCCTAATTTTTGCTCACCTAAAACAATTAAGAATATTTTTCACATTCAATAGCACATGATTATGTTGCAATACAAGACAGCCATTATATTCAATTTGTATATTAGACAATATGGATTTATAAGTGATTGATATAAAGCAACAGAGTCAAAAACAATAGCATACAATTTGATTTAAGTTTTCCCCCCATATTTTATCTTGTCTATGTTTAAAATTATTCATTATTGCATATACTTTTAATATAAAAATGATAAGAAATAAAATGATATTATATCAATTTTAAGAATGTGAAGTTCTAAATTCAATACATTTATTTAGTTCTCCTGTAAAGTATTTTCTGTAACCGTATGGGCCGCCATAGATTTTACAATTGAGATTAAACATTTGAAATCTTTGGGTAGACTGTAAAACTGTTCTCTAATCATTTTCTGAGGCAATTTATTCTTAATATTTACAAAATTACATAAGTTCATGCTATATAATGCAACGTATTAAATTACCCATCGTCTGCTTGTGCAATGGGGATTTAATCTGTACTGCAGTTCTAGTGTGATATGAACTCTGATGAATGAATATAAATAATTGGTATATAGTCATGAATGTGCGATGGTTGAGCTTGCAATGTGCATGTTATGAAATTAGACCGCTGCATTTCTCGTTTTCTCAATTTTACTACGTCTAAAGCACTTGAAACTTACATTTTCTTCTGCAAACTATCTCAATTTCCTCGACTGGAATTTCCTCTGATTCATATCGCTTGTTGGTTGCAGAGTTTCTAAAATAGTTGTGTTGGCGATTTTTTCTTGTTTGATTATTAATCCGTTTTATCCCATCTCTGTCAGTGCACATTCTTAAAGGATTCGTACTGCCGTTTCCGTCGCTTTGAAACGAAGCGACCTTTTCTCCTTTCACTGTTTTTCGCGCCGACAGTACGGTATGTCGTAAATGACCTGATTTTAACCATTTCTTTGTCATTTACAATTTAGATAAGGCAATATTTTGTGAATATAAACTAATTAATGAAGAATCTTTAGGTTTTATTGTAAATTGTAGTAATTTGAATTTTACGACATGTTAATATATGGAGACCCATTTGAGGTTAAAAAAGATGAGAAGAATCCATCCTTAACTAGTTCTAAAGTACTCATAAAATCATAAATCAATAAAAACTCGAAGTGTAGCGTAAAAGTATGAATAATGAAAAGAAGATATATTTTATTTAATTTGTAATTAAATTCATTTACTATTTTTGTATCCATTTGTAAAACCATACTATTTTTTAATTTTATTATAATAATACGTATATACATATTTAATCATAGGCTGCGCTCGCCCCAACGGTCGCACCGTAAAACATATTAAATCAATAGATATTTAATAATATAATACTATCTAATAATTTCAAAGGATATCATGCTAATATTTTATATTGTCATTTTGAATGCGAACTTCAATGTATAGTACCTTGTTCATTTGTAGCACTGTTCTTTACCGTGTCCACAGAGGTCGTTTTGACATTGTTGATGGAACGTGTCTGTATCCGCTGACGTATACAGAGGATCTTCTTTTAATAAACGTAAATAACAATTCATAGTTTTCAATTTATTTCAAATATACCGTAAACCAGGGCTATTTCGACCCGTGTATTTTTTGCTTTCTACGCTTGCAAAGATTTTCCCCCGTCTTGAATTCGCACGGACATAGTTGTGTTTAAAGAGGATAATTCGAGACATTGGAATTCGCCAAGTATTAAATTCGACAGCTGACAAAGAGAGCGAAATGGTCGATAAAAAACGGGAAAAACAGTTCCTTTTTTAGCATTCATTCATTAGAATAATCATATTCAAATATTCGTATTTTAAAAATTTTAATCAACAGAAACAAAAGACAACTAACAAATGTATAAAGAATACTGTGAACAGGACAGCAAAGAAAACAAATGTGAAAACATCTGCATATTTCAAATGACGAATATTGACAGTCAATAAAATATCGTTCATATCAGAATCAGAAATTGTTGGAATTAAATTTACGATTGATTTATTATAAACATTTTTAAAAATTATGAATGCAACCAGGCCATAAAAATGAATAAAATCAGGAATATTAGGATTTCTACGGATGCCCATTTAGGACCTATCAAAAAATATTTTTGAGTTTCTTGAATTTGTTAAAACGAATTTAAATCGTTTTAACAAATTGTTGAATCCGTAATAAAGAATTAAGTTTGTTAAAACAAATTTCAGGAATTCGTTATAACGAATTTAATCTGTTATAACACATTTTAGGAATTCGTTTTTAAAAATTTTGAAATCTGTTTTAACAAATTAAATTTGAAAAAGCGAATACTTGAATTCGTTATTTATTGTTATAATTCGTATTTTCGGTTTTTAAAATCTGTTGAAACGTATTTTCATCCAATATGTGACAACAAATTTCATATATTGCGGGAACAAATTAAACGGGGCGGACTTCATTTGTCCCATAAAGGCGTACGCCGAAATGCGCTAATTGATTTACCGACGTTAAATGGCAAAATGGCAAATGAAGTAAACCGGTACTCGAAGGAAAACACCCTTTGCCCTGAAGTATTTCTTCATTGAGTTCTAAACATTTTTTTTTTAAATATAAATTTTTACCATGTTTGTCCAAGGATTTCTTTTGTCGCAATATAGCTTAACATTGCACAAAAATACGATGGTTTCATTGCCGAACTAAAGGTGTCACTTTCTTTTTTATTTTTTTTCAACATATTAATGTATTACGAATATATATATGCGTCTGTTTAGTTAATAATTTCTCTGTAGTCTGTGGAAACGATACATATGGACCAAACTGCTCAAATACTTGTGGAAATTGTCCCTACTCCTATGGCCAACAATGCCATCACGTGACTGGTTATTGCCCACGTGAGTGTACTGCTGGTTTCAAAGGTGCACGATGTGCTGAAGGTAAATATTTTCCCTTGTGAGTTCGACGAGTAGTATCAATATTAGAAACATTCAAATTAATATTACTGGTACATTTAAGGTGTATTGATTCTTTTGTAGCACATGACCCAATTTCCCTCACTGAATCAAGTAGTAAACGAGATGCTGTACTCTATACCTTTATTGTTTTATTTGGTGTCAGCGCGGTAATCATCATAATATTTATTGTGAGGTATGTTTTTTTTCAGATTTTGCTTTGAATTATCAAATTAAAAACTGTAATCATTTTATGTCACGTTTACATTATGGAGGCATTTAAGAATACTGAAATTTCAAAATCATAATTGAACAGATGCAGAAGACAACAAATATTTGAACAACAGGATAAGAAAGACAAACAAGGCAGCGAACATGATAATAATTTCAAAAGAACAAATGATGAATATGAGCATTGTAACAACCGTTAATGATACAACGCCGCTTAATGATATAAATAGCATTAGGCGTTGCAATTGCAACGCTTAATGCTATAAATTCTTGCTTTAACAGTTGACATGACCAACTGTTAATGATAAATCGCCGCTTAATGATAGAATTGTATCATTAAGCGTCACAAATGCACAGCAGCCTTAACGCTTAATAATAACGCTTAATGAAACAAGCAAATATCGACACCCTCAACCGCTAATGATACAAACTTTATATCAATTAGCGTTGCTTTAAGTTGATAAGATTACCCATTTCCGTATCTTTGGTCTCCGGTACCATGGCAACGGTAGTCCTTAGCAACCAATTTATGTTATCTAGCTACTTATTGCATCACTACATGTATGTATCATTGTAAGCAATTTAAAGATAATTAGTGACCATGCGTGCCGGACCTCCTATTTACAATTTTGATTTTTACATAGAATTGATCTAAAAAACTAAAATTATGATTATTGAGCAAATTGAAGAAAATGGAAAGATTTAATTCCATTAATTTTTACAATTTTGTATCATAAACGGTTGCGACTGCAACGCTTAATGATATAAAGTTTGTGTCATTAGCGGTTGAAGGTGTCGATATTTGCTTGTTTCATAAAGCGTTAAGGCTGCTATGCATTCGTGACGCTTAATGATACAATTCTATCATTAAGTGGCGATTTATCATTCACAGTTCGACATGTCAACTGTTAAATTAATGCAAGAATTTAATATATTGCGTTAAGCGTTGCAATTGCAACGCTTAATGCTATTTATATCGTTAAGCGGCGTTGTATCATTAACGGTTGTTACAGGGCATCCGTTAGAAAGTGGAGGGTCTCAGGAATTGGGAGTGTTAAGGACGACGGACCCAATTCAAGATTTCACGCCTCCGCGCAGAAACTGCGCATATGCTATGAATATGACTGTCGTAATTACGAACATCAGAATAAGAGAAAATAATAAAGTTTTCATTATACTAAACATAATTTGTGATGCCAAAATATTTTGAGTGGATAAAAATTACGGGAAAAAATTAGTTCGAATTTCCTCTGTTTGCGACAAGTCCGTTATATTTCCACGCTTTATAAATTCTACAACGCCGAGAGGCAGTTTATAGTCTTATATTCTGGAAAATATTGAATTTATACATTAGCCTAACAATATTTATTTATATAGCAGTTAATGTAACGTCAGGCAATAAATAATTATGTCCTTTTTTCAATGATATTTCTGAAGAAAAATGAACCATGCCGCGAACTTTGACACAACCCCTCAAAATATTTAGGTCGATGACCTACATTTTTTTTCTGTTCATCGGTAAGCTAATTGACTTCTTAGTATTACGATTTAATTAGAGTAAAAAATCTATTGCAGAATTTTTAAAATATCAGTTTTTTATACCACGCCCCAGAAAATTCCCATTACTTTCTATTATATCTGCGGATTTTCGTACCCAAATTTTAAAACGCCCCTAGTAAAAAAAGGAAGTCGATGATCATGTAATTTTTTAATTGATTTTTACTTACCATTAACTGATTAACACTATTTAAAAATTTAAATAAAAAATCTATTGTAGAAATGAATTGGGTCCGCCGTCCTTAAATTAAAAGTCACTGTATGATAAACTTGAATGATATATCGGATATATCTGTACGTTAAAAACGCAGTATTATGCATGAGTAGGAAACAAACATGGCCACCAACAGCCGTAAATGTTTATACAAGGACTACATGTATTTGGAATGACTTTATAGTTGATCGATGCTATTGTGAAACAAATATTATATGCACTTGTTTGTATCAATATGCGGTTGAGCTCACCATACTGATTGTATAGAATAATTGATACTACACTGCATTGACGCCGCGAAACCTTTTAAAATCATTATTGAAATTACTTTTTGATAACAATTTAAATTGGTATAAAACTGGGATTTATAGAAATAAAAAAAAGGTTAGACAAGTCATACAAATTTCTGTAATACAAATTACAAAATTTTATAAGTTGTATATATCTCCTTGTGTGGTTTCTGCGAAGTCGATTCAGTTGAAACACAGTGTTTCTTATTTGAAAATCAAATAATATTAATGCACCAGCTCTTCTCGTTACTCTGCGACACTATTGTAATGGTAAAGTATAAAAAGAACAGTTCTGGATATAGAGACAATCAAAGAGTAAACAAGCATTCAAACACCATGTTGTTGTTGTTTTGTTGGTTTTTTTTTTGGTTAATTTTTCATATGTATTAAATTCGCATTAACTCTTCGAAATGAAAAGAGAAAAATATAACAGAATAAAACTCATGAAAAAAAAAATCTCATGAAATTTTACATGTAACACATATAATATGGTTCAAATAAAAGTATGTAAGATATTTATGCAATGTTTACTTGTGAAAAAACTAATACAAAATTCAATGCAATGATCTTTATGATCTCATGTTAACACCTGAGTTTACGAATAAATTCAAATCGCTTAGATAACTTATATCCCAATAAATTTGTTAAGGCCAAAATATCAAGAAAACATCGATGAAAATCTTCGAGGAAAATCTTTCGGATTTGAAAAAAAAAATCCATTCCCTGAAATGTTGTCAAAGAAAGGATCACGTCAAATAAAATGTTTAAAACATGTTCTTTTTTAGACTAAATGCATACAGTTGCCCAAATCTATTAAGATGCATGCTTTCTGAATAATTCCTCACCTTTACAGAACATGAACAATTGGAATAAATGATTGCAAGGAATATTTTTTTTTAATTTGAATGTTTTTAATCTGATTGTAATTTGAAAAGATAATAATACAATTATCTCTGTAAGCCACTCATCTACTTTCACCAACCATTTCATCCTCAATGAAACAAATATGGCGCTTGTGTCTTGTTATAATCATTTCTTTCAAAGGGATACTAATGAATCTATTCTTTAACGATTTTAATTTTCTTTTAGATTAAATTTTCATTAAATATTAATGCGGTTATTGTGCAGCATTGGGACAACAAAGCAACACTTATTGTTCAATCGTACATTTATATATAATCGTGTTATTAGCACGTTTAAAGACTGTAATGGTTAACAAGTGATGTACATGTCTCTTTATTTCCAATACGAATATAATAGTTTTGTAAGCAAAACATATGTACATTAACTCAATGATGTTAATGAGTTTGGGTGAAACTTATCAAGCAAGAAAACGAGAGTCCCAAAAGTGAATTGCGAATTAAAAAACGAATTGATTCTTAAATTCATTAGAAAAAAATCATATCTGGTTAACATCTTTTTTTACGGAATATACTACGCGGAAAATAAAAACATATTTTTAAAAAACCCACCATACCATTTATTTAACGTTCATGTATTTAACATTATATCAAAATAGCGTCTTGGCATCATAGTAAACTTTTGTTACTCATTGTACAACGGATAACATTTAAAACTAGATAAACCAAAAAAATATTCTTAGCGATTTATACCTTAGTGGTTTTAAAAATATTTTTGACCTTCTGATTATTAAATGAAAAAATCACTTTCAATCAAATAAGCAATTCTATTTCAGATGAAAGGACTATGTGTGGTATTATGCATTTCTTGCCCCTTAAAATTAAAGTTCCATAGAGAGCTTTAAAATAGTTGAATATAGATGTAATCATATCAAAATAAGTATGTAAATGATGATCACCCCAGTGGCATCATAATGTATAAATGACGTCATGAAGATTGTCTTACCTGATAAATTGATGTTTTGGAGCAAAAAATGGGACTTTTCCGACAGTTTTTCACTAGGAAAGATCAAGCGCATGCTTGCTGAAGTATCATTTTTTAAACAATGATGTATAAAACTAAAAAACTAAAACAAATGTAAAAATCCTACTCGAGAAGACCTGCGCTCTATACTATCAACAGCATAATATGAAGGAAAAATGACTATTTTAAAAATTTTCTTTAGCTTTGAAAATTGCGGCAATTAGCCAATTTTTTTGACATTATAGATAAACAGCTATTAGATAATAATGGCTAATATCAAGAATAATGTAAGAGCCGTCCTCTATATAATGTTTAAGGACGATTTTATTTTGGTTCGATACTTTCTTAAAATTGGTTAAAATGAAGATATTTGGATATATCAAATATAGTCCTTCATTAATTAAACTTAATTAAACAAAAAATAGTTTTAACTGTATTGCGCGTTGAGTTATAACTGATCATTTTAATTCATGAAATACATGATACCGCATAGTAATATATATTTTATGAAATGACAGGAAATTATAGAAAAAAAAATGTAAAACACTTACAAACCAAAGGTTACTTATCCTTACT
>WFKH01011926.1:20158194-20215364 GCA_016163765.1 Magallana hongkongensis
TTTTTTTCTGGTTTTCTTTGTTTATCTCTTTTCTGAAAAATATATTGTTAAGGGCTGGCTCCTCAAATTAGACGACCAAAGGGCTCTAAAGTCTTATATCTGTAGCCCTTTACAGAGAGATATTTTGTGAAAGGTTATAGAAGCAAATATGTTTATCTTACAGTTATGTATCCAAGCAATGTAATGATTTTATCATGTGTTACGTAATTAGGGGTTTTCAGGGGTCAAAAGTCCAAAACTTTGATTACCGATATCTCAGAAAGGAAAACTAATTTGAAATGCAGTATAGAAGAAAAGATCCTCAGAATGATGTATTAAACAATATGCAATCTTCAAAATTTTGTTAAACGGCCCTTATAAGGAGATAAGGGATCAGCCCCTAAAACCTTCTTTCCCATATATCTTAAAAACGGTAACGAATTTCTAAACACTTGTTGAACAAAATGTCTCTTAAATTAAATGACCTTTCATTAGATACGAAGAAAAAGGGGCTGGCCACTCAAATTAGGGACCTAGAGGGCTCTAAAGTCTTTTATCAATAGCTCTTTACCAAGGAAGTTTTTGTATTAGATTATAGAAGCAAATATGTTTATCTTATAGTTTTGTAGCCTAACAGTATAATGATATTCTCACGTGTTACGTAATTAGGGGTTTTCAGGGGTCAAAAGTCCAAAACTTTGATCCCTTATATATAAAAAAGAAAAAAATATTTTGAAATGCAGTATAGAAGAAAAGATGCTCAAAATGATGTACTTGACAGTATACAACCTTCAAAATTTTGTTCAGCAGCCCCAAAAAGGAGATAAGGGACCGGCCCCTAAAACGTTTTTTCTCAGATATCTCAAGAACGGTAACGCATTTCTAAACACTTGTTTAACAAAATGTCTGTGAAATTAAATAACCCCTTTCAGTTGATACCAAGAAAAAGGGGCTGGTCTCTCAAATTAGAGACCAAGAGGGCTCTAATTGTTTTCAACCAAAGCTCTTACACCTGAAACAAAATAGTGTGTCCCTTAGAATGTAGACCCTTTTCTTCTATTTTAAATCATGTTTAGATGTTAAATAGCAAAATCAAGATCGAACATATATCTCAAATTATAAAATCAGACGGAAGACCTCCTCGTTGCTCGCAACGAGATGGTTTCTAGTTATTATTATTATTGTCCTGTTCCTTAAACAACAGTATTTGGACTCCATATGTCAAAAACATTCTTGTAATAAGGAATGGGCGAGTCATTTTTAGAAGCCTTTAGGTGAAGCGATAAACATTGTTAATCTTTAATTGACCCAGTTTTCCAAAAGGAATGTATACCTTTATGACATCGCGATCCTATGTAACCGGCAATGCAACCTAAACAAGTTCCATTTACAATGTGACAGTGGTCTTCCTGACAGTTCTGTGGACACGGTAGGGAACAGTCCTCTCCGTAAGATCCTGTCACAGGACACCTTGGGTACAAAACAGCATTATTAGAAATAGTGAAGCGCATTCCATAACACGATTTTCCTTATGTGTATGCATCTCGATTATATGTTTACAAAAGTATGTAAATGTACTTTCTACGCACAGGACGTTTTTAACAGTTTCATCAAATTCATTATGTATAATAACCTTAAAAACAATTTTGATACGCTCATTATGTTCGTGTTCAAGTAGAAATTAGTTTTTACCATACACTTCCACTTCACAAAGCTCGTTGTAGGCATCCGAAACATACCCTGCAGGATACGGAGGGTGAGTCCTGTTGTTGCAATAAATGACGTATCTCCCGTGTGTGATACACGTTATGTTTATGTGATTAGGTATCGTGGCCTTGGTAAAGTTAATATCATTAAAACAAAATTCCCCGTCATCTTTGTCCGTTGTGTTCGATATGTATACAGAAAATCCCAATAATCTACTAGTGTAGCCGTTATTTTCGTCTTCATGAAACATGAAAGATGTTCATGCATAATTAGAATAATCATAGTTTGTCCACTGCATTAGAACGAAAAAGCAATATCAAAGACAGCGTACAATTGGAAACAGTATGCATTTTTCATAGAAATTTTGAACAAGTATAAAGTGTTGGTTTGAGTTATTTTGATATATGTTTTTAAATAACTGATTATTATATTCTTCAACCATTATCACCTAACGGCCCTCCTAAAAAAGATAAGTATTTTTTTCAAGAGGCAAAAACCTATTGTGTAGCTGTCAGAGAAAAGCCACTCAGACTATCTTTAAATATTTACGAGAAACATGCATTTAGATCAGCTTATTAAATCTATGATTCGCCGAGCCACATAATTTTCTCCATATCAAGAAGATGTAGGTTTTTTGCATAACTATTCTTACAGGACGCACCGGGATATCTTATACCATTTAAAATTCAAATGAGTTAACAATATTGGGCCAAAACATGTAAATTGTGGCCCCCAGATTACATAATGTTTAATTTTTTTTTCCAACAAAAAAGTTTATGAAATATGTGGTTTTCCACTAATCAAATTGGCACCATATTTTTATGACACTGGGGAAAACAACTAAACAAGCGACATACTCTCCAAATAGTGAGAATAGTGAGTATATTTGAAAAAAAAAAAACGATCCATACAGCGGCTGTTGAAGAAGTTTTACTGATTGTCTTGACGTTATCATTGATCAAACAAGACGTCATTTGAAGCACTCTCTTTGAATTGTATTGTGTTTTTATAAACATGTTCGATTTGTTAAAACTCATGAATGTTTTTGATATTGGTGAGAAAAAAAATATATATGATCTATTTTTATAAAAATACATTTTTGTTTTGCTATTCAAAGAGAAATTGATATAATATTTTATGGGACACCCTGTATTATCCAATGTATTTAGATTAAATTATCACCCCAGACAATGTTATACGTCATGTACTGTATAAAGATGTGGTGTATACTGAGTACGTCTCCCAGATCTACCCGCCATTCTGCTGTTGTTTTGTAATTGTCTGATATCACACACTGTCCTCTATTAGCAGACAGGTTTGAATACAGTCCGTCCACTGCACGATCCGCTCCCTATGGTATATCAGGGTATGAATTCAGCTGCCATGCTGTTCTGTTCAAGGCAATGTTTTATGAGGAATTCATTAAGACAGACATATGAAGCTTGCCTAAATATTAGTTTGAATTACTATCATAAATGTAAATATGACCCAGTAAAGCTCTTTAGCTCGTTAATTCAGTTATATCATCATTAGCTTTAACATCATTGTTCTATATTTAATATTTTTTTTTAATAATAATATTGTTTGAACGTTTTTAAAACTTTTAATGCATCTTAATTCTGATGTTTTGAAAACAACTGTTACTTTTTGTTATAAATATAATACATACGTATGGAAAAGGTTTCGAGTAGTACATGTTCTTGTTTTAAATTTCACTGAAATAAAAGGTGTTGCTATTTTATTTTAATAACATAGCATACATCGATCATCTTCGCATTTTAACAATGTCAAGTTCCGTTGGCTTAGTAACTTCATATAAAGTTCAAGTATTTTATCTTGCCTCGTAAATATTATGATGTAGTTCAAACCAGTAGTATAAATTTTAAAGGATCCGGTATTGTTTAAGTACATATTTATGTGGTGTATAAAAGTAATTGAGAGTACATGTATGACTGTCTATCAGATAGTATGAAAATCTTAGACACGTACACTGTATCTTATTAAATAACATGTATTTGTTACATATCGAAGGTAAAAAGCCAAAACAAAATATTTAGATACTTTTCCATAGGTTATTCCAAGACCAACCATTGCATAGAATGAACAACACAATAAAAATGAATCCATGATAATATATGTTCCTCATAATACAAAAGATCAAGGGAGGACATACATCTACGCATTTAAAACACTGAGCTATCAAACGTATTTAACTTCCGCATTAAATAACTATATAAGATTTACGGGATTTTACTCACAGGGTGAACACGTTCTTCCCCGCCATACAGGCTAGTTAAATATGACTCATATACTCTTGTCTTGACCTTTTGTAACTTAGAAAACAATCGCGGTGTTTTTCTCAGAACGGGTGTATTTCAATAAGTATGTTGTTTTATTTCTGGTAATATATGTGAAATAAATTAACAAAAAAATAAGTCATTCATGGTTTGATTTAAATTATCATGCACAACAAATCATAATGCCTGTACATTTATAAACAGTTTCTGCAGCATCATGTAACTTTGCAAGAAACATTACTCTACAATATTTCAATATAACAGTATTCCATCATTAGATAATAGAACGCAACGTAAATCAAAGCAGCTTTGTAAAAATAAAAATTCCGAGAATTCTTTTGAAATGTTTCACACTTTTCGTATCAAAAGTATATGTAGTTTTCTTATTTTTTTCCCCTTTATACACAGGCTAACACTCCTCACATTGTCCAGTCTGAATATTGCACGAAACACAGTTGACATCAGGAGACATGTTTGAACAGTTTGATCCGTGGTATTGTGGATTATTACACCCTGAATGTTGAATAATGACATTCATTACATATTTGAATGACGAAATATAAGATGCACATAAAAATTATAATTTTATTATTTTTCTTTTGTTCTATCATATGCTAGCTTGATTGATATTCATGTTTGCATTCCTAACAGACGCCTGTCTCTAGATGGCAGTATTGACAGTTGGTGCTTAGGCAAGAAGTCGATCATATATCTCTTTTTTCTTCAAATTGGTTTTAATATCTAAATTAAAAGCAATCACTTTCATGTAAATCTGTTCTTTAAAGTCTAATGTTTTCATATGACCAAAATATGTCATTCAGATACATGTAACAATACCGATTATTATCATTTTAGATTTCTTTTTTAATAATTGATAACAACATACCGTACACTTCTAGTTCACATAAACGGCTGTGTGCTTGTGTTTTAAAGTTTTAAAGAACTGCCTCCCGTTATAGACCTCTTTAGATAAGAAGTGAGAAAACGGCATTTCAGTGGAGAGGCAGCAGAATTCATCAATGTGATTTCAGAAGGTTTTTAGACTTTTGTGTAGTTAATAAAAATTATTTCACACTGTACGGGTTCACATGGTATATACATGCTTTCGGTATGGGCAATATTGTTACAACGCTAGGAACGTGTTCCTGATTTTTAAACACCCGGAGTTATACGTCGTCATATATCATGTGTCTGTAGAAGTGGTCAGTAGCAGTACCCTTGACAGTAGCACGCTAAAACTAAATCTGTCCAAGCAAACACCCCAAAAAACAAAACAAAACAAAAAAAAACAAAAACAAAAAAAAAAACAAAAAAAAACAAGGAAACATTTTGTAAAAAAATGTAAAAAATAAATAAAGTTGCATCCGAAATAATGCGAAAAGTAAAGCAAAACCAGAGGGACTAGACTACGCCGACAATTTGTAAGTTAGATCCGGTAAGTTGTTTGTTTTTTCACTCAGACCATTGCATTATTGCTTCAAAAATGAACTTGGTAATTATATATATTAATAAAGCCTGATAACCTCATGAGATTTTTTGGAGTTATTTCAGGTATATATACCGTTAGTAGAATGTCACTTTTCACTTATTGAAACTTTATATTATTTTCTGGTAGGAAACGTTTGCAATAGTCACAGTTATTGTACGAAGTGTCAGACTCAGATTTTGCCGGGCCCTGCTTGTTCTTGTGTAGAATATTTGGTCTGACCCTGCTGTCATTCTTTGGCAACAAATTGTAAGGTATGCACAAGATGAATGACCATCTTTAAGTTCTCCTTAAAGATAGCTAAAAGGTGCTTAAAGGCAGCTTAAAGACTTTCTTTAAGCGACCTTTAAACCACCTTGAAAGGGGGCTTAAAGAAAGCGTAAAGATGGCTAAAATGTGCTTAAAGGCAGCTTAAAGACTATCTTTAAACGACCTTTAAGCCACCTTTAAGGACAACCTACTGGTCCTTAATGTCCAAACTTCTTTAAGCCACCTTTAAGCCATTTTTTTTTAAAAAATCATAACAGTCTTTATTAAATATTGTGCTTAATTTACCAACAAATTGTATCAAATTTATGTTAATGTTATCAATTGTGATCAGTGGACAAATATATTTAACCTATCTGCGAAGAATTTATTTTTAAAAAGCATATCCGTGCGTCTGGACCAAAAACACAGCTTTTGTTTTTATCCTGTATATTCTGTGTTAGTTCCAGGGTTCTTCTGAGGTTTAACAAACAATAGATTTTAATTAGATATACACAAAGAAATGAAAGCATGTCTAGACACACAACGCAGAGATTTTAACAAGATAAATTGATTCTACATGAACATGTGCGGTAGTTAAGTAAATAATGTATATTCTGTCGTAAGTTTCCATGATTCCAAAACAGAAAAAAATATTAAAGATGTTTTTTCCTATAAAAATTAAAATGAAAAGAGAAAAATTCAAAATGCCCAAGATGAGTATCGAACCCGGGGCCTT
This sequence comes from Magallana hongkongensis, assembly GCA_016163765.1. Taxonomy (NCBI): domain Eukaryota; kingdom Metazoa; phylum Mollusca; class Bivalvia; order Ostreida; family Ostreidae; genus Magallana; species Magallana hongkongensis. The sequence continues at coordinate 20,164,649 of WFKH01011926.1, forward strand.
TGGTTTACTAGCACCAGCGCATTTCCATATACATTTTATCATATACATCATTGGCTATTGAATGTGTGTGTATGTTTTACTTGAAAAGATTTTGACTTTCATTCAGTTAGTAACAATCAATTATATCTAATTACATGTTAGATATACGTTCACCGAATTCGTAACTATGAAATGCAAGGAAGAAGATGAAACTATTTTTTTAATGCATTGAATTTATTAGGGTAATAGTTCTACGCAATTTACCGGTTTTCATGATCACGGCGCCATTCCAGCATGTACCAATTTTAATAATATTGATTATACATTTACAACAGATCTAGAATAACAAATTAAATAATATATGTTTAAATATTTAATTGTATACATGATTTTTAAACTATCAATTCTATAACAAACAATATCACCAATTACCAGTGTCGTATTTACTGCATGTGGCAATTGCAAATGATGTATACATATACATGTACATATGTACCGGGCCTGGTATGTGACATATTATATTACCCCTTATAAATATATTTAAACAATAAACCCTAATTTATGATTACCGGTTCTGTAATTAATTAGCCTCTAGATTTTACTCTTTGATTTGTAGACGTAATATTTTTAAAACCCAGAGTGAGGAAATAATATTTTGAGAATGAATTACAAATGTACATAACATTTTCATTCAATGGACTTATCGTATACACGTACATACTAAGATTTCAACACCTTTAGGTACCCTGGGGTGCACCTGGGCACAAGACACACCTGTTGTGTATATCTTGTATATTCTCTGTTAGTTCCAGGGGTTTTCTCAAGTTGAACAAACAATATACTTTAATTAGATATACACAAACGAATAAAAGCATGTCTAGACAAACAAAGCAGCAATATCCCGCCCGATATAACAAAGGCAGTTTTCATCTTTAACATGTATCTAGCAGATCAGGAATTAGACCTAGAAATAATTAAAATTGAAAAACAAAGTACATATCTTAAACTGATTATTAAATTAATCATGTATTATTCATATTTTTTTTTTATTTTGTTTAATAACCGGATAAACTTAAGAAAAGAAACAAATGAAACACGTTGTCGTACTTAGTGTGAATGTGTGTTCTTTTGCGAAAACAAATTCTAAATAAAAACGAATTGATGTAGATTTGTATTTTTGAATTCTGAGTCCGGTTCAATGAAAATTATGAATTTAACATCATGTGCCAACAGTCAAACAATTGATGGTTTTCGACTAAGTATTACCGTAAATCTGGAAATTTTTACCGTAGATAAATTTTTAGCAAATTTGCGCGTGCTCTGCATTCGCAAAATTTTTTTTCCTAAAATTTAATCAACAATAAAAAAAAGTAAATAAAAATTTTGCCGAAGGCTGGTCTCTACTCCTTACTATATGAACAGGTGTCCGTAAGTAGTAGTCATTTCAAAAATCTGTTTATACAACCAGGTAATAACCCCATAGCTATAACCAGCGTGGGAAGAAGGGCTTCACTCAAAACGGTATCTTTGATTGACTGTCAGCCTCCTGTTTATCTTAAGTGTACATGTATACTGATTACACTGCATGCATGCGTGATTTATTCATACATATGATATGTACCAGCGTCACGCAGAATGTAGCGTTATTATTATTTTTCACCCAATTCACAGTGTACCGACGGGACACCAAAATTCACGGAATATGAACATTTGTACAGTATTTTGAATTTCTCGCTGAATACCGCCATTTTCCTCTCATTCTCGCTCGCTCGACACAGGAAAAAACATCACCTGTGTTTGACACATGACCCCCCGATATACGAAATGTACTTGTGTATTGTACACAAACCGTCGCATGTGAAGGTGTGATCTGCTAATTGGGATAATTATCTCGCTATAAATCCGTATTAAGATACCCCTTTAGGTAGTTTTGTTGCATTTGCTGCTGTTATTGTATATATCAGTAATTTGAACAAGATATAAATTGCAGACATCAACTCTCACATGATACTATTTGATGTTGGTAAACATTTACGACTCGTGAGGAAATTAGAGGCGGCGGTAATATACGATATCTGAAGGTTAGCATACATTGTGCATGTCAATATGTATGACATTTAATATTTGAGTGCTTTTTTTTTTTGGCGCCGATAACAATTCGCAAAAATTTTAAACGTAAAAATTAATCTATAGCTTTATGACTCGGATTCGCAAAAATTAATCGACGTAAAAATTTCCAGATTAACGGTATTTAGTAAAACATTTATTTAGATATTATTACTAATGAGAGAGAGAGAGAGAGAGAGAGAGAGAGAGAGAGAGAGAGAGAGAGATATTTCACTAATTAGGTTATAATAGGAAACAAACATACTTTAATATAATTTCATGCGCGGATTTAGAGACAGGGACTGCGCTCACCGCTACAATAATTTTGGAACAAAAACATGAAATATTATTACGGCGATCGGTGTTCATTGGAGCGGTGTTGATAATAGCGATCTGTGTTTAATAGAGCGACTACATGCATGTGTTTACACAAGGAAAACTTGGGTGTATATACCTGTTTCTGCATGGTGTGTGTTGACAATTAAAACCGCCAGGAACACCCCCCCCCCTCCTTCGAAACTATATCATCACTTGGATCACCCCCTACCACCCCTACAAAGGAGATTTTGCATTTAATTTATGTATTTAATATGAAACTGTTCAGCTTAATCAAAGTTGACTTAAAGGAAACTTAAATATGGTGTAAAGATGGTGACAACTTAAAGGGAGCGTAAATGCCACTTAAAGATGCTTAAAGATGGCTTAAAGATGGCTTAAAGGTAGCTTTAAGAAGTTTGAACATTAAGGTCCTATAAGCTCTAGCTTAAAGGTGACTTAAAGGTGGCTTAAAGAAGTTTATCTTTTAAGTCACCTTTACGCCACCTTCAAGCCACCTTTAGGTACTTGCTTAAAGATGGTTTTTCGCCCTGTGATGCACACCGTAACTTGTCAAATACATTGAAATATCTTACGTAAAACAGACACTGTACAAAACAGTTGTGCAAAATATCAAAATACATGTAATTACATTATATGCAATGTGATAGAAAACTGTATTTTAAGATATTCAAAGATACTCGATTTAAAATCATGCTACGTTGATATGTATAATAAAACTTTATGCAAAAACAATGTATAAACTGGGTTGGGGAGATTAAGAATATGTTATCAAGTATTAAAGTATAGACAAATGAACTTATTTGTGAATCAATTTTTTGAAAAGTCAGAACAAAAAATAACATGATCTATTGAGTACGTGAAATTACCTTTTAAACATTAGCCTCATTTATGTTTAAATATAAAAAAAAGGTTTTGGTTTTTTTTTGTACTTTATACAAGTTTCCATCTCTTCACCAGCTTAGTTTTAAACCATGACTGACATTGATTCATATTTCGTTAAACAATGTACAGGTACTGGCGAGAAAAAGTCTGTTGTGGGTCAAGGTCGATGATAGAGGTCTGGAATTCATTTTTACTTATATGTCAACCTCACCCTTAACTGAAATTGCCTATCAAAATTTATATTTTGGTTACTATTTTAGGGTATATCAAATTCCGCAATTCAGCAGGAACAAATAAGTGGAACAGTTTCATGTAATCAACACCAAGAGCAGTCCCAAACAAACAATAAAAGACGGATGAATGTTCTGAATATAATACTGAAAGGCGAGAGAATAATACTCATCAATTTTGCTCCAGTCTAGATTAATCATGCCAAAAATTATTTGCAAGACGACACAACCTTGAATGAAGACAGCAGCAAATCTGAATGTTGCAAAATGTTAACCTTTTAGAGAGTCTCATAACTCCCTGATAAAAAGGTTAATCAGAAGAACTGACAAAAATAATGGATAGAAAGAAATGATGAAAGACTGTTTAAGGAAGATAAATGATAGAGTACCTCACAGATTTATGAAATACTTGGCATTGCATCATATTTCTCAAATCATTGTACAAGATGCTCAGGGGTCACAACATTTTCCCGAGCAGCAATGGCCATTACTGATCACAACAACATTAAGCCATATTATTCTTTTTGAGATAAAGAGCTTTGTATAAAAGTATTGGAAAGCATTCAAATTTTAAAGCTAATATTTTACATTATTTCTATACTCTATAATAGTTTGTGGCCAAAAATGTCACATGAATATATATCTGTAAAGCAAATTTGATACTTTTGTAGACCATTCAGCCTCCTTAAATCTGATAAGACATTGTTATTTTATTTTATTTTTTAGAGGATATTCTTTAAGGTAACACTTTGAAATAAGTCAATTTTCATCAACAATCAACACAATTTAATACCAGCAAACTTTGAAAGAAAATTAAAAAAAACGACAGCTTCTTCGACAAATCCTCTTTTAGTTTTTGAAAACATTACATTTAATCAAGATATATTGACAATGTTTCTGTTTCGCTACACTTTGAAAACAAGTTTTTATAATGTTTTGCAATAATCAAAATGTATAAAAAATACTACATGCACATGCAACAAATGAACTGAAAATTGTTATATCAGCTGAATTGAACAATAACTAACATAATTACATGTTAGTCATAAATGCATATGTTTTATGTGTGATGTGTTTTTTTAAGGGTTATTGATGGTATCTTGTTTTTTTTTCTGTGGATAAGTAGGTATTTCATGTTCTTTAGTTCGCGTTCAAATGATTTATTTTACAATATCAACACATTTGATTTATGCTAGCGCACTTGATATACATGCCTCCCAAGCAGGCACTATTTATATAATGTTACATGAAGAACTCAAAAGAAGCTTTAAATCACTTCAATACGCTTAATCTCTGATTGTTTCTGTGTCACGTATGAGTAAGATTTTAAAAAAAACTTTGTGATTATAAAAGGAAATAATCAAATCAATGTGTACTAACAAATGGAAATATAATTGATTTCATTTCTCAGTCTGCAGTGACTGTGGCTAATTCCTGGTACTTGTCCACGGATCTGCTTATCACCGAATCGTACCCACTAATATCCTGTGTAAACACGTTTTCATTTCTGGTTTGTTCATATGTTTTGGCATTCTGTTGCTTCTTTTTTTCCTTGCTGAAAAAAAAAATGAATGAAATGAGACACAAAATATATTCAATACCTCATTTTTTCAATGGTTTTTTTGAGGTATTATAAATTATTTTGATGATACATTTATCTGTCATACAGTGAATTGTATAGCAAGATGGATTTTGTTATTGATCTTATGTTTTGCTCGTATTTTAAATTAATTTTTAACAGGTTATTTTCAGACAATAATTGAAAATCCCGTTTTACATATAACGTTAACATTTATTATCAAAACAAGAAATTTATAAACAATATCATTCACGTGAAAAATTAAATAAATTTGATATTTTGGGTATTGCACTTTTTTCTACTATCTTAAAACTACCGAAATAGTTATACAAGTCAGGTAATAGAAGAAATAGAAAGTACAGGGATGTATACTGCTGTTTCTTCATAAAACACTTCCTAGGGCAGAGTTTAGCAAAGAAAACTTATCACGACAAGCTAACATTGTAATTCCTGGATATAACTTTACAAATATAAAATTTAATTTACTTGAGAATGTACAATGTAAGTTATGCAAACATAAATAATTACACCAAGAACGAAAGTATTTAACATGTTTGATACAAAATAAAGCAAAATCCTAAATGTATAATGTGAATGTCAAATCATGATGTAAATGAATTCCATTTTTGTAAATAAAAAAAGGCAAGGTAACTTACCGCAGTAGGACTACATAAATTACTTGTATGATGTTGATCGTGACTGAGGCAGAGAGAGCTGCTATCACAACATACAGGGTTGTAGATGTGTTTCCATCATTTTGAACTGAAAATGCGATACTGTGTTACATTACACTTAATCTAGCGATATTCACATTTCTCATAGCAGAGCTAAAGCTCAAGCCACCGGGATATCAAAAATGTTCATAATGTATATATTAGATAAAAGTGTTATTTGTAGTGAAATAAGATAGTTGTACCTTCCAAACATTGTTCTCTCTTCCATCCATTTTTGCAACCGTCTTTACATGCTCCGGTTATATGATGACAGATACCAGACGTATAGCAAAATGCACTGCATCTTTGTTTGCAACCAATGCCATATTTTCCAGTTTCACAAACTGAAAATAAGCAATATATGTCTTGAACGAGAAAAACTTCATAAAACATATTTTAACAATAATTAAATTACATTAAAGAAAAAAAAATAATAACAAATATTACATTATCAAGCTAGTAATGGAGGGTACTAAATCGGAACAACAATTTTGTTTTTTGTTTTTTTTTTTCAAAACGTTCATCATAACATTATTTAAACTTATCGAGAACGTACCTGTAGTACACAATATTCGATTCATGATTTAATTTTTCAAAACTTGTAACAGTTAGATATTTCATATAATCATTATGTAAAAAGTAATCTAGAAAATAATATTCAATACAATATAAATTCCAAAAGATGACACTTAAAAGATTGAAACAATATTTTTAATCTGACCCCCCCCCCCCAAAAAAAAAGGGCTTAGATAAACACAATGTAGCCAAGGAAATAAAAAAAAACTATCAAAATAATTAATATTATAGGATGAACTTCTGCAAATCAGTCATTTAATGTTAACTGGAAGGTCTGGAAAGATGATTAAATGGCAGAGCTATGTCATTCAGCTACCTTTTAGTAACATTTCCGTAGCATTTTAGTTAATTAAATGGCACAGCTTCATCCTGTGTATCTCAAAAACTGTAAAACGGTAGGCCAAATTTAATTACTAGTCCTAGATCTTGACTTTACTTTCAGTATCAAACAACAAAACACAAATATCAGAATAAATGCCTTTACACGTTTATACCTTCATATTCTATGCTATTCTGAGAAAAAAGTCCTGAACGGTATTTTGACACTTATTCTGTGATTTGTTTGTGCAACTATGGCATTGTTTTTGTTCTGCTGTGCATGTGATGGTGTGCAGTTTTTGTTTTTTTCTAAAACAACGTTGAAAGTTAAAGGTACTTTGAATAATTAATGCATAAATTACTTCTTGTGCAATAGGTTCCATGATATCCTGGATCACATCCATTCATACAGGAGCCGTTAATATGGTGACACTGTTCATTCTGTGCACATTTTCCACAAGTGTTTATACAGCCTATACCAAACATTCCTCTATCACACTCTGTAAAAATTATTTTTTTTTTAATTCTCATCTTATAACAATTTCGACAATTTTATAAAGAAACAAAATTAAAAATATATATATTTTATGAAAGTTTTATGACTTTCAATTTAATTTTTTTTACGCATTAGATTATCGCAATAAAAAGTCTTTTAAATATATATTGATAGGTAAAACTATTACAAATGCCCTTTTATGGTTACTACACTTTTATGATTTTTTAATGTAACACTCAAACCAGATTTCAACATTTGACTCCTCTTTGAGTTATTGATATAAATTTTAACATTAATCACGCTTTTGAAATAGCATTTATTTTGAACTGTAATACTACGTACTTAGGTCAAATGGACCCCTGCTTTAACAAATGCGTAAATAACGTTATTTCCAAAACAAAAATTGAGGCGAATTCATACAGTGATTTTTTTATAGTGCTAAATAAAACTGAGTTTACCCAAATTTAATGTCTACCTTCATAACATTGTAAACCAGTGTATCCCGCGACGCAACCCAAACACATTTTATTCACTATGTCACAGTGGCCTTCCTGACAGTTCTTTGGACACGGTATGGAACAATCCTCTCCGTAATATCCTGGCTCAGGACATCCTGGTTGCAATGAAAAGTATACAAAAGTCTCCCATTTTATAACAAACTTTGCCTTAAGAGTATTTATCTGATTTTTTTATACAAAAAGTTCATTATAGGCATAACATGATTCAACTAGTTTTACTAAATTATCGGTACACTAAAATTTAAGAAATTCTAACACAGTTCTTATGTTTCATCATCGTCTTACTTTTATCCCCTGTAACACTGTCATGATTTTGAGCTACGATAGCGTACAAAAAACAAACCCGCACTTAAGCTATTTTTCCATAATCGCAGCAAGTCGCGAAACGCGACAATTTTTGTTGAGCATATAAAAAAAACAACCGTGAACACAGTAAGATGTTTAATCATTCGTACACTGCCGCATGGCAGTCGCACTGCACTCGTAAAAAATGCACTTAATATTTGGCATTCGTAGGACACTATCGGAACCTGGTAGTACGTGCGATACTACGATTAGCCTACGATCAAACCCTGGTATACTGCGAATTGATTTAAGTGTTTATGAAGTGTTTTTCGAATGCAAAGGGATTTGGAGCTAGTTGGGGCGAATACAGGTCGCACAGGCGATTGATGGCAAGAGTATCAAAATGACCGTGCAAGTAAATCGTGGGTCAGTACGGAAAAAAAACAGTGTTTCGCTACAATATTTTTATTACCGAAACATGATTTAGTAATAGATGAAGTCATTGTCTCCAGATTTTATACACATTCTTGTCATTTTAACTTCCTTAAGTTTTGAATTGCAGCGTGATCTTTAGCATTGTTCCTGCTTGTTTCAGTCAAAATCCGAAACATAGTCTCTTCTTTAAAAGTACCAAAATTCGAGGTCGATTTATGTTCGTGAAATTCGTTGGCCATCCTAATCAACGAATTTACATCATCATGAACATATTTTTATATATTTGATTTGACTTCCATGAAAATTAACCTGATGGCATTTTTATGTATAAACAATATTGATGTACAGTAGGCATTTAATCATTTATCAGATCATTTTTATATTTGTATAAGTTCGTTAGTATTCGAAGGACACTTGTGTATATATATCGAACAATCATGAGGTAATTCAGTAAAGTATCGTATTAAATCGTCTATCAACTTATCTACATGTAGGAAGATTTCCACATCTTTGCTACTTAATCACACAAACTCGTACATGAATCGCCGAAATTCGTCCTGTTGTCGGACAAACATCGTACATTGTTGATCAAGCGATATTACGGATCATAAGCCGTACTTGATTCATTCTAAAACAGCAACGTTTGTAGAAAAAAAAATATCAAGACTGTCCAGGCGAATAATGACGATTGTTAACTTTACTCGTGGAAAATTGTAGCATAAATTGAGACAGTATTACATGGCCTTCAGCTATTAAAATTGTGTTTACCGTACACTTCTACTTCACACAGCTCGATAAAGGCATACTGGTCATAGCCGGGGGGATATGGAGGGTTACTTCTGCTGTTGTAGTAAATGACGTATCTTCCATGTGTAATGCATGTTATATTTGTAGGATTGGGTATCGTTGCTCTGGTATAGTGAGTGTATTTAAAACATAATATCCCGTCCTCTTTGTTTGTTGTGTTTGATATATAAACCGAAAATCCTAAGAATCTAGCAGTGTAACCGTTACTTTCGTCTTCATTGAAAAGAAGAAAACAAGTATTTAATGTTTCAACATAATAATAATTTTATACATTATAATCCATATATATAATTTCCTGCATTAGGATACGAAACCAATATCAGAGAGTGTAAAATAGGAAATTGCCATTATTTAAATTTTGTACAACTCTTTAACAGGTGGCCTGAGTCATTTTGATTTTGTTTCTTTCAAAATATTACTGATCTGTACTTAAACCTTTAACATCTGGAACCAATTGAATATTAAACCACCGGTCTCCCCCAAAAGATTGTTATTTTTCAGGAGGCTGTCATAAAAAATCCAGGTAGATTTTTTACATGTACCATGTATATAATTCAGCTTAAAAACATCCTTATTCCTCGAACCATAAGTTGTCTTCAATATCCAGATAAACAGATAAATCTGTTTTTTGATTAAAAATATCCGTACTTTTATGGGAGTTATGTGTATATTGAATCCTTACTCCATTCCACATTTCCCGTCCTGTACTGTATAAAGATGTGATGTATACTGAATACTCTTCCCAGATCTACCCGCAATTCCGCTGTGGAACGTGCGTTTGTAGATAACGCACACTGTCCTCCATAAACGTCTAGGTCTGATTTCTGTCCATCCACCGCACGATCTGCTCCCCACTCAGGATTACAAGCAAAGGGATGGTCCTGCCATGCCAGTTTATTCAATGCGATATTTTCTGTCAAAGGAGATGCACTCATTATGTACACGTAAATAACGTTTAATGACGAGGAAAGAAATTAAAAAGATGGCTGTGCAAGGAAATCCTTAAACGGAAAGTTAAGGAGAAACACTGGGTCTAATGCATTTCAGAGATCTGTCAATCAACATTTTTTTTTACCATTTTGATACAAACTCATACCTTGCTGATCTATTTTATTTTTAAAAGTTGTCTGTTACCTATAACAGATTATTTCTATATATTTCATGCATGTTATTCAGGATTAAGTATTAACTAAGTTTAAATACATATGACCTTTAAATGGTGTTTTTGTTTTATGACAAACTTTTCATTCATATATATTTACATCCACTGAGTATTTCTTCCTCATTTTTGAAGAAAACCGAATGAAATGCGTAGCTCCATAGACACTAACGGGGCAAAAATCTACACGATCCAGTTTTAACCAGTGTATTAATCGATCGAAACTTTCAGCAACTTACAAAAATCCCGGACTGCACGAAATGACGTCAAACCAGAAATTACTATGCATAGAAGAATTCGTTTACTTATCTCTTTTATCTATAGTACTGAGGTATATTAACACTATTAAGTTACTTTTACTTACTCTGATTTTTAATTGACTGATTCCATTATTTACCAAAGAAAGATATAAATACATGTCTAAACAAATTAAATGATTTTTCTGATGATCGATGCGGACTATATGTAAGCGTTCATTGCAGAAAAATAGATTACACAACCCGCCCACGCATGTTTTGTATTTTTTCTTCAGTGTTGTCTTCCTTCATACCCGCATGAATTACAAAATAAAGCATTTTAATGTTTAAATATTTAAGTATGCAAATATGAATCTATACAATCCCCCCCCCCCCCCCCCCAAAAAAAAAACACCAAAAAAACCCCAAAAACACACACACACACAAAAAACCCAAAACAAAACAAAACAAAAAAAAAACAAACAAACAAACAAACAAACGAAAACCAAAAAAAACAAAAACAAAAACAAATAAAAACAAAAACGATTCCTTTTCTTTTAATTTTTAACGGGTCAAAAGTTCCTACTTAAGATGTCACAATGACGTTGTACGCGCTTATGGTGTTACGATTGCAATATTTTAGTAAGAAAACAATGTTATGCTTATAATTTTGAGCGATTCCATTTTCTAAAACGTAAATAATACATGTAAACAGCAATGTTTTAAAAAAAGCGTCAAATTAATTCGTGATTAATTGTTCTTAGCAGCTATTCGGGCTTCAAAGAATTTGGTAATGTTAGGATTGTAAACAGGGTGTAGAGGAGTTGTAAACATGGTATAGAGTGAATGTTTACAGGGTATAGAGTTGCATTTGGTACACAGTCAATGTATATCGAAGCGTTATCGCGAGTAATGTTTCCCTAGGTCGTCTGTTTATGATAAACCTTACTGAAAAACAAAAGCTAGGTAGATTGTATTGTTCAAATCATTTTCGACTTGAATGTTTATTATTTCATCAAAGTCCTCCATATCTTTGATATTATTTTTTAAATGATCCCAATTGTTATATCATGTATATAACTAGGGCGGTGTTATACGTTGTTAAATAATCCGGATCTCCTAAGTTCTTTTTCGTGGATTGCAATATATATTATGCAGTATAAAATTCAAACAAATGCAGAGTGGCCACAAAGCAAAGGTGATTTTTTTGAAATATCTTAAGCAAACCCAACTGGATCCCAGATCAGCTTCTTTTGTTTTGACCATAGATATTTTTTTGGTCGGTACCATAAACAACGATGCACTGTATTGTATATCACTCAATCATAATTTACATTGAATCTTACCACAAAATAAAAACAAAATAACAAAAAACAACGAACCAAATGTTTTGGTAAGGCAAAATAATTCCCAAAATAATAAAATCCCACAGAAGTAAGGCGTCATTGTTGATATTTTCAACCAGGAATTAAAATATGTTGTCTTCGTTCAACAAACATTTAATATCTAAGATTTTTTTTATCACGGTACTGAAATACGGAAACTATGTTTAAGGTTTATTTAAACATTAAGTACACTGCTTTGAAAGAAAAAATGTATCCTGTTTAAAAAAGGTCCAGGGGCCACATCGCTCGTCCGGGTAACATCGGCCATAACTCTATTTAGAAGCTAAATATATTCAAAGCAGCTTTAAAAAGTCAAATACGGATATTTAAGCAAATTTTAGAAGATGTTATGTCGAAAATCAATAATCTAGAAGCTTTTAAGGTAGTACAAAGGAAGTACAAAACAAAACAAAACTAAATTTTTTTGAAAATTTGATATTTTGTTAATGTTTGGAATAAAATCAATAACTATGTAAAATTTGAAATAAATCCAACCTGACAATTCGTCGATATTGTTTGATTTCTCCTCATTTTAATATTGCCTAAAAATTGTGTGGTTATAAAAATGTACCTTGTTTAAAATTCACATTCTTATTTTCATTTTGCCAACTGTTAAAAAGGGCAACTGAGACCAATTAAACACAGAATAACATTTTTCCTGCAAACAGTTAAGCATTAATTGATGATATTAATATTAACAATTCACCAAAAGTAACAGACTGTAAAATCATTCTTGCTTGTTTAGTGTTGACAGTAATGCGGTAGTGTTAGTAGTACTTTTTACATTTTAACCTGTATGATAGCAAGCTCCCTTTTACTAATGGCTAATTTTCAAAATGCACATTGTGTGTTGAATGCATGTATCTTCTATTTATGATATTTGTTAACATGGTAAATAAGATATTATTAGATTGTACTTGCAATCTGTGTTTCATTAACCAGAGAACAGTTTGATTGTTTTAACTGGCTGGAAATTGATCATGGTGCAATGTGAATTCAATTAATTATTTCTTTTAAATATTAAATAAGTATAAACTTTCATTGAAAATTCAGAGCAACTGTGTAAAGTAAAAATTACATTAAAGAATTGTCATATATTGTCATAAGAATATCAAATTTGCTTCTTTAGGACTTTCAATGCACTTTTTTTTTATATGAAAAGCTGATGGAGATGACGACACTAGATTAACTACAATGGTTAAATCATTGTGATGTTCTTAAGTTAAATGTTTGTTTGATATAAGTATAAGTTAACAAAATAATTAACTAAAAAGAGTAAGTTGGCATAACTTTGTTATGAAGTTGTTGATGGCTTGTTATTAGCTGCAAAAAATTGATTGAGACACTACAATGCATTTAGCTTTGCTACTTTCACTTTCACATTTTCTTGTGTGTTTTTTTATTCATTTAAGGACCTTGATATCGAAACTTTACATTCGTATTCAGAAAAAAAGGATTTTTTTGTTTACTTTCTAACCTTTGAAAAAGATTATAATACTATAGATTCGTCATTAAAAAACCTTATTCACAATCTTAAAATTGGTCCTCCCCCTTAGGAGGATGCACTCTCTAGCCCCTACAGTATTGCATTTGAAACCAACTTATTAATGTACTAACTTTAACTTATACTAATAGTTTTAAATTTTAAAGTGTTGCCAACAAAGAATTTAAATTGTAATTGATATTATTTGACATTAACTGTGCCCAAAGGAAACAAATGAAACCAAATCAATATAATTATTAACCTCATATTTGCACAACATGAGGGATATTGACAATTATATGAGGTAAATATTTTATTTCCTGAAATGATACTCACAGAAATATATTAATTTTTCTTTTTGATTAAATATTTAAATCTACTAAGAATTGGTAAAATTTTAATCATATTCTGAAAATATATTATTTTGAACAAAAAATATATAGACAGTTTTTTTTTTGTTTAACTTTAAATGAATGATTAAAGAGAAATTTAAAGACATATATTTATATGCGCATCTTCTAGATATTTTCCCTTTTTTTCAACAAAAAATGATTGTAATTCATTCAGTTCTAAACTGATTTTATTGTTTAAATATACACTGTTTACTCGATTAATTGCTTTATTCGGTAATATTTACAAACATTGCCAAAATGCATAACGCTCGCCAGATGTATGTGTTCATGTTTTTAATAACAAATATAAAGCATATATATTTTTGGAGCTCAGAACTAAATATATATATATATATATACATATAATTTAACAGAACTGCTGTTGAAAAATAAGTTTAAAATTTTAAACGTAACTAAAAAACTAAACATCATATATATTACCTATAATTATTTTCCTCTTGTCTAGATTCTCCTCAGTGAACTTTATTTTGAGAAATTGTGTAACATTCATCTTCATAAATAATTACGTTGAATAAACTTTATTAAGTTAATGCGTATTATTCCTAATAGTTACTCCATTAGTTAAGTGAATTCCATGATGGACAAATACTTTATTTACATTGATACATATTTATATGTGATGTCATATTTGTGGATGCCTGTTCTTCAATTTGTTTGATAATCAGCCATCTTGTTAGCAAGCTAACTACTTTGATTTCAGTGCATCCATATTATCATTGCAGTATACAAACTTACTGTTTTTCCTTTGTACAAACAATGGACCACTTATGTTTACATTTTGTGTATTTATTATTACGAACACAATTAGTAATTTAACCTGCTGTTCCATGGGATCAGTCGTTTTAAAAAGGGATGGATGCTTTATAAAGCCAAAATTGTATCCAGATTCTGACTTAACCGTGAAACTGGTCTGAATTGACTGTGGAACAGTTCTGAATTGACTGGAACTCGTCTGAATCGACTATGCAACACTTCTGAATTGACTGTGGAACACTTTTAAATTGTCTTTGGACCATTTCTGAATTGACTGTGGAACACTTCTGAATTGACCGTGGAACACTTCTAAATTGACTGTGGAACTCGTCCGTATTGGGTTCGAAACACTTAGCAGTTTAACAACTTAATCAGTTAAATCCTTTTCATAATGATTTGCATTTATGGCAATAATTGATAGGTTTACACGTCGATATATCTAGTATGAATCTCGCTTAAGTGAGTATGCAGGTATTAAGTAATTTGCATACATATGACATTATGCACTATAAATAAAACACCAAAAAATAGCATGTATTTGTACTTCTGTTTAGCACAATATACAAACATGCATATAACATTTTGAAGATTAATTGAAACTTTTTTTTCAAATAGCACACATACATGTAGTTCGCTCCTGTCATTGTTTCTTGTGTTTTCTATCAGACAAAATCAACAAATGCAATGGTTCTTTAGAAAAAGTTAGTTTTACACTTAAAAATTTCACAAATAAAAGGAAAATTAATATGATTCAACATGCTAAATAGTGATGAAAAAGTAATCAGCAGTGACTGTGGTTAATTCCTGGAAAGTATCCTCGGGTCTACTAATCACCGAATCGTACCCACTAATATCCTGTGTAAACACGTTTTCCTTATTAATTTGTGGACATGATTTGCTCTTTGTTTGCTTTATCTTCCGTTTTCCTAAAAATAATGACTAAACAATATCTTAATACTGAAATTGACCTTTGGATTTTTATTACATGTTACTTGTAACAAAATATTAAATTTCTATGATAATAAAACAAATTCTGAATTTTAGAAACAAAAATATCTAAAACATTGATTTTACAATTGTTTACAGGTTAAGTCTTTGTCCAAAAGACGATAGTCGGCCAATTACTTGGACCCATGCATTACACATTGATATAACTTAAATAAATAAAGACTTCAAGATAATTAACAACATAGTTTACGTGGAGAATAAACTATTTAAAATTTTTATCGCAAATTATGTACCAAAAGCATGATCGTTATAGGTACAGTAGATATAATGATAATATTGAACTCAATAACACAATGCTTCGGCATAGATATTGCATTTTGGTATTAATTCTGAGAGGTTAACTATCGTAGTTACTAGATAGCATCATTAAAAAAAACTTTAAAATGCTGAAGAATGTACAAAATGTTGCTTGCATAAAATTCAACGATAAAGTGCCGCTATGAACACAGTTAACACTATATTTGATAAATTGCTAAATACAAAATGGGGGATTGACGTTAAAGAATAGAAAAGATTACACTGTGACTCTCTAAAACCCGCAGGACAGCCTTGACACGTTCCCTCCACAGTGTTTTAGTGACCGTACTGACAGTTACGTGAACACGGAAAGGAACAGTCTTCTCCATAATATCATAGTACAGGACACCATAGTTACGTTGAAGTATCGGTTGATGAGAAAGACGGAATCCATGAAAAAACTGTTCCTTCATTTATATATCTTTTTTACAACATGAGGTATTATGCAAGCATAAACCATTTCTTAGAATGTTCAAATAATACTAATACTTTCTATTTTGTCGATACATTTACTGTGTTAGGTTCGTGTTCGTGTCATATTTGTTTAAACTGTTTTACAGTTAGCGAAGTTTAGGTCCGATAATTGTCCGATTTTTTTTTTCACAAGAGATCGTATTCAGTATCAATCGATCTTAAAACACTGGCATAACATTACATTGATTAAATTGTTGATTTACCTGATACATTTCTTTAAAAATTGTATTAGTACAACAAGAAAAAGAGATTTAAACAATTTATAACTATTTGCAACTGATCAAAATTAAATAAATTTAAATGATCATAAGATCACTTAATCATTATATTATTTAATCTGTTTTGGTGTGTCTGTTATAAAAATATTATATTTGAAAAATATGAACTGATTTATTAAAAAAAATGTATTTAATGTTTTAACACATTTAATACCTTTCTGTTTTAAAGCTGTCTTAATACTACTATAGTAATAACATTATTTCTGCGACTGAAAACGCCCCCCCCCCCCGCCAAATATTTCTTAAAATTTAATAAATTCTTTACAATAATAAACGAACCATCATCTGATTAAGATAATAGTTGTTCAATGATTTGGTAATTCGATGAACTGACAATTGTTATATTCTACCGTAGCCCACACCTGAATTGTGTAAAAACTTACTTCATCACATACTATCCATAGAGGCATATGTTTTATGTATTTAATTAATGGGTATATATTGCATCTTGTATGGTTTTCAGTCAAATACGTAATAAATATCTCATGTTCTTTGATTCATGTAAATATAATATACTTCACAATATCATCTTAGTAGTGTTATTATAGCTCACTAGAAATACATGCAAAACATTTTAAAAGAGAATATGAAGCGCTAAAAGGAGCTTTAAAGATGTAAATAGTTTAGATCTAAGATTGTTTTTGTGTTACGTAATTAAAAAAATGTTAATGATTGTAACAGAAATTGATCAAACCAATGTATATTAACGAAAATAAAAATAATCGATTAAAAATGTTCATTTCACTGTCGCTACATCCAAGTATTCATTTATCGATCTGCAGTTACTGTTGCTAGCTCCTGGTAGTTTTCCTCGGGTCTACTAATCACCGAATCGTACCCACCAATATCCTGTGTAAACACGTTTTCTTTTTTGGTGTGATCATATTCTTTTTTCTTCTTTTGTTTTTTTCTTTGTTTGCTGAAAAAAAGTTAAATGAAATAAAACACAAATACTTAACACCTCATTTTTTTTTTTTTTTTTTTTTTTTTTTTTTTTTTTTTTTTTTTTTTTTGGCTCAATTTTTACTGAAAATATCATCAATTTTAAACAATGAGCTGTAGAGCAGACAGTTTCTCTAAAACTGATATTGTTGTTGATTTTATGTTTTGCGCTTATTTTATATTTCATGAAGATCGTCAGACAATAATTGAACCCCCTTTATAGATTACCTAATTATTTATAATCAGAAAATGGATAAATTAACAATATCATTCACGTGAAACATTAAATAAATTAAATGGTTTGGGTATTTTTTTTTCACTTCTGTCCCAAATCCACTAAGATTATTATCCAAAGTTAGTAGAAAAATAAACGGAAATAAAGACTATATCGACAATACAATTCTAAATGCAGAATATTGCATTTTGAAAGAAAAAAAACTCACATTGATAATATTAGAAATAACTTAACAAATACAAAACTCAATTTACTCAAGCATGTACAACGTAACGTTTGATAACAAAACTAATTATACCAATGACGAAATTCATCAGCCCTGATCGATAAAAAATTCATCAACATTTTATTTCATTATGTTTATTTCAATCTATTATGTAAATGAACGCATATTACTGCAGGAAAAGAAGAAAGGTTACTTACCGCAGTAGGATCACGTAGAGAACTAGTACGACATTATTGATAACTAAGAAAAAGAGAGATGCTATCACAACATACATGGTTGTAGACGTTTTTCCATCATCTTGCACTGAAATTGCGATACTACGTTATGATACATTTTAATTTATTAAGGTATCCGATCCATAATAGCCGCAGATTCAATGAATCTGGATGCATAACAGATATGTATGAGTTTAATACTCAGTATACTTGGATATAATTTTCATGTTTAAGTATCAATATGTAAGAGTGGAATGTGTCCTAATTAATTAACTTTTCCTTTTCTTGAAGAGTTGCCCCCCTATTGCTTTTATTCTATAAGAATTAATTCTAAAAAAAATCTATGCGGTATAAAATTTATTTTCAATAGTTTTTTGTATTTTTAATGATAAAATACATCATTCCACCAAAGCATTTATTGATATCCCTTGTATTTACTTTTTTATTTTAAAAAAATATCCTTGTCCTTATAGACCATAATGCAATCTTCATTAATTAATTACTGCTTAGTTAACAGTATTTTTGAAAATTTCTCTCGGTAAATCTTTTTCTACTCTAAAATGCTTTAAATTAATGTCAAAGTATTAAATACATGATGGATATTCAAGGTTGGAAAAATTAGGTCCTAATATGGATCGGGTACCTTAAGCGATGATTGTAAATATTTCTCATAGGAGAGCGGAAGCTTAAACCATCAGGATATTACAAAAGGTATTTGTAGTGCATTTACGCGTGTCCTTTGTGAAAAAAAAAATATACTTGTACCTTCCAAGCACTCTGCTCCCTTCCATCCACTTTTGCAACCGTCATTACATGCTACGGTTATATGATGACAAATCCCAGACGTATAGCAAAATAAACTACATCTTTGCTGACAATCGATGCCATATTTTCCAGTTTCACAAACTGAAAGAAAAAGACGAACAGTTTCAAAGATGTATGTTTTTTAATTTATTCGTCTTTGCTATTAATCAGTAAGCCGCTTTCCTGAAAGAACGTTAATGAATATACTTTGAATATCGAGTGCATAGTTTACACTTTGTGCATTGGGGTCCGTAGTATCCTGGACCACATCCATTTAAACAGATACCTCCATCACAATCTCTACGTATTAATTTGATTAAAAATGTTTAAAAACATGAATCCCATAGGCTAAATTGCTAACTTTAAATACCATTTATTTTAACTTCTAGATTTTTAAACATAAACTCTAAACATATTTTACAATTCGCTAAAAAATGCCTATATATTTCAAGATTTTATTATACATTAAAACATTAAATACAATTGAGATCATTGAAATCAACGTTTGGGAATCATATTCTACGTTCTAAGATACTCTAGCTGACATATTTAACGTGTACCTTCAATGCATTGTGAACCAATGTAACCCGCGACGCAACTCAGACACGTTTTATTTACAGCGTAACACTGGTCATCCTTACACTTTTCTGGACACAGTAAGGAACAATTCTCTCCGTCATACCCTGGCTCAGGACAACCTTGTTGCAATAAAAAGTATAAAAGAATATCCAAATTCATGACAAAATTTCTTTAAGTTGTATTTATATTCATTAATAAAATAGCTAATTGTAGACGTAAAACGTCTCAACCAGTTTTACGAAACTTATAAGTGAACTATCTTTTTTGAAGATATATCATTTCATATGTCATGTTTGTTTTACATTAAACCCTTGTAACACTGTCACAATTTATAGATACGATAGCATGCGAATAAAAACAATTTATCATAAAGAAAGTCGTATACTATTTATTACTTTGCTGCAACTTCCAAATACGGCGATTGCTTTGAGCGTATTCAAACCAATCGAGGCCTCAGTACGATATATAAACATTCGTATTTCATCGATTGATTGTTTCAGTCTCATTCCCAAAACACAGTCACTTCTTTGAAATCACCACAGTTAAAAGATGATCAATGTTAGTAAATTTCTTTGGGCATCTTAATCAACAAATTTTCATTCATATGAATACTTTTGATATATTAGGTCTAACTCCAATACAAATTAAACGTACTGTATATTTATCTTAAGTCGCAAAACTACATAATACTACCTCTTCAGTGATTTTATGTACAAATGCAATATTTATTTGTAATGATCTCTTTAGCAATAATCACACGATATTATATATTCTATAAACCCGTAACTTTCCGTAGGACTTGTTAGATAGATCATAAAATGCTGTAGACATTCATTACCAAATCACAGAAATTCGAACACACACAAATCGTCCTGTTGTCGCAGAAACATCGTATATTGTTGAACAGACGATGTAGTCGTACCGCACTAGACTCCATAAAAACATCGTTTGTAGAAAATCGGAAGTTCAGCTTGGAGAATACTGAAAACTTATAACTTCAGGTTATTCGTGGGACATGGTAACATAAATTGTGACAGTGTGACAAGGCTATTGCTACTGGAGTTGGTATTTACCGTACACTTCTACTTCACACAGCTCGGTAACGGCAAACTCGAAATACCCGTCAGGATAGGGAGGGTGAGTCCTGTTGTTGTAGTAGATTACATATCTACCGTGTGTGCTACATGTTATGTTTATGGCATTAGGTATCGTGACCATGGTATAGTTGTTGTCTTTAAAACATAATATCCCGTCGCCTTTGATTGTTGTGTTCGATATATAAACCGAAAATCCCAAGAATCTAGCAGCGTAACCGTTATTTTCGTCTTCATGAAAAAGAAGAATGCGCTTATTTAATATTCAAACATAATGATAAATACATTTTATATCATTTCCTGCATTAGGATAAGAAATCAACATTACAGAACCTGTAAAATAGCAAAAATATAGAGCATTATATAGATTTGCAACTGTAACTAAGAAGACCCGAGTCAACTTGATTTTGTTTCTGAAAATAAATCAGAATTCTACTTCTTTAATATCTGGGATATATTGACTACTTTTTACAGATCTACCAAAAAGGATTCATATATATTTTTTTCAAAAGTAAAACCTATTATGTTTGCTTATATAATAAGGTCAGGTGCATTTTCCTCTTTACACGCATCACGTGTATAATTCAGGTGAAAAACATCCTGGTTCTATGAACCATACATTTATCTGGATATCAGTTTGTTTGTAGTTTCTTTTAAATTTAATATCCTTACTTTTTCGTTATATTTTATTCATTAAATCCTAACCCCAAACAACGTTTCCTGTCCTGTACTGTATAAAGATGTGATGAATACTGAGTACTTCTCCCAAATCTACGTGCCATTCTGATTTGAAATGTCCGTCTGCTGATATCGTACACTGTCCACCAAACGCATCTAAATCAGATTTCCGTCCGTCTACCGCACGATCCGCTCCCCACTGTGGTTTATCAGGATATGGATGCTGTTGCCATGCTGGCTTATTCAATGCGATGTTTTCTGTTAACAGAGATATGTTTCTCGTGTACACCTAAATATCGTTTAATAACGAGCAAAGAATTAAAAAAAAAATATTGGGTATTTAGAGGGAAACCAAATCAAATTAAACAGGGAGGACAATTACTAAAAAAATATATTTAAACTAATAAAGTGATTAAATTGATTAAAGTTGGTCATACTGCTCTGAAGATAAACTGTATAGTTAAGATTTAGTGCACGTTTTAAATTTGAGAAATCGATTTCCCTTCCTTTTACTTGAGGCTGCCATAATGCAAAACAAATTTTTGCTTTGACGTCACACCGTGTATTCTTGTTGACACATACAGTATACGCAGTGGTCTGGATTAAACGCTAGTTTTTGCCTATCTGTTACGCAAGTAATCAACAGAACAAAATGGATGATGTTTATGTACATGTACACATGTCCATAAAAATAAAAGATATTTATAAACAGTACATTTTCTTGACTGCTGTTTATATTTATAATGTCAATTAATTTATACGCCCTTTTGTATGTTATTGAGTTCAGAACCATTTTAAAGAAAACAATGTTCCGATGCTGCAAATTTTACAGCTATATAGCTAACAGTCTTAAAGATGCTTAAATCAATATATTTGGTTTCGATATTCAAAGTTGAAAAATGACCCTGAGTAAATGTTTAACCCAAGTCAAAATTCTTCCATAAAATAGAATATGAATGTTAATTGTAATCAGGACAATTTAAAATGCATTTATAATTTTCTATATTCGGAATTACCTATGTTTCAAAAACGACAACAGACAGCTTTTACGATAAATGACATTTGCTAACATTTTCTTAAATTTTATCCAGTTAAATCTTTGAACGTAATCAGATATTTTGAGCAGCAATTAGGGGTTTCAAATGAATTGATCACGTGGCCAACTAAGTTTCTATCTATGTGATCATTTCAACATTGCTCTTGAAATTGTTTCTCAAATTAGCAGAAATTGCACTATTATGAAAGCTACCATGAAGCTTAAAAAAGTATAAAAGTAAAATAAGCAAGAATAGGCAATTTTGGATAAAATTTATAATATAAACCAAAAAAGGTAAGAAAAATGAAGCGTGACTCTTTACTTTCTAAATCATGGTGACATTCAAGAAAATCGATTGTTACAAGCAATATAACAAAACATTAAAATCGCCATAATGTTACTTAGTGTCATTAAAGGTATTGATGTACTGAGGTACTTTAAAGCCATTAGGTATATATAAAAAAAAAAAGATGAATGAAACCAGATATTACTTGATAATGCATTTTGCACCAAAAAAAAACAACATTTTGAAATCGTTTACAAGACTTTGGCCTTTATTATAGTCATATTGATATACAGTCATAACATTAGCTCGTGCAGTGACCATTGTGATGGCAAGGGAATGCAAGGAGAAAATCAGACTGGACCCAAGCTAACACATGTTTTGTAAAGCGAGTTTTTAGAGCATCTCAATCAAACGCAACATGATCACAGATCTGTTTATTTTACGTTCTCATTAGTGTTATTTTCATCCGGTCGACATTGATCTCAAGGATACAACTGCATAGTGTATAACCTAGTCATAATTTAGTTTAAATTCTTTACAATAGGAAAAAACTAATAAAATACAACTAACCTAATGTCCAGCTCAGGCTAAATAATTCCAAAAATATCAAAATCCAACCGAAGAAAGGCATTATTGCTGACACCAGGAAGTTAAATACTTTGTAAACATTCAGCACTCGTTTATTAAACTTTCTTTTCATCAGAGTATTGAAATACGGAAACTATTGCTGAGGTTTATGCAAGCATGAAGCACACTACGATAAGAAAAAAATCCACCTTGTTTTAAAAAAAATAGATAAGGGGCAGTCAGTAAAAAAATTGTGATGATTTTTTTGGTCGAAGAACAAAACTTTTTTTTTTATGTAATTACTGTAAAAAGGGATGGGAATATAATGAAAGACCGTCATGTTGCCTTCTAGAATTTGCCACTCGCGGACTTTAGAAGTATATTGTGCAGCAATCACGTAAAGCGTTTAATTCAATGGCGTATTATCTTCGTGTACAAATGCATGCATGCATAATGACTAAAATACATGCAACGAAACCAATTGACTTTAATCTTCCGATTGTGTCTTCTAAATACTTTTTTTTAACAAGGAGTTCTGAACAAATTTAAAGTAAAATGTGACTGATAGAAATAAATGTTATTAAATGTTCTCTCGTCACAAATAGTTTCTTAATCATTTTATCATTTATCATTTGAATGCTGCAAATACTGTTTGATTTTAAACCATACATTTAAAATTATTTTTGTTTCTTTTCATAGCTTGGGTGTTTTAATGATACTAATGTTTTTTTAGATTTAACATCTCTTCCATTTTAAAGCTGTCTTAACACAAATGAATAATATCTTTTTGTGCGACCAAAGCATTTTTTTTTTCATTATTTACATGAACAAAACATATTTCGATGAAAATATTTTTTTACGACAAAACTGTGCCTAAATAATATCAACTAAAGGTATTTAATAATGTGTTCCATATTGGATAATATTACTTGCAATATATTACTAATTTAACGACTTATCATTTTGGGGGGATGGGGAATGAGGGAGAATTTTGAAACAATACATTTCAGACAACCATTTTTAAAAATACAATATTCAGAAACACAAAATAACTAAGCAAACAAATAGTCGATGCAATAAGAAAAAATAACTAAAGGTTTAACTATGTTTTGTCAATTGAAGATATCATAAGTTCCTTGTTCCATGGGCACTTGTTAATAGAGCACACACGCTATTATTGCTTATTTTATCAAAGCATTATATCACATGTCCGTAGTAACAGTTTGAAGTTCCTGGTTGACTTATCACCGAATTGTAGCCGCTAATTAAGCATTGGATGCTTATTTTTGGATGTTGTCGGTCCTGTAACACATCAAGCGGTGCAGACAAATTGAAGACCGCGCGAAGCGCGGTATGATAATTTGCCTGCACCGCTTGGTGTGTGTGGGGTGTTACAGGACCGACGACATCCAAAAATAAGCATTCAATGCTTATATTTATATTTATATTTATATTCATATTGATGTCCATTTGTATGAAATATATGTGTATTTTCGCTGTAAAGCCATTATATACGCTCTCAGTCAGGGAGATGGAACATACATGGAACAGTACAACCAGTTTCAAAAGTACATATCAAATTGGTTATGTAAGATTGAACGTTTCATTTAATCTTACAAAAATAAATATACTCAAAACACGTGGAGACGTTTATATTTGTGCTCATGGCGCATGAATTAGCAAAGTGTATTCATAGAAAATTGAACGTCGCAGATTTCCAATGCAAGCATAAGGGGAAATCTACACTGAATGTAAATATTATACTGTTAAAAAGCAGTTTCTTTACATCCTTTGTCATAGTTTTCATTCTTCATATTCTTGTTTTTGTCTTACTGAAAAATACAATTGCAAAAATCATTTACTTGTTATTTTAGAAAAAGTATTGATAGAGTCAGTATTCTTTTGGAATGTCATTAATAAATAAATAGTGATATTTAATTTTTCTGTGAAAGTAGATAAAGCACATAAGCGGTGTAGTTAAAGGCCATGACAAAAACCCTACAAATAATATATAATTGTAAGAAAACACAAAATGGCGCTAGATGATACTAAACATTAACATGTTTTTACATAGACGGATTGATCCAACAGTAATGTCACACTGCATGTATGTTTAGCGCTTCTCATGGGCGCTGTATTGTATAAAATGATACATCAAAATTATTCCAATCAAAAGTTTTATTCAAATGAAAAATTGGATAAAATTTCGTTGAATAAACGAAATTGTATCCAATTTTTCATTTGAATAAAACTTATCTTTTAATTAAAAAGATATGAATGTTGATAACATGATATATACGTGACATCGCTGCGTCATAAAATTACGTCTTTTTAAAGGTTTTTATTTCCGAGTAAATAACAATTGAAAAAAGACTCGAACAACACAATATTTTAAAACAGATATGACACAGACTGTTTCTAACTGTTTTGAACCATTAGGAAACTCTACCGTCTATTTTGTTAACTACGCAGTGCCTTTTGTCTCTCGATCACAGAATAAAAAAGCCAGACATGTGAATAGTAATACGATGCATTTTTTGCTTCGATAGATAAAAATTACTAGAAAATGTACTGGAATTGATATATCAATCTAAAAGTGAGAACAAGTGAACATGGTACCCTTAACGTGGTTCCAATGTTTTATAAGAGCATATGTCATGTTTATAAATCAATTAGATAGCCAGAAGACATACGTTTTGAAGGGAAATTAAACTAGGTTCTTATGTCATCAGCTATATTATAAGGCTACGTCCATGACTTTTTGAAAAGCCATCGATAAAATTGATCGCACATTAAATAATCCAATAACCTACTCCATCGATCCAAAAAGAGTAATTATTTACTTAATAAATAAAAACATGTGAATAGAGCATCATGGCCATTTTTCATGTAGGACTAAATTATTAAGTTCTACCAGAACGCCAAGAATCCAGAAATAATGTCGCTAGCGTGCGGAGACTATTCTTACCTCACGCTCTTTGAAATATATTAACTTCAGAAATAATTTTCATAATGTATTAAAATTTTCAGATCTGAATTAAAATTGATAGATATGATAATCTCAAAGCACAAATTGTTGTCATTTTCGCCGATTTTTCACGATTTTATCGCATCTGTGACATTACTTTTGGATCAACCCTCGTACGTGTGTTTATGCATTTTACTCATTCTAAAGTTTAATGTTGAATACTGTAATGTGACGATGTAACTGCCTAGCAAAATAATGATTACTATGCAGACACATAATGGTCCAAAACAATTAGTGAATATGTAGAAAACTTTACTTCACAACTGTCAAATGTTTTACTCCTTAATTGCACACTAGATGATATGAACATTAAAAGTTGAACTTTACATGTCCCTTTCACTTTTATTAAATGAATATGATTGAAAGAATTAAACTTAATTTTAATATAATATTTTAGGTTGGTATGTCTGTGATAAACACAAGGAAAAGTATATTTGCATGTACCTTGTTAACTCTGCAATCCCCGCCAGCCATTTTTGGCATTCATACATAATCGTATACATTATCACCGGTCAATAGATGATAAATTCCTGAGATTCAAATGAGAAAGGTTATTTTATGCATATTCTATACTTTTTAGAATTTTTACCTTTTCTAAACACCCATGCTTATAATTGTGCAAACATATGCCTTTAGATATGGTGAAACATTCAAATACCCAATTTTACATGTATTTTATGTCATATTCTTATTTTACCAACTGAAGGAAGTTGATGTAAAAAAAATAAAAACGTTTCAGAATACATACATATCCATTTCGCTTAAAATATAATTAGGAAACTTTATACTCACGGCTCGAGACTGTGAAATAACTTGAAGTTGATATACATAATAATATAAAGGATATTGACATTTAACATATACATGCAATAGCTATAACTTTTGATAATTAAAATAACTTGTATATAATAAAAAACATTTAGCATTATCGTAATGAGCCTCATTAGTATAAAACATCAAAAAACAAACTGTTAGTAGATACAATTTATTAAGAGAAAAAAATAAACATAGAGTATAGTTATAGATGCTGTACATACACACTTGCATCCATCCATCCATCTTATCAAATATCATCAGACATTGAGTACTAGCATTAGTATTAAAACATTTTTAAAAATACAGTCGCTTTAAAAAATGTTTAAAACAAGCAGAAAATAAAATTCAAAGTAACGCATCTGTGTTTACTTCATAGTGGTAAAAAATATTAATATTGATACTATAATAAAACGTGAAAATGTTTTCTTCAAAGAAATCAATATTATTTTGCGATTACACGTTTTTCTGTGCCCAAAAACTCAATGCACACATGTATCACATCATTGTTAAATATATTTACCCTCATCGCAATTAGCTCCACTGTATCCAACTTTACATTCTAAACACGTTCCATTTGCAATATTACAGTGACCTTCCTGACAGTTATGTGGACAATGTGATGAACAGTCCTCCCCGTAATATCCTGGTATGGGGCATCCTGGTTGAATAAATTACATGTAGGTGACATATTATCTGACAAATGTCTCCTTAATGTGTATCAATAAATACTTTTACATGAAAAAAAGTACAGTTTTAGAATAAAAGAAATCCTAACAGTTATACAAAAATCATTTAGCATAAACACAATCTTAAAGAAGACCGATTTATTCACTGCATTTATTGTTTTACTGAATATGCAATTGATTTTACCGTAAACTTCTACTTCACAGAGCTCATTATAAGCGTACGAAGAATAATCAGCAGGATAGGGAGGGTGGTTCTTGTCGTTGTAGTAGATGACGTATCTCCCGTGTGTAGTACACGTTATGTTTGTAGGATTGGGTATTGTGTATTTGGTATAGTTGGTATCTTTGAAACATAATATCCCGCCATCTTTGTTTGTTGTGTTAGATAAATAAACCGAAAATCCCAAAAATCTAGTTGTAAAACCGTTATATCCGTCTTCATGAAAAAAATAGAACTATTATTTGCACATGTCGAATAACAATTTTATATCACACCCTGTATAAGCACGAAACAAAGACATCAGAGAGTGTGGAAAGAAAAAGAGCTTGCGTTATCATTGTTCATATCAACACTATTGACCCGACCTCTAAAGAAAATACGCCTTTGACACACCTTACAAATACTTGACATTGACGTTCCCACAATTTAATATGATATACCTAGGCACGTATCATTACATCTTTTCTTAATTTGGAGGAAGGTGGACTGACAAGAAATCTAAAAAAAACGCAAAATGAATTGAAAAACACTGCCAACATTCAAAATCCCAATCTTCATGTTCGTAAACCGTGGGAGTGTGATACCCAATTTTATTATTTTCTTTCTTTTGGTCATACTTTCTAAACATAACTACCCGGAAATTCCCTATAGATATGAAGTGTAGGATATTTCAATCCAGGTTTGGAATGTGCCAATGTACTTCAATGTACTCTGAAGATTTAACGTATTAAACACTTAATTAAGTACGGACGAGAAAAGCAAACGCCGTTTAGAATGAGACTCGTGTGACCTTTCTTCATACATGTATCAAAATAAATTTGTTTATTTAACTTTAATTTCCTATTCCACTTGCCGTATTTTCACTTTATATACTTACTCCAGGCAATATTGTCCGTCCTGTACTGTATAAAGATGTGGTGTATACTAAGCACTTCTCCAAGATCTACCCGCCATTCTGCCGTAGTTTGTCTGTCTGCTGAAATTGTACACTGTCCTCCAGCAGCAGACAGGTATGAATACAATCCATCAACAGCAAGCTCCGCTCCCCAAGTTTTACTAGGGTAAGGATGCTGCTGCCATGCCGGTTTATTCAAGGCAATATTTTCTGTCAACAGTTTAAAACGTATTGAGTACGGTTAAAGTTAGCCTCATCCAACAATGTGACCAAAAAAACCCAGTAACGTTTTAATTTTTGTTTGGCACTTATCGGCACTTATTGTAAACTTTGCTCATTGCAAGCACTGCAAAGCATGTTTTGTAGATATTGTAATAAACACACGTTTGCTTTGAGGAAAAATGAACAGTTATAAATTATAAACATGAGTTGTAACATATTTATTGTTGACTTGTTTTTCATTATTGTTATGACCCTTTTTAATTTATTGATACATGCAAGTAATTGCATATCTCCCTTATATTTTGTTTAGGCATACTTTCGCAACAACCACTCAGCTATCTAGACAAGCCAAAACAACTGTCTTTTAGCCTTGGCAAGGTCTCATATCAGAAGAGGAATTTAAACTTGTCTTCTCAAACTTATTCTTTTCAATTCTTATTATCCTTTCTCTATGACGTACTTTGAAAGAGGAACTGCGTTCATGTATTTTGAAAGAGAACTATGATCATTTATAAAAATCGATCGGTCGCGATTGAAACGTGCACACTAAATAGGATTTTGGATTAAATTTACAAATGTGCAAAGCCACTGTGTACCTAAATGCTAATTAAAAAAGGATTTTCAGAGGTCAAAGAATTATGAAAAAATTGACTGAAAAACAGGAACTATGGGTGTTTTTGGTGTCTAAATAATTTGTGTTCTGTGGAGTTTTAGTTTGTCAATGTGACAATTCAAAGTTTTCCATGTTTACGGCATCATTATTTAAATGATTCCAATCGTTACTAAAGAAATATAAAAAAATAAATAAAATATACTATCTTTATATACATGTAGACACACGAACAGCTTTTTTAGGAGGTACATAAAAATGTGTATCTTTCACGCTTGAGTAAAGGTATTCTAACAAGCGGACGCTAGGTTTGCTATAGAGGGTTAAAATAAAATGCAGAGAAACAACCAGAGCAGACCAAACCCGATAGCAAGTATGTTGTATGGAAGCTATGTTAAAAGAGGACCTCGAGATACAGGTACCCAATGTTCGCTTTAAATGTTTGGGTTTAGTATATGTATAGGTTGTATCAGGCAGGAACCATTACCAACGATGTATCTACACTATTCATATTTCAAGAAGATCAAACATTCAAAACATTACTCATCTCAACTATTATAATTTTTTAAATATGTTTCTCTAAACTGTAAACTATTTTTAAGTAAAAAAAACCCATAAATTTTGTAGGTACTCTGCTGTATCTTTATAATAACTTTACATCTAAAAAGTTAATATAGTTTAAAAATAGACACGGCCATATAACATTAATATGTATAATCCACAATCAATTATTACAACAAAACAAACCATAAGTTCTGGTGAGGCAAAATAATCCCCAACATGATAAAATCACACAAACGAGACGCATTGTTGTCGAAGTTTTCAATCGGGAAGTTAAATACTTAGCTGACATTCAACGTAACACTATATTAATTCAGGGTATTTAAAAACAGCACTTATTGTTGATGTTTATTGGACCAAAGTTCAATTCTTCGTAAAAATACATCATTCTATGTCTTAAATGGTGAATATTCATTTCTCTTAAAAATAGAACTGCCAGCTCTCGAAATGAAACTAGTTCTGTATATGGAAGTAATATGAAGGAATGTAGTGCCATGTTTCATGCAGTTTACAGCTTTCTCAACACAATTTAAACTACTGAACCATTCTACTAAACGGTTGTAATAAACAAAACACGTATCATTTTGCTGGAAGTGAAAATTGTGCATTTATAAACAGTTGCTTTTATTACCTAAAGATTCAATTAAATGGTTTACTGAACTTGAAAATATTACTTCAATTACAAATACTATATGATTTAAAACAAGTATATAATTTGCTTAATTTATTTAACCACCGCTTCTTTTTTGAAGCTGTCCCAACACTACTAATATTATGACCGAATAAACAGTTTTAAAAAAATTATTTTACATATATTATTTACATTACTAGACAAAACATAATAAAATAACACAATTCTAGATGAGTCTTTTGTCTGAAATGGGATGATATTTCTTGTAATATATTATTACTTCCAATATATTCTCTAGCAAACTTTAAGTAACATATCGAATTCACGCTTTTATCTAAATCAAAACAATACATTTGTCGTAAAAAAAAAAACACCATAAAAAACATTTTTTTTTTAAAATTCAGAATTAACTTGTTTATTTTAATTGTTCTCTTGACGACTTGATTATTATCTCCTTGTTTCGTGCACATGTAATTAAAAGTTTATTAAACTTATTTTTTTTTGCTGATTGCATCATAGTGTTCGATTATCTGTCGGCAGTAACATTTTGAAGTTCCTGGTAATTGTCTTCGTGCCGACCCATCACCGAATCGTATCCACTTATATCCTGTGTAAATGCAGTCTCCTTACATCTTTGTTCATATTGTTCCTGATTCATATATTTTTCTTTGTCTTTACTGAAAAAAAACAACAATTGTGTTTATTGATATCTGCATGTATAAGTTAAAATGATTGTTTAAAAGTGCCAAAGCCATTTTCAAAGTATGATTCAGTAAATAAATGGAGCCAATATACGCTAGTGAAACAAGCCTTGAGCTAGTAAAACTAGATGATTCCTTAAAAGTATCGTTTGAATCAAAACATAGTAAAATCATGCCTTCCTTTGAAGAAAATGTTACTACTTTTAAATTCCATGGTTTTATTAGTATCGAAAGATAAGTGTGTCTAAGTGCTCCTTTTTCATGCATTTTGCTTTTATTTTTTAAATGTTCTTACCGTATTTTGAAAATGTAAACAACAAGCAGAACAATGGTCACTGTGCAGACACATAATGCTCCTAAAACAATGTTCAGGGGTGTACTGTTGCTTTCATCTCTTTGATTTGTAGCATAACTTTCCCTCACAAGTGTTTGCTGTTTGACTGGAAACACAATGATATCAATATTGAAAGTTTATTCAACATGCTCTTTTAATTTTTATTGAATGACTTTGATTATTGAAGTTTTTTTTACTGGATTTTGATATAATTCATAAGATTGTTTAGTTTTTAGGATGTAAATCTATGCAATTCAACGCTTAACGTGCATGTACCTTTTAAACACTGGGCCCCTTCCCAGCCATCTTTGCATCCATCTATACACTCTCCTGTCAGTGGATGACAAATTCCTGACGAGTTGCAGAACATACTGCATCTCTGCTTACAATGTAAACCATATTCTCCAGGACTGCACACTGTTGTTAAATAACACAGATTTAGATAAATTTTATCAAGTTATACAACCGAGGACTAAATGAATACTTGACTATAACAAAAATATATAACGTATAGGAGTACTATCGAGTGAATAACCCCAATACTGACTTTGTTCACATGTGTCTCCTTGATACCCAGGCTTACACTTCTGACATTGTCCGGTCTGAATATTGCACGAAATACAGTTGACCTCAGGGCATGGTAAGGAACAGTTTGATCCGTAGTATTGTGGATTAACACACCCTGAAAGTAAAATGTTTGTAGTACATGCACATAGTACATAAGTATGATAATTTGACATGTTTTCCTACAATTTGTTTACACGAGTTCAGCTGAAATATGCGTGTTATCAAAACAGAAAAAATATATTGTTTTTAACATCTAAACTTTTGAACAATTGAAGGAAACTGGATTATGTTTTTGATAGTTTGCTTTGACCATAATCGATGTCGTGCAGATTATGTCGTATTCCAGTGAAATATGTTCATTTAATCTACAAATCTACAGCAACATGCGATGATTTAGAAAAATGAAGTTGCATTCAAAGCAAATTCCAAATGTCAATTTAGTTTTAGATTAATGACTAATGTCTTAATTATATTATTAAATATTTTAAAAAAAAATAATAAGAAAAAATCAAGACAGTAAATATTTACTTGAGGCACAGCTTTGTCCAAGGAAGCCGTGTTTGCATTCATCACACAGACCTGTCTCTAGATGACAGTATTGACAGTCCTTGCTTAAACAAGGAGTCGAGCAGTTTTGTCCGTAAAACCCTGGTTTTGGACATCCTAAACACGGAAAAATTCTCACAATGAATGTATTCATTTTTGTCATTTTTTTTTAAATATCTAAATTAGAGCTCGCGCTTCCATTGTAAATCTGTTTTTTTTTTACGTTTAAAGCTTCAATATGACCAAGCTATTTAATACAGATAACTCATTAATATCATTTTCCATATTTGTTTTCTTATTGATTACAACATACCATACACTTCTACTTCACATAAACCGTTGTGGGCGCGTGTAGAATATCCGGACGGGTATGGAGGATGGGTTCTGTTGTTATAAAAAATAACGTATCTTCCATGATAGGGGCATGCAATAGTTATAGATTCTGGTATAGTTGTTCTGGTAAAATTTGTGTCCTTAAAGCAAAGTATTCCGTCTTCTCTGCTAGTTGTGTTTGATATAAACACGGAGAATCCAAGGAATCTGGCAGAAAAACCGTTGTTTGCATCTATCAAAAGTACATGTTTGGTTTATGATTTAAATGTAACGTTCTATCAAATATTATTCATTCATTTATTTAAATCAAACAGCAATGGTATCAAAACACATTTTTCCTTTTTTGGAAAAAAAGATAAACGACACTGAAAGAATTTCTTTGAAGATATGTTTTCAAGTAAACATAACTTTCTCTAAGTTTCTATAGTTACATATATATTGCATGTCGTGTACAACGTTTTAATCTTTGTTTTCTAATTAATCATTTCTCCCTCCAGTTTTTCTTTCCTGTCTAGGTTTTCTCAAAGGTATTCTAATATAAAACTTATAGCGACATTAATAAATTGGATTGGATTTCATATGGTCGAACGGGGAAAAACAAAACAATCATTTATAAGTTCCAATAATTATATCATTATTTTGCCTGTAAACTCTTAAATCAAAGGGTGTTCATGAACAAGTAAGTGTGTTTTTTAGACCAGAAACTTTTAAAATGCCATCTAATTTTATTTCATCAATGAAAATTAACTTGTTAACAAAAATATTCCTCTAAATATAACAATACTATTCTGGTACAAATATTTCGTAGGGAATCTGTAAAATTATACTTCTACAAACCCCACTGGACATTGTCGGTTCTGTATTGTATAAAGATGTGATGTACACTGAGTACACCTCCAAGATCCACCCTCCATTCAGCCACTGATTGGTCTACAGCTGATATTGTACACTGTCCTCCATGAGCAGACAGGTCCGATTTACGGCCGTCCACAGCTCGATTAGCTCCCCATGAAGGATCAGGATATGGATGCAAATGCCAGGCTGTTTTGTTTAATGCTAGATTTTCTTTAAAAAGAAAATGCCATTCATTTTTTTTCAATTAAGTTTTGTATATGTAAATATCATTACAATCAGAGTAGTCGAGTGAAAATATAGAGAAAGATACATGGCAAAATATGCATCACATCCCAGACATGTATCAACCCGAAACTTTAATATATTAATAGAGGGTTAATTTTGGGTGTGATACCGATTTTCACATCCATTGTTGGCTGTATTATATAATTAAATAGATAATTAGTTTTTATTTTTATGTGAAAAATGTTTATCCGGCTTAATCCCAGTTTTCCCATCTCAAAGCCAGCTTATTGTTGACGCTCGATTGTTTTGTGACGTCATCTATCAGAAAATGTTCATTTGATGACATCGTAGTTTAAACTTTAGATATGCGTCGATTAAAAAGGGGAAATCCAACGTACTCCAAAAAACAAGTGCAAAAATGATCCGAAAATGTGTAATAAAGGATGTGATAAATTGTGATATCTACTGCTTTACAATACCTTGTCTTTAGAGTGCCCTTCGAAAAGACAGATTGCTTTCAGATTTGTTCTAAGCATTTGGTGATAAATTAAATGATAAAAAATAATTTGCATATAAATTGCTTGTTTCATGAAGTCGAAAGATTTATTTAAGAAAATATTAGTTTGTTTTATTTTAGTATTGTTATTGTTACATTCTAATTACTAAATAATTGATTAATGAAATTTAATTGTTCGTAAAAATGAATTTGATAGATTTAAAAAAAAAAAATTAAACAATATAACTGCAGATATCAATATATTTTTTGCATTTAAATAATTTGACTTTTTCTCGGCAGTAAAGGTAAATTAATGGTTCTGCTCTCTGCTGAAATATTTTTAATTGAAATGGAGTGGAAGTGACAAAGAGGCAAAAAATAAAAATCCATAAAATAGCAATTTTATTCTTGAATAATTATTTTTTTTTTCAAACATAATGCATTGTAAATATGTTTAGCCAATTTTAAACATGTTGATCCTATAGGTCTTTCATTTAGCGATATTCAAAACTTATATTTATAACGACTTGAAAATGGACTGGTCGCGTTAAGATACATGACACTCAGTTCACAAAAGTTCTGTTTATGCACACATTTAAATATATGGTTAACAATGGATAAGATCATATATATACCTGTGAGACTGCCGTATTTTCAGTTTATACACAACCTGTACAAAAATAATGCTTTCCAAAGAAAAAACAAGAATCTTCAAGACTTAACTTACCGTAAGTTCCTATTAAAAAGAACATTTTAGATGAAAATATCAAAAACAACAAAATAAAAGCCATTTAAAATGATTCTCGCAGACCAGGAAGTAAGAGATAAACTACGTCGACAAACCGTGTCTTTATATCTAGGTCAAATATATCTAAATGGACGTATAGCGTTTCCTTTTTATGTGCATTCATTCATGCAGTAACGATGTTTACACATATCCAATTTAAAATGACCTTTGACAGCATTGTTTTACGAGGTTTGGTACAAAAAAATGTATGTTTAAAGAAAAAATCAGTATTCTGTTATCAACACCCCACCCCCCCTTTAGTAATTAATCGCCATTTAGTACTTGAATAAGCATGTAGGGAAAACCGTTGACAAATTTTTTACAATAAACTAATAGTCATTTATTTCTCATAACAATATGTAGGTACAAAATATAGCACATTCGTTATTTCATCATCAGGCATTTTCCCTAGGTTAAAATCCAATATTGCAGCGTAATAAGATCTGCATGGTGCATCCTGCATGGCGCATCCTCCAACTATCTTTTTCAACTTGTACAACTGCAGCACTGCTTAGAGTTGTTACAGTCAATTTATAGACATTACAAACACCAAAAACTCAACAACAACAAAATGAAGATTGATATCGTCATATCAATATATTATTGATAATGATGATCTTTTTATACAAAATGTAACAAATTAAAAGAAAATGAAGATTAACATATTCATGCATCATAAGAGATCTTTTAACAAAGTTTCGCTCTCCGGGGAAGGTTAAAAATTTGTCTAGATACAATAATGTTGTCCACTAAAATTATATATTTCATAACCTCTGTTGCAAAAATTCAGGCAAGGAAAAAGGGAGGGATACATTAATATGTTCTCACAGGATGAAGCTCTGCCATTCAATCAACTGAACGGTAACCGAATGGTCTGGAAAGGTGAGGGAATGGCACAGCTATGCCATTCAGTCACTTTTTAGTTACCTTTTAGTCACCTTTCAATTGACTGAATGGCAGACATTCATCCTGTGTCTGGCCCAGGAGTTAAGGTTTACCCTAGAATAAAGCTCAAAGGCATATATGAAATTCTCTGACATGTTTATGTATGAGCCATTGTAATCATGTGACTGTTCAGGCCTATGTGTCTCTGGCTTCGTCTAGTATTGAAGTAGTTTATAAAATCATTCTTTTTAAATTTTGTTTTAAATATCACCATTAATGTTATGGGATATAATAGGATGTATTGTTTTGTAGAATATAAAGCAGTATGTATGATATTGGATAGAATATTTTTTTTTTAATTTCAGGAAAGCAACACTATAATTTCGTATGTAATTCCTGACAATAAAATAGCTTAATGAACTGGTACATGTATGTCTCATTAAACAAAGTACACCATATTTAAACATATTCTTTATGACGCTGTAGATGTATTTCCAATCATTTAAATTAAGAATATATATTAATTCCAGTTATATATAACGTAATCAGTTAATTTAAAGTTTGACAATGCAATCTCTAGTAGAAGGTGAAACTAAATCAGTGCAACTCATTTGTTAAACTGTTCAAGGCGCTAAACATTTATAAACAAAACTAACTTTACGCATTAAAACGTTAATAAACTTGATGATATATATATAATATGAAGGTGTTACTTACCATAAGTTTTCACTAAGCAAAATAACTCAACGTAAGACAAGAAAAATAACGAAATGGAAGCCATCGCTACAACCGTCGCTGACAAGGAAGTTATCGACAATTTTCGTCGACGACTAGATATATACTTTCTTAAGGATCAATAGAATTTGCAAAAAAAAATGTATGCATTAATCCGTTTAACAATGCATAGATATTTGCATTTATGAATGGGGCCTGTCGATAATGCAATGACATTTAATATAATGCATCGACGTCAATCATTGTGTTAATATCCTCACACAAACCTTTTACAAAACATGATATGTTTAAGCTGAACATGACTTCGAGTCTTCATATATCTCATTGAAAAAAAAAATAATAACCCCAAAAAACCCACACAGGTATAGCATTCTTTATTAAATGCGTCAGCCAAAATAAGAAGCACTCATTTTTTACAAATGGGTGGTGCTTAGAAACGCACAATTTATTCAAAAACTTACTTGATATAGATGAGTTCTGATCTTTCCTGTTACATGTATAACACAAATCTCTTGTTTAACACCGTAAACCTATTTCATATAGCATGTATTTGGCATATTTTGCAACTTCAGTAAGTTTGGGTAGATTTCATTTACCGCATTTATAATTGATATTAAAAAACGACGGTTCCCTAAAATAACGTAGACAAATGAGGTTATTCAGTTCACCAAAGTCTCAGGAAAAAGAAACTTGTGCCACCAATGGGTTCGAGTAATTTGCATTAAATATATATATTTTGATATATGATTATTTCGTGCAGTCCTTTTTTTCCCCTTTATTGTTATTTTTTGTTGTTGTTAAAAGTTTCGACCGATCGATAAACTGTTTAGGATTCGATCGAGTAGATTTAAGTCATTCATAAAGCTATATGAATCACGACCAGCTTTCTTAGAAAATAGAGGAGAAAATAGTCAGTGAACATAGATATATGTTCATGTGGTTTCCGTTTCCAGCGGAAGACCTTATATATAGTTTTCGTACTGTTTCTTATTATTAAGATCTTCCGTATAGTGATTGTAATGGTTTTTTTTCTTTCTTATTATTATCCCCCCCCCCTTTTGTCGGCAGGATTTCTCAGATATTTCTGGATAGGTTTTCCTGCCACCGGAAGTACTTAAAAATTATTTTTTTACGTATTTAATTTATTTTACATAGAATAAATATATTAGCATAAATCCTTACATGTCATCTATGGTATGTTACATAAACAAATAAAAAATTCTACTTCCGGTGAAGTATCTCAATTATCTCAGGTAGCTTTTTAAAACAAATTTTGTACAAGGGAGCTCTCATTAACTGTAAGTGATCAAAACACGAAATTTACATGGATGATAGATATTTGATCAAAAATGTGTTTAACGGGTTTCATTTTATCGGCCGTCACTTCCAGTCCTCACCGGAATGGTTCAAACAAATCAAACTGTTGATAAGATTAACTGATTTTCTTCAACAGTTTTAGTTAGCTTTATAAGCAAGAATATATGATAGGAAAATTAATTATAAATACTACTTATAAATGCTTTAATTTTCATTGAGCACTTCCGTTTGTCCGTTTCCTGTCCCGAGACAAAAAGCACTGTCTCCAAGAGATATCATAAACGGTATAGACTTGAACAACCAAACTTTGTGGAAAAATAGACCTATGTATGTACATGTGTTTACACTATTTTTTTTATCTGGTGAAACGTCCGGTCGTCACAGGAAGTATACCAAAATTTGATTTTTATTTGTTTTAGCATGGAAGTAACATTTAAGTAATAGAAGTACAATAGGTCATCTAAACATGGTTTAATAAACGGAAAAATTCTACTTTCGGTGAGACATCTCACATATCTCAGATAGCTTTCTTTTACACAATTTCTGTACCCGCGAGATCTCAGAAACTGAGACTTTTTCAGTTTTCTGAAAAGTCAGAAACTTTCTTCATAAAAAGCATGAACGATTCCTCTGAACAAGGAAACGCATTGTTTTTTTACGCATTTCTACACTTTCCCCGGTATTTTTGGGCCGAACATATTTCAAATTTTGCATTTTATCCTTAAAGAAAACATAATATAAGAAACCTTGACTCCTTATAAAAAGGTATAAATTGTCCCTAATAATGTTGAAAAGAGTAAAATTCTTAGGGTTGTCTAAAACATATTGCGCATACTTATTATATATAACAATCGACTATTTGCTGATTTGTGGCAAACTTTGAATCATGACCTTTTCCAGTACATATGGTGATAAAGTAGTTAATATTTATTTGCTTTAAATGCGTTAAAGGAAGAGGCAGACATACACTAGAATAAATCTTATACCGTACACTATTTTCAAGTATCCGATTCTACCTTTGTTATCAAATAAGCTTCTGATACCGATGTCTTTAAACCCTTAAACATCCATTTCCACACTGTAGTGCAGAAAAAAAATTACCCTCTCTATAACTTTGTAAGTATTTTGTCGCATTTCCCGTATTGACAATGTGTGCATTTTTTATAAGGTGAGGAACAGTTTGTTTTTTTATTCGTTCAAGTGTTCCAATTTAATTTGTAAAATGTATATTTGTAGAATATGATACGTACACATGTTACCCCTCTAACAGGCTTTAAAAGAGAATTATGAAATATGGCTGTTTGCCATTTTTACCTAAATAAAGCCAATTTTGTAAAGCCAGCCTTTAGACTCAGTATTCCCTAATTATTAATAAAAACTTTGTTGGACAGGACTTTAAATGTCTGCTTTATGTTTGGTTATGAAATCTAGCTGTCGGCCATTTGGAAAAACCATTTGACTTATTTTATGCCATTTTTGTCAAAGCCAGCATTTTTTTTCAGACTTAGCAGGCCTCAATTATGTTGATAAAGTTTCCTGAACCGACTTATATTTTTGATCTCATGCATTTTTCGCATTTAAGAAACGTTTTAGGAAACAATTATATCTTGCTGTCAGCCATTCTGACCTAAAAAGCACCGTGGAGACCAGCATTATTCTTTAGACTTAGCACGCCATATTTTTGATTATAAAATCTGCTGTAAAGAATTACCGGTATAATTGTGTGTTTAACGCTTTTCTATATTAAAAAAGCTAAATAGGAAAATTATGAAAACTAGATGTCTACAATAATGAATTGCCATTTTTTTCCACATAATTAACGCCATTTTCTTAGAATATTGCATACTATTCCTTACTTACCACACCTTAGTAATGATTAAAAACTTTGCTACACCAAATAAGAAATATTTATCAACGCTTTTTTCCATTTAAAAAATAAAGGAAGAAATTACAAATTTGGTTATCCGTCATTTTGAATCGCCATTTTGACCTAATTTAACGCCATTTGTGGAAGGCAAGCATACTTTTTCACAATCAGCACACTTTGGATCTGATGAAATACTATGCTGACCAATTCACTAGTGTGTGTCATTATTGTTTTTCCATGAAAGAGACTTTAAGAGAAAATTTTGAAGTTTGACTGTCCGCCATTTTGAATCGCCATTTTGACCTAATTTAATTATGATAAAACCATGCTCGACCAAATAATAATTATTTGCCATTAAAACATATTTCTAGAGCTTTTTTTTTTAGAAATCCGGACCAGAATAGGTTTAAGATCTTATTTATTTTTAAATAAATGAGTATTCTATGGTGTAAATGTGGTTTTATATATAACATTCATAAACCACTTAGGCTAATCTATACAATTACACTTTAGTTATAACTTTGAGTAAACTATGTTCACCAGATAAATATCAAAGCAAACATGCCTACTATAATTTATTTCAGATATTGAACTAGATACATTAAACGTCAACAATACAGTTTGTTGAACCTTTAATTAATTCCATTTAACTACAAAAATAAAAGATAAGCATATGCAATGTAGATATAGAAAGACACGTTTACGAAACAAGATATATTATGCTGAGTGACACTTCTGAATTGACTGTAAAATGTAAAAAATACAAGATAAGCATATGCAATGTAGATATAGAAAGACACTTTTACGAAACAAGATATATTATGCTGAGTGACACTTCTGAATTGACTGTAAAATGTTTCTAAATTAACTGTTGTACACTTTTGGGTTGACCTTGTAACACTTGTCAATTGGACAACAACTAACATAATGTAAACTTGATAGGTAAACATAGTAGGTTATGTTGATATCATTTTGAATGAAAACTCGTTTACTTGGGTATGCGGGTAAAAGTATTATTCATACAGTTTCAATTTATGCTAAGCACTATGGGTATACATGTACACTGTCAATATAGATTACATTTGAAACACTCAATGTTTATTGAAATAGAACATAAAGATTTCTTTATCCATAATTGATTTCCGTATGAAGGGGCTATAACTTATGTAGTTCACTTAACGTATGACATCACCTCCATCTTTCGATATATAATATATAAACTAAACAAGACATGGTATATGTTGCTCTTTGCCACCAGCGTGACTTTCAATACTACAGAACATTGTAACACATTGCGTAAAATTATATAAAATAATATTACGTAATACTATACAATTGAAATTTAATTGACAATTCTGCATTTGATCTTAATATGATGTAATTATAATTTATTTCCGAATAGTAATTTTCAATCATATACAAATATGAATTTTATTAATTGGCTGTATTGGGAAACTGAAATCGAAAATTGGCTACGTAATATCGTCAAACAAATTACTTGTGGTCTGAAAACGCCATGTACATAGACAATAGAATACACGCATTAAAAAAGATGAATTAGCGCGTCTTTCTAAACAGAGAGAGTCGTTAGAATTACCGCGTTTAATTTCATTGGTCAAATGATGACACCAACATTACGTGACCAAAAAGAGCACTCTCTACTTTTTGTAATGCACATTAAAAAGTGCAATAACTCGTAAGGCGAAAAATAGTAAAATCAATATATATTTATATATAAATATATTTATATATATATATATATATATATATATATATATATAGATATATATATATATATATATATATATATATATAAAATTGTAAGTAAACTTGAAATTCCTGTAATAAGTTTAATTGTGTTATTTATCAGATTATATTAAAAATTGTAATGATTGTTTAGAAGTCAACGTTCCTGTGAACCTATTTACAAATAATAGCGACCGTGGCGAGCTCTAAGAACCAGTGTGCAGGAAAAAGAAGGAGCTTAACCTACAGATTCACCAAGAAAAATGGTTGGCAGTATCCCAGCATTCCTTTTATATGTATCTCCCGTAATGCTATGCCAGAAATGGCTGAAATTTAACTCGTAAGTTATGGTTCCTTAAGGATTAAAGAAACGTTTTGAGTATCGCGCAAGCTTTGTGAGAACCACGAAATTTTCTACACGCTTTCAATTATTTTGTATTGTGTCGAGATACATAAACAAAGAAAAACACTTTGAAAGAACTTTTTAACAGAAAATTGTAATGTTTTTAGACAAATCTTCATAGGGTTGAATTTTCGCAGATATCATCTGTTATTAAGATACATTGAAAAGATAAATAAATTATGAATAGATATGAGGGATCTCTGCTTGACCTAACACACGGAAATATATTACGCAATTTATCATGATTTGCAAGTATCGCATAAAAATCCAAAAAGTATATAAATAACCACACAAATAGATGAACTGATAAATGTTTATCCCTACTGTATCACAAAGTTGAAGTGTACAATAACATACATTATTACTTTTTTATCATGGACCCACATATTTTATGTGTGATGTGATTTTAAGGGGTATTAGTGGCATTTTGCATGCCTTCTTGTGGAATAAGTATAGCTATTTCATGTTCACGTGAATATAACTTATTTTACAACACCATCTCATTTGATTTATGCTAGTGTACTGAATACACTGTAACATTTTAGAATAATATAGCATGGTGAATTAAAAGGTAGCTTTAGAAATGTCTAAAGTCCAGATATATGAATGGTTTTTTGTGTGTGACCAATTAAAAAGACTTCGAAATTTCAATGATTGTTAAAGGAACTGTTCAAACCAATGTGTATTTGAAAAACGTGATAAATATAATCGATTCATAATGTTATCTGCACTGTAGTTTTCACCAAGTATTCAGTTATCAATCTGCAGTGACTGTTGCTAATTCCCGGTAGTTGTCCTCGATTCTACTAATCACCGTATCGTACCCACCAATATCCTGTGTGAAAACGTTTTCTTTTCAGGTTTGTTCCTATGTTTTGCTCTTCTTATGCGTTTTTCTTTGTTTGCCGGGGAAACAAATAGAATAAAATAAGACCCCAGTACTTAAAACCTCATTTGGATTTTTTTTTCAATGGCTACTTGAGATTTCATGAATCATGTCGATGATAAATACACTTATCAAACATTGAATTGGAAAGCAGGATGTTATATATATGTATTACAAAATGATTTTGTAATATATTTCATATTTTACTTATTTTTATTGGATTTTTTGCAGACATTAGTTGAAACATCCTTTTAACAGTTTACTTAAATATGTATTATCGAAATATTTAGTTTATTAACAATATCAATCACGTGAAAAATATAAATAAAAAACATATTTTGGTCATTGCATCTATTTTACTTAATGTCCTTTATCTACCCAAATTATGAACCAAGGTAATTTCCCGTAACACAGTAATAGAAACAATTAATGAAACAAAGATGTCTATCTCGAAAAGCAAAACAAATGGCAGACTGTCGAATTTTGAAAAATATCCAAAGAAGCTAACATTTTAATTCCTAGAAATAATTTCACAAAGAACACTGTGCCGGATAATTATGCCAGTGCCAAGGTGGCATTTTTGCACCCGTCTAAGCTGCATATATCGAAAAATTCAAATATGCCATATGATAGCCCATTGCTTAAAAAGTTTACAACCACCTTCGTTATCATTGTATCTCACCTATCAGGTGAGATATTTACCTTTCAAAAATAAATTCCTACGGGAAAATAATTTTTCCTATAGGAAAAACAATATTCCTATAGGAAATTTAAAATTTCCAATCGGAAAACAAGAACTTCCTATAGGAATTTTAATTCCGATAGGATTTAATAAAATCCGATAGGAAATCTTAATTTCCTATAAGAAAACTACATGTCTGAAGCAAATTCCTACAGGAAATATCATTCTCCTATAGGAAATATAATTCCTATAGGATTTTTAGAAAATCCTATAGGATTGTTAAAATTTCCTGTAGGAGAGTCATTTCTCCTATGGGAATAATCATTTTCCTATGGGATATTAATTTTTAAAGGTAAATATCTCACCTGTCAGGTGAAACACACTAAAATCAAAAGTGATTATATACTCTCTAAACAATGGTCTATCATTTGGTATATAT
The DNA here is from genome assembly GCA_016163765.1 of Magallana hongkongensis. Taxonomy (NCBI): domain Eukaryota; kingdom Metazoa; phylum Mollusca; class Bivalvia; order Ostreida; family Ostreidae; genus Magallana; species Magallana hongkongensis. The sequence continues at coordinate 20,209,533 of WFKH01011926.1, forward strand.
GGATTTTTCCAAAACCGCATCTTTAGCGGGTGCATAAATGCCACCTTGGCACTGGCATAATTATCCGGCACAGTGTTAAGTGTAAGATTCAATTTTCTTAAGTAATGTGCGATTTATGCAATTTTCCAGTGAAAAGGTCAACTTATGAGTAAACTATGTGCAAAATATACAGTAAATTGACCGGATAGTTTTTATGTTTGGCACGCGCAGATTTTGGTCGTATGCCCGAATCATCCCCGATATTTCATATAGGATTATATAGAAAGAAGGGGTTATCATTAGACGGGGTCACGTGACCCCGTCTATTAGTGTTCTGTCAGCCGAAGTCTTAAACCAGAAGGCACGCGTATAACACATGAATCGAGTCTACGCGTAAGAAAAGAGTGCAAAATGTTTTTATGCATTTCAGAAAATATATATCATAAAAAACACGCATTAAATCTTCTATCCTCTATGCATAAACCAAATTCTATAAAGAAAATAAACAAATTGTTTTATTGATCAAATTATTCTTGCTCGGATTCAATAGTTGTAGCGATTTGTGGAATGAGTTACGTAACAGAATGCACAACGCTGATGACGATTTAGTTGAAGGACGAGCTCATTAATTAATAGAAACGGTTAAAGGTTGAATAGAAAGTAAAGTTCACAAACGCAAAGTGCCATTTTTGAAAAGTTGTGAATTTCATTTTAACAATCTATCACCTGAATACTACCGAACTTCATGTGCGAGCCGAAGTTAAAATTTGAACGGGTTATACACAGCTGTCTTACTTATTGAATAAGTTCTTCATTGGCTTCCAGTCTACTTGCGGTATGACTGCTGTTCATCTCTAAAGGAATTTTGTACATAGAAAATAATAACAAGTCTGAATTTGCCTTCTCGTTCATTGTTCATTGACTCTTTAGTTAACTAAACTGAGTTTAAATTTTGAACAGTGCATTTTAAGCAAAATCAATATAGATTATACATTTTGGGTGACCAATACATCAAACAATATATAATATATACAATACATATACAATATATACAATATCTTATCGATTGAAGAACCAAGTTAAATGTTAATGTTCATGTTGTCCGGCTTAGTTGGAATATTTATGTAAATTTTTATACATGTTATGAGACATAAATTTTTAGTATTTTTTCTATACTTTGTAAAGTACAAAACCAGTTACATTCATGTTTAAAAAAAATTGTCATCAATATCTTAATGTCTATCATCAGAAGCTCAGCTGATCTTTCTCCAATCGATAAATATCTCACACCAATATTAGACCTATAAGTTCAGAAATAATGCATGGTTGTTATGTTTTAAGTTTTTAATTTACCGCGTGGTAGTACATGTAAATAGAGGTAGAACTTATCTCAAAACTCATAGTTTATATCGTAGTTTTAAAATCTGGTTTACAAATCCTTTTTTTGTAGCTCTTCGAAACAATTCAAATTAAATTGCTTTCGAAATTAAGTTCATTTTTTCCAAGAAACGCATGAAAATTTGCGCTTAATAGACGAGAGTGTATTGAAAAGACACATATTCCTGAAATGACAATTTCGTACAACATTTGTTAATTTTGTTGTTAAAAGCGTTAACTTTGTATATATTAGAAATTTTAAAATCAAATAATTCTGAATTAATAGCTAAAATTAACAATTCAAAATTATCATTCAATAAACATTGCTTTATCAATTGTCAGTAAAACATATTACCGCCGTGTGAATATTTTTCAAAGACATGCCACTTTCTCTCCTTCATTAGCACTAAGTGACTGATCTGGACAGTCTACTTATTTTTTTTTTCTAACCAGTCCTTTAATTGAGATTATCTTTGTACATTTATCAGTTAATGTCTCTATCTTTATGTTGCTTTATTTTTAAAGACAAATATAACAGCCAATCAGGAAAGGTCTACCCCAAAGTATGACGTGATTCATTCACTTCCGGTCTCCATTTTCTAGTTTTTCGATTTGAAAAGCAGTAGACTGAATTTGGAGTATGATTCACAATAAAAGGAACAGTTGTATATCGGAATTCGTGTAGATGATGCACGAGTTTACACAAAAAAGTAGTAAGTGGCGAACGGATTTATTTTTACCTATCAATTTTACATGAATCGCTGCCAGAAAATCGTGTCAGATAAGCCGGTCTAAAAAATCAAAATGGCGACTATGACGAACCTTGTTATTATTATAGTAATTGGAATAATCTTATAGTAAAAAGAAATATTTCTAGCGTCAGGCGCCTGTGTTTGTTATCGGTATACAAATGTTAACCTTGTTCGGAAATTCAGCAGTTGGAGAGTTTTCGGAGTTTTCATAAACCTTGTATAACGGATGCCGACCTGTGGATTTTCCCTTGGATCACAAAATTGAATAAATCTAATAAATTAAATTATCTACCTAGATAAAGTTTTTTTGATTTTCTCGCTTAGTTGTATTTTTTTTTTTCATTTTTACCTTGAGGTATTATTTTTACATAAAATACCATTGTGTCAATTTTCTATAATTATGAAGGACAGTCCAGGTCAGGATTTAGTAAAGATTTTAGACAAAGTATCAGGCAATTGCAAAAAGTCGAATTTTAACATACTATTAGATTGAAACACCTAATTCAAACTCATAATTTTTTTGAAGCATATTCGAGGAAAACGTGGACAATTACAATTTCAATCTTTCAAGACCCCGTCTTTCATTACTCTCAGTACTTTGATTTTTAATTCAATATGTAAAAAAAATTACAAACATATGATTTTCTTTTTATTTTCAGCGATAGAAGGTTAACGTATAAGTAAACAAAAGTAAAACGAAATTGACCAGATAGTTTTTATGCTATCCACCTCATAGTTTGGTCCTATAAACGTGTCTTGCCATCCATTTTACATATATCATTTTATAGAATAAAAGAATGTTTCCGAATCAAATTTAATTTTATTTGAAATAGATAAAAAAAATACCTTTCCACTCACACAGAGCATGGAAAGATTGCGCATATCTTTTTATTTTGAAAATTATATTTACAATTTCAATTATTGACGCTGCAAGGAAAAAATACACGATTTTTGCATTTTTGTCAATTTTTATGTCAAAATTTCAACTTACTTCGTCATAAGACGTTGACTCAGATGTGGATAACGTCGATTTTGAAGAAGCGGCGAAATGATTAAAATACCTTTGAATATTATTCTAGGGATTCATTTCGCAATTATTTTTTTTTATGATAAGTATTTTTTTTTTTAATAAGAACGTTACTGATAACCTGTATATTTGACCATTATACGATGAAGTTGCGTTTTACGACAGTAATGCGCAATAAACTGCGTAGAGAGCCAACATTTTTTTTAAACCCGCGTCCGACCTTAAACGTGTGATACAAATACGAATAAATCATTCATGAGGTCATTCAACTCAAGTGTAATTTTGTATATAAGAACGGCAAACAAAACTTACCTCAGTATGATTATATAGATAAACTGTATGACGACGATAATAATCAAGACAGAAAAAGCTGTTATCGTAGCATACAGAGTCGTAGACGTGTTTCCATCATCTTTAACTGAAATTGCGATACTGTGTTATCCTACATTACAATTAATCCAGTAATGATGATACATATTTCTACAATGTAAGAGCAAAACTATAAAGCGGAATTTCAAAAATATTCTGCAGTGTACTTACATGTATGCGCGTTTTTTGTTTAAAATAAAATATGGGTACCTTCCAAACACCCTGCTCCATTCCATCCTTTGTTGCTTTACATGCTCCGGTTATTTGATGACAAATCCCAGACGTAAGGCAGAATAAGCTACATCTCTGCTGACAATCAATACCATATTTCCCATTTTCACAAAAAACAAAACAAAACAAAACAAAACAAAACAAAACAAACAAAAAAAAAAAAAAAAAAAAAAAAAAAAAAAAGGAAAAAAAAAAAAGAAAGAAAAAAACCACATGACTTTAATTAAATGTTTCAGTAACTAATATCTAATGCAATTCATATTGTTTATTTGCTATTCATCATTCTGTGTAATGTTTATTTTCTTTGAAATATGTTAAATGTTTATTTTTTTTTAAAATAATTACTGGATAGTTCACTTCTTGAACAATAGGTTCCATAATCCTGGATTACACCCATTCACACAGGAGCCATTAATATGGTGACATTGTCCATTCTGCGCTCAATTCCCGCATTTGTTGTTACAATTTCGACGAAACGTGCCTCCATCACACTTTCTTAAGATAAATACCCAAAACAACCTTAATGCATTGCATTTGTTGAAAATTTTAATAATACAATTGAATAAATTTATTTTTTAATTTAATTTTCTTTAAAGGAAGTGCACATGAAAAAAATAATTGTTGCTTAATAAATTTTAAAAGCCTTTTGAAACTTAGAAATGAGGTCTGTAACCTTTTTGTTTATTTCTATCTTGAGATTTTATCAATTTAGCACACTCAGTGAAAGGTATTTGGAGGTAATCCATTTTCCCCCAGCATGCATCTGTTCTCTGATGTAGAAAAGCCACATTGCTGCTGGTGACTGGGTCAATGTTTATAAAGAGTTGATAGAACTAGGTCAATGTTTATAAAGAGTTATTTAAATATAATTAAGAATTATGCTTCGACTTTTATGCGGACATTAATATAGTCGGTACGTGATCACAGACATGTATATAATAAAGATCTTAGAGCGTTCTTTAATTTGAACTTATGTCGTCCGTGATAATATATCCATAATAATCAACACATGATTAATTATTTCATAATCAGTACAGTTTAGAATCTATGGTTTTGTTCTTTGCAAAGAAGCTTAATCAAAAAGAAAATGTCATCCTTAATTTAAAGCACGATACATTATTATTAAGGTCTTCCGTTTCCAACGGAAGACCTTATTGTTATTGCTTTGTTTCTTTTCCCCTATTCTTCTATATTAATGTTTTTTTTACAAATTTTGTGCACGCGAGATCTCGGAAACTACTCAATCGATTTTCATAAAACTTTGCGATCTAATAGGTAATGATATGAACCGTATTGCAAAACTTTTTTGTTGATGACGTCACTTCCGGTTTTGAGATATAGTCGTTTTATCGATTTTCAGAGGGGTATTTTGTCGGCAGTACTCCTCTAAAACTATAGCAGATATAAACTTGAAATTTTCAGTGGTGGTAGACGGAAGACTGAAAATGTGCATGAAGGTTTAAAATCATATCTATCGCCAAAAGCATCGAAGCTCGCCTGGACCCGAAAATTAAGATTAAAAAAAAAGTCATAATTTTTTTCTGGTTTTCTTTGTTTATCTCTTTTCTGAAAAATATATTGTTAAGGGCTGGCTCCTCAAATTAGACGACCAAAGGGCTCTAAAGTCTTATATCTGTAGCCCTTTACAGAGAGATATTTTGTGAAAGGTTATAGAAGCAAATATGTTTATCTTACAGTTATGTATCCAAGCAATGTAATGATTTTATCATGTGTTACGTAATTAGGGGTTTTCAGGGGTCAAAAGTCCAAAACTTTGATTACCGATATCTCAGAAAGGAAAACTAATTTGAAATGCAGTATAGAAGAAAAGATCCTCAGAATGATGTATTAAACAATATGCAATCTTCAAAATTTTGTTAAACGGCCCTTATAAGGAGATAAGGGATCAGCCCCTAAAACCTTCTTTCCCATATATCTTAAAAACGGTAACGAATTTCTAAACACTTGTTGAACAAAATGTCTCTTAAATTAAATGACCTTTCATTAGATACGAAGAAAAAGGGGCTGGCCACTCAAATTAGGGACCTAGAGGGCTCTAAAGTCTTTTATCAATAGCTCTTTACCAAGGAAGTTTTT
>WFKH01011926.1:20219474-20240773 GCA_016163765.1 Magallana hongkongensis
CTTAACGTGCATGTGCCTTTTAAACACTGCGCCCCTTCCCAGCCATCTTTGCATCCATCTATACACTCTCCTGTCAGTGGATGACAAATTCCTGACGAGTTGCAAAACGTACTGCATCTCTGCTTACAATGTAAACCATATTCTCCAGTACTGCACACTGTTGTTAAATAACACAGATTTAGATAAATTTTATCAAGTTATACAACCGATGACTAAATGAATACTTGACTATAACAAAAATATATAACGTATAGGAGTACTATCGAGTGAATAACCCCAATACTAACTTTGTTCACATGTGTTTCCTTGATACCCAGGCTTACACTCCTGACATTGTCCGGTCTGAATATTGCACGAAATACAGTTGACATCAGGGCATGGTAAGGAACAGTTTGATTCGTAGTATTGTGGATTATCACATCCTGAAAGTAAAATGTTTGTAGTACATGCACATAGTACATAAGTATGATAATTTGACATGTTTTCCTACAATTTGTTTACATGATTCCAGCTGAAATATGCGTGTTATCAAAACAGAAAAAAATATATTGTTTTTAACACTTAAACTTTTAAACAATTGAAGGAAACTTGATTATGTTTTTGATAGTTTGTTTTGACCACAATCGATGTCTTGCAGATTATGTCGTATTCCAGTGGATTAGTTTTCGAATTATGTTCATTTAATCTACAAATCTACAGCAACATGCGATGATTTAAAATAATGAAGTTGCATTCAAAGCATATAAATTCCAAATGCCAATTTAGTTTTCAATTAATGACTAATGTGTTAATTATATTATTAAATATTTTTAAATAAATACAAAGAAAAAATAAAGACAGTAAATATTTACTTGAGGCACAGCTTTGTCCAAGGAAGCCGTGTTTGCATTCATCACACAGACCTGTTTCTAGATGACAGTATTGACAGTCCTTGCTTAAACAAGGAGTCGAGCAGTTTTGTCCGTAAAACCCTGGTTTTGGACATCCTAAATGCGGAAAAATTCTCACAATGAATATATCCATTTTGTCAAAATGTTTTTAAATATCTAAATTAGAGCTCGCACTTCCATTGTAAATCTTTTTTTTTTAACGTTTAATGTTTCGATAGGACCAAGCTATTTAATTCAGATAACTCATTATTATCATTTTCCAGATTTTTATTCTTATTGATAACAACATACCATACACTTCTACTTCACATAAACCGTTGTGGGCGTGTGTAGAATATCCGGACGGGTATGGAGGATGGGTTCTGTAGTTATAAAAAAAAAAGTATCTTCCATGATAGGGGCATGCAATAGTTATATATTCTGGTAAAGTTGTTCTGGTAACATTTGTGTCCTTAAAGCAAAGTATTCAATTTTCTCTGCTAGTTGTGTTTGATATAAACACGGAGAATCCAAGGAATCTGGCAGAAAAACCGTTGTTTGCATCTATCAAAAATGCATGCATGTTTGGTTTATGATTTAAATTTTATGTTATATCAAATTTTATTCATTCATTTATTTAAATCAAACAGAAATGATATCAATACACCTTTTTCTATTTTAGAAAAAAAGACACTGAAAGAATTTTCTAGAAGATATCTTTGCAAGTAAACATAACTTTTCCTATGTTACTACGTATATATATAATGCATATCGTGTACAACGTTTAATTTTTTTTTTTCAAATTAATCATTTGTCCCTTCCAGATTATCTTTCCTGTCTAGGTTTTCTCAAAGGTATTCTAATATTATATTTATATCGACATTAATTATTTGTATTGGATTGCTTATGGTCGAACGTGGAAAAAACCAAAATAATTATTGATAAGTTCCCATTATCATATCATTATTTTTCCGGTAAACTATTAAATCGAAAGGTGTTCATGGACAAGTAAGTATGTTTTTAGACCAGAAACTTTTAAAATGCCATCTAATTATATTTCATTAATGAAAATGAACTTGTTAACAAACATATTTCTCTAAATATAACAATACCATTCTAGTACAAAATATTTCGTAGTGAATCTGTAAAACTATAGTACTACAAACCCCATTGGACATTGTCGGTTCTGTATTGTATAAAGATGTTATGTTCACTGAGTACCTCTCCAAGATCTACCATCCATTCAGCCTCCGATTGGACTAATGCTGATATTCTACACTGAGCTCCATGAGCAGACAGGTCTGTATACTTTCCGACTACAGCTCGATCCGCTCCCCATGAAGGATCAGGATATGGATGCAATCGCCAGACTGTTTTGTTCAAAGCTAAATTTTCTTTGAAAAAAAATGCAGTTAGGTTTTTTTTTTAAAATTAGATTTTGTAAATATTATTACAATGGATGTCAGATAATGCTGGATTACTTTCAATGTTTAGCTGAATGATTGGCCATGAGTCATTTTAAATGGCTTTTATTGCGTTGCTTTTGATATTTTCTTCTTAATTGGTCTGCTTAGTAGCAACTTACGGTAAATTATATTTTCAAGATTTTTTTTTATAAATATAGAGAATAATAAATGGTAAAATCTGTATCACATCCAATATCAACCCTAAACTCAGCCATAATTAAAGAGATAATTAGTTTTCATTTTTATGTGAAAAGCTTTATCCAGATTAATCCTAGTTTTCCCATCTCAAAACCAGCGTAATTTTGACGCTCGAATGTAATTTGATTTCGATTGTGACGTCATCTATCACAAAATGTTCATTTAACGTAGCTCGCGGGTTTGCTGACGTCACAATGGGATTCGACGTAAAGAGTTGACCGTCATGGCAAACTCATACATTTTTTTAAAAATGACTAATGATCTTTAGAAACATGAAAGGAAATATTTCAAAAAGCTTAAACGCAGTTTATACAAACATTTATAATTATCAAGTGCTAAAAATATAAATACGTGACATACATTGTCACATTTTGTTCTATAAGGTATGGGTGTGTGTTGGAACTCTTCCATTTATAATCATGTTTAGACATTTAAATAAATTGAACCGTATGCATTAACTTCGCTTTTTTTTATAATTATAACTTCTGTATTTTCAATTACCGATCTAACTATTTGAATTCTTTTGGCTTAAACTAATTATCGTATATGATAACAAACGTATTATGTCAATAGTTGTATGGTAATTATTTCTACATTGATTGACTCAGAGTTTCATGAAAAAAAAATAGCCATTTTTCTTCTCTTCACAACCTTACATTAATTGCATTTGTGCATTCGATAACATTCATAATAATGTCTTATTAGTATTTACATGTTCTAATATGTGTTAATCAACTAGTCTTGTCAATCAACGCATTTTCATTTTTTGGTTCTTAGACATAAGAAAATGATGACGTCGGGCTAACGTCATAATGAAAATATAAGGTTTTGTGAAATCTTTTAAATCTTTAAAGTTGTTTTGCAAGAAATTGGCCGAGAACACATATTGATTTTTTTTATGAATTGATTCAAAATTATCTGTTCTGTTATTGTGTTGAGTAAAATTAAGTTCGTCTTAATCGTTTAAAAGTTTGGAGCATAGTTTTGAAATGCGTTTCCCGACTAAAATATGCATTTTACTATATATTTCATTGAAATGGCGTTGCTTGATTTTATCAGCGACACTGTGTTTGAAACACGATAACATTATTACCACGCAGACGAATCTCAAATAAATTTTAGAAATAAAACTCTGAAACCTATGGATCACGTAGACAAATTTTCAGGGTAGGTTTTCTCACAAGCAGTAAACCCGCGAGCTACCTTAAGGACGTCGTAGTTGAAACTGAATATGCATCGATTAAAAGGGAGAAATCCAAGGTACTCCAAATAAAAAGTGCAAAGGTGTTCCGGAAAGGTGTAATAAGGGTGTGCTAAAGAGTGAAATAAGGGGTGATGATACAGTGGATGTGATAAAAGCGCGTGCCTTTGTTCATATCAGGGGTGCAAAAACCCTGTGTTTATACCAAGTACATAATGAAGTTCTTTAGTATGCTAGCGCGTACTATTGTACAATACCCACTCTTTAGAATGCCCTTCGAAAAGACAGATTGCTTTTAGTCTTGATCTTAGCATTTGGTGATAAAACAAATGCTAAACGAATTTTAGTTTGCATATAAATTGCTTGTTTCATGAAATCGAAAGATTTACTTAAAAAATTGTTTGTTTTAGTCCAATATTGCTATTGTTACATTCTTATTACTGAATAATTGATTAGTGAAATTTAATTGTACATGTACGTAATATTAATTTGATAGATTTGAAAAAAAAGTTTAATTAAACGAGGGTTATTTTAATATAATATAATGTATTTGCTTTAATAATTTGACTTTTTCCCAGCAGTAAAGTAAATTAATGGTTCTGCTTTCGTCTGAAATATTTTTAATTGACCTGGAGTGAAAGTGACAAAAGACAAAAATAAGGTCTATAAAATAGCAGTTTTTATTTTGAATAATTACTTTTTCTTCAAATATAGTACATTCCAAATATGTTTAGCTAACTGTAAACATGTTGATCCTAAACTTTAAGGCTTTCATTTAGCGAGATTCTAAACTTATTTGATATAACGACTTGAAAATGTACTAGTTGAGTAAAGATAAAACCCAACGAAAGAAATAACACTCGGTTTAACAAAGTTCAGTCTATGCAAACAATTAAATATATATTCAATGCAAAATCATTTTTTTAAAAATCTCATTATAATTTTTGAAACAAGACATGATAATGCTTACAATGTTTTTAAAATGCAACTAGCACAATTAACACAAAACTAGTATTTAAACGACACATGTCTACACAATAATAGACCTGAGAAATCTGCATGTATACGTACACTGGGTAGTTTTAATATGATTTCTTATAAACAGTTCTTATTAAAACTTACATGGATTTTTAGTAAACATGCAAGCACCAGCAGATAAATGAAATATTGATTGAATACGCTCTACACTAAAAGGAAAACACTGGATATGATCATATTTATATACATGTGGGCCTGCCTTCAAATTTCATTTTAGATACTGCCTGTACCAAAATAATATTTTCCATAGAAAATATAAAAACAATCTTGAAAATATAATTTACCGTAAGTTGCTACTAAACATACCAATTTAGAAGAAAATATCAAAGCAACGCAATAAAAGCCATTTAAAATGATTCTCGCAAACAAGGAAGTAAGAAATGACCTACGTCGACAAATCGTGTCTGTATATCTAGGTGAAATAGATTTAAATGGACGTATAGCGTTTCCTGTTCATGAGCATTCATTCATGCGGTAGCAATGTTTACGCATATCCAATTTGAAATGACCTTTTAATGCATTCGTTTACCTTAGCTTGGTTTGGTACAACAATGTATGTTTAAAAAAAGCATCATTCAGTTTACCCCCCCCCCCCCCCTTTTTTTTTTTTAGTAATTATTCATAATATTATACTCGGGGGAAAGGTTGACAGAGTATTGGCATTGATCACAAAGTTATTTATTCCTCATAACAATATGTAAGTACAAATATCGCACATTCGTTTTTTCATCAACAGTTTTATTCTCTGTGTAATACTCCAATATTTCTACTTAATAAGGTATGCATGACACATTCTGCATCATACACTATCCTATACAAATAACGGATATCTTAATAATATTTCATAATTAATAATGTGTATTTTTTTTTACATAACATGTAAAGCCTATTATTATGTATGTTCATCATGGTAAACGTTATTTGATTCTGTTGACCACTTCAAAGGCTGGACAAATGACAATTATCCATTGAACTAAATTTGATATCTGAAGTCATAACGGACAATTACACAGGCAAAATAATAATTTGCTGATGTTTTAACAATCATTGCTGTTGATATTGATAACTGATTACATTTAATAATGTTTGGATGTGGTTTCTGATGGTTACAAACTAGATCGAAGATTTTCTTGTGCTTACGATAATTAATAATGCTACTAAGACTTATTCTGTTCAATCAAGATCGCTCACTGACCTTCGATCTTAGTTTCCTCACTTGTCGATTATCATTCTCTTATCATTTGATTGAATTTAGCGGTGTTTGTTTTTAAAGAACCTTTCAGGGACTAAATCAGATGATGAAATCATTCAAAAAATCGATTAAAAAAGAGTTACAACTTAGCAAATTGGATAGTTTTAACCTCATTTGTACGTACTTTTGTGAATACCAAACGTATTGAAGTTTTCCATTTATAATATTCAAGATGAGATGAAATATCATTAAATTAGTTGTTTCCACTGCCCAGGCAATATTTTTAATTCACGGGAATAGTCTGTAGGGTAACAATTTAAAATGTGTCAACTTTAACCAACCATTAACACAAATAAATACCAACAAACTCTGTAAGAAGATTAAAAATGTTTTTTTTTTTATTCGACAAATCCTCGTAGAGTTTAATTTTCTAAGATATCACGTTTGATGAAGACATCTTGACTAGATAACACATCAAACATACGTACGATGAATTTTTGATTCATTTCACATTGAAATAATTAAACAATTTATATTTCAAAACTTTTTATTATGTTTTGCAATAATCACAATAAAAATCTATAAAATAATTATAAGTACATGCAAATAGATGAACTGACAATGGTTATATTCTACTGTATAACACTGCTGAATTATACAATGCTTAATACAAAAGGTAACATAATCACATTGTAATCATGGATGCATAAAGTTTACGTCTGATGTGATTTTTAAGGGGTACTGGTTTTCAGTTGAGTAAGTATAGGTATTTTATGGGGGTTTTTAATTCACGTTTATCTCATTTACTTCACAAAATTATCTGATTCGAGTTATGCTAGCTCACTAAATATACATGCAAATAACATTTTATAATATTAAATGAAATCTCAAAAGGACCTTAAGAATTGTCAAGATTCCAGATCTAATCTATAATTGTTGTTCTGTTACATGTACTTATTATAAAGAATTTAAAAATTTAAATGATTGTAAAGTAACTGGTCAAAACAATGTGTATTAATGTGTAATGATAAAAATAATGGATTCATCATTTTAACTACACTATAGTTGTCAACAAGTATTCAATAATCAATTTGCAGTGACTGTGGCTAATTCCTGGTAGTTTTCCTCGGGTCTACTAATCACCGAGTCGTACCCACTAATATCCGGTGTAAACACGTTTTCGTTTTTGTTCTGTTCATATGATTTGCTCTTCTTTTGCTTTTTTCTTCGTTTGTTTAGAAAATTGAAATGAAATAAGATTCAATTGCTTAAAACAACATCTGGGTTTTTTTTAATGCCTACTTGAGATTTCATGAATTATTTTGATTATAAATACATTTTTCAAACATTGAAATGTAAAGCAGGAGATACCTATATGTATTAACAAACGATTTTGTTATTGACTTCATGTTTTCCTTATATTTATTAGACTAATGTCAGACATTGTTTAAAATCCCCGTTTTACAGATTACTTTAATTTACATTTATTATTAACAATATAGATCACGTGGAAAATTATATTCAATGAACTATTTTGGGTATTGTATTTTTTTTTACTTATGTCTCTAGTCTACCCAACTTATGATCCAAAATCATATCACGCATCACACTAATAGGAATAATAAACGGAGAAAAGATGTCTATCTCAACAAAGTAATTCTAATGGCAAACTGTTGCATTTTGAAAGTCATCCTGACAAGCTAAAAATGTATTTTTTAGATATAATTTTACAAATATCATAATCCAATCTACTGTAGAATGAACAACGTGACTTACTCAGAAAAAAATAGTCATATAACAAATGAATGATTGATACAAATGATATCGAACTGCTCAATCGTGTAGTCATTCCACTTGACAATAAAGTGTACATTTGCATACAAAAAGCGGCCAAATAACTTACCTTAATAGGATTATATAGAGAAATTGTACGATATTGATAATAACTGAGACAGAGAGAGCTGCCGTCACAATATATAGGGTCGTAGATGTGTTTCCATCATTTTGAACTGAAATTGCAAATTGCGGTACAATGTATCATACAATACACTCATTCCAGCAATGGTTATACACATTTCTTATAGTAAAGTTAAAGCTTAAACCACATGTTTATCAAAAGGGTGTTTATAATGCACTCATTCGTGTTATTTGTTTGAATTAAAATAGCTGTACCTTCCAAACACTGTTCTCCCGTCCATCCATTTTTGCAAACGCCATTACATGATCCAGTTATATGATGACAAATTCCAGACGTATAACAAAATGCACTACATCTTTGTTGACAATCAATGCCATATTTTCCTGTTTTACATTCTATAAAACATAAACATTCGAAAAGGTGCCTTGCATTGAATATGTGTAACTACATTTATATCTGGTAATTTGTTTGAGACATTACCTTTAAAACTTCTGCATTTTATTTTTATTGAATACCTTCAACATACGTATTATTTCATTTTTTCATAGATACATAATACAAGACATTCAATTTATGATTTGCTTTTTTAAAATTTTCAACATTTCAAAAGCATTTCAAAAGCATTTCCAATTTTGGAATTAAAAATGCTTCAGTAACTGATTTGTAACAAAATTTATTTTTTTTGTAATTGTGCTATTCATCATTATATGTAATATTTGTTTTCTTTGAAATATATTGAATGTTGAAAATTGTTTGAATAATCAATGCATAGTTTACTTATTGAACAATAGGTTCCATAATACCCTGGATCACACCCATTCATACAGGAGCCGTTAATATGATGACATTGTCCATTCTGCGCGCAATTACCGCATTTGTTGTTACAATCTGGACCAAACTTGCCTCCATCACACTCTGTAAAGATAAACACCCACATACTTTAATTTATTGTATTTGTTGATAATCTTAATAATACAATTAACAGAATTTATCTTTTAATTGATTTTTCTATAATTTGCCTTTTTTTTTTTAAAATCAACATACATACTATTTTCTTAAAAAGGTGCATTCAATTAAGAATATCATTGCTAAAATAAACATAAACTCTTATTTATGTCTTTTTAGGGTTTTTACAAAACTCTTTTTTTCATATGCTAAAAGCTTAAAGCTAGAAGACAGACTCTTTGAATCAAAATTTTAACTTTTACACCTGCAGTATTGTTGCACATTTTCGTCGTAAGAATGTGACAATTTTAGATGTTGATAAGATACTGAAGAAGATATTTGCCATCAGCCAATTTTTCATATGTTGTACACATTTGATTGGTAAATAATAAGCAACAAAACTTTTGAGAATAAAATCTCCAATTTGAATTCTGTTGTTCATTTAAATCTGTATAAAATTCATACTTTTTCCAGAATTGGGCACAATGCCAATTTCATGACCCTTTTACACTAAGTCTAAATGAATGTCAGTTGTGATGACTATATGTTTAAGAAGTACTAACCTGTACCTTTTTAAAAACAATAAAGCATTTGTATTTATTTCAGAAATGCATTTTTATTTTTCCTCCCAAAAATCACTAAAACAGTGTAATCAGAGTTCTCAGTTTGAGCTCTTAGTGCTATTTTTAGTAACAGGCCATGCAGCCTATATCTTTATCACGAGAGCAAAAATAATTTGTATAAATTCTATACATATATACTAGATATTGCTCACAAAATTTGAAGTAAATCGGAGAACCTAGCTACTGGACCATTTTGCATGTTTTTCTCTGAGACAAGCTCTTAAAAAGAAGAAAAATAAAACTCAATTATAATAGAATAAACCTTTAAACTATATTTAGAGGTATCTTACAGTCATACTAAAACTTACGTGGTTAACAGCATCATGTGGTTACTTTGCGCCGTATGGTCATATAATTTCATACTTTCAAAAATCAATAGTTCTAAAATGACACAAGCTACTTGAGCACAAGTGAAGTTTGTTTATTGCAACTAATGCCAAATTTAAAAAAAATCCTTCTTTTTTGCACAATACTTTGCTAAACAGTTATTAAAATATTATTAAGAATCATGCTATGACTTTTAAGCGGACACGTTTATGGTCGGTACGTGATTACATACCCGTATATCATATAGTTCTTGGGGCGTTTTTTAATTTGAACCAATACCGACCGTGATAATATATCCATAATAGCCAAAGAATGATTCCTTATTTCTTATTTAGTACAGTTTAGAACCTATGGTTTTGTTTTTTTTCAAGGTAGCTAAATCTAAAAAGAATATGTCATTCTTAACGTTCTCCGATCCTTAGCCTCAGAGTATGTTTTCATCATACGAATGATATTTTTCTTTCAACCTTTATCAATGAAATGAATTTTTTTTAGATGGTATCCTTGCTTTTTACAAATATATTGGAATAAAGAAAAACGTTGAGTTTAAAAAAAGTACCGGTGCATCGGTGGCTCGAACTCTTTACCAACATGCATATAAGTACGACTGTTCCGTGCATTAACTACGCCAAGCACGTAGTTGTATGACTGATGGTTATACTAGCAGTAGAATACTAATTAAAATTGTATGTATAAATGTCAGATTAATGGTACGAATAAAAGAAATCCGGATAATTTAGAGTTTTCGAATATTGCTGAGGATCGGCAATCGTTAATTTTAAGCACGATACATAATTATTTGTGTCCTGTTCCTTAAACAGCACTATTTGAACTCTAATTTTGAGTTGTTTCCTTGCGCACTCCATAGGTCAAAACGATTCTTGCAATAAGAAATGGACGAATCGTTTTTACAAGCCTTTAGGTGAAGCGATAACATTCTTTATCTTTAATTGACCGAGTCGAGTTTTCCAAAAGGAACGTATACCTTTATTACATCGTGATCCTATGAAACCGGCAATGCAACCTAAACACGTTCCATCTACAATGTTACAGTGGCTTTCCTGACAGTTATGTGGGCACGGTAGCGAGCAATCCATTCCGTAATATCCTGTCACAGGACACCCTGGTTATAAAACAGGAACATTAGAAAGAGTGAAGCGCATCCCGTAACACAACTTTCCTTTTATATGTATCTCAATTATAGGTTTACAAAATTAGGTAAATGGACACTGTACGTACAAGACGTTTTTCAAAAGTTTTTTGAAAGCTTTTTTTTAGTAAAAAAAAAGGTTATTTTCAAACAGTTTTTCAAAATTTATTATGTAACACAACATTAAAAGCTCTTTTGATTCGTTCATTATGTTTCATGTTCTTTTACATCAGAAATTGCTTCTTTACCATACAGTTCCACTTCACAAAGCTCGTTGTAGGCGAACGAATCATACCCAGCAGGATACGGAGGATGAGTCCTGTTGTTGTAATAGATGGCGTATCTCCCGTGTGTGATACATGATATGTTTGTAGGATTGGGTATCGTGGACGGAGTATAGCTGGTGTCCTTAAAACATAATGTCCCGTCATCTTTGTCAGTTGTGTTCGATATGTATACCGAAAATCCCAGGAATCTTCTAGTGTAGCCGTTATTTTCGTCTTCATGAAACATGAAATATGGGCCGATTTAATGTGAATGCATACTTATAAATATTTTTTATCACTGCATTAGAACGAAAAACCAATATCAAAGACAGCGTACCATTTGAACCAATATGCATTTTTCATAGAGGTTTTGTACAACTATAAACTGTTGGTCTGAGTTATTTTGATATTTTGTTTTTAAAATAACTGATATATACTCTTGAACTGTTATCAGCTGGAGGGATATATGGAATGTTTTTTTATGGATCTCCTAAAAAATAGTATTTTTTCAAGGAGCAAAAAAGTATCCTGTTAGCTGTCAGAGAGAAGCCACACAGACTATCTTTAAATTATACAAGAAACATGCAGATAGATCAGCTTATGATATATTTAGGTATTTCCACCTTTCAGGTGAAAGACCTCTTGTTACATGTAGGTCTTTCCACCTTTCAGGTGAAAGACCTCTTGTTTTCTTTATGTTTTTTCTTCTACTTCTTCTTCTTCTTCTTTTCTATTTAGCTCGGAGTGACTTTTTTGTTATTAGAGTTATTCAAACAATTTAAACTTTATGTAATTGGTTATTAAAAGTTATGGTACCAATTGACCCTGTGTCAAAAAACTCCCAGAACTTACAGAGTTATTGCCCTTTGAGAAGGAAATGCTTGTTATCGCTACTCCTCTGAAACCATAAGAGATAGAGATTTGAAACTTTTACCAATGTCTTCATTACACTTAGAGGGTTCTTCAATCTATTCATACCAAATGGATCTGAGGCCCCCTTGTAGTAGTTATTGCCCCTGAAAGTATTTAAATTTCCATAAAATCACTTCCAACTTTTTCATTATTTATCATAGAGACTTCGGACTACTTGGGATAAAAGCATCTACCTTGGCCGAACAAAATTACATAAAGGTCAAAGGTCAACGTCATTTGAGAAGCTGTGAATTAATGAGTTTTTATATCTCCTTTGTTTAGGGTGGTAGAGAAAAACTTTTTCATGGATGTAGTAGGACAGGACATTTTAAAATATAGCCCCTTGGCTCATACCTTTAAATAATTACAGAGTTATTGCCCCTATTGTACGAAATGCTTGTTATCGCTACTCCTCTGAAACCATAAGAGATAGAGACTTGGAAATTTTACCAATGCCATCAGTACACTTAGAGGGTTATTCAATCTATTCATACCAAAAGGATCTGAGGCCCCCTTCTAGCAGTTATTGCCCCTGAAAGTATTGAAATTTCGATAAAATCGCTTCCAACTTTTTTACTATCTATCATAAAGACCTCAAACCACTTGGGATGGGAGCGTCTACCTTGGCCGAACAAAATGATATAAAGGTCAAGGTCAATTTGGAAATCTGTTAATTAATGAATTTTCATATCTTTTGAAATACAGAATTATAGTAAGGGTTTCAATAGCTTGCTGGATTGCGCAATAAGGTATTCAATTAGGTCAGCCAGGGATCACATCAAGTCCTGTGGTAACTCAAGTGGAAATTGTTTTTACAGTGAACCCATTCATATTGTACAAAGATAGCTAGCCTCTAGAACACGCTCTTCTATTGTTAGGTTCTCTCTTTATATGCTTGACAATGTGTAAAGAATATTCACTTGGCGAGCAAATCAATTTTGCTAAGAGTAAGTGGAAAAAAATTCTAGTACAATATATATCACAGGTTTAACATTTTAAGCTCACCGAGACGAAGTCGGGGGGAGCTTATGCTATACCCCCGGCGTCGGCGTCGGCGTCGGCGTCCGGACCTGGTTAAAGATTTTGTTGCAGGTCCTGTATCTAAGTTATTACTTGTCCTATCTTCACCAAACTTGCATGGATGATGCATCTGGGCCTACTTATGGACTTGAAAGACTTGGATGCTGAATCAGGGCCATGAGTTTCAGATGCTGGAGGAGGCTAAGGTTTTTGGAGCAGGTTAAAGTTTTTGGTGCAGGTGCCCTTTGATACCAATTTCTAAGTTACTACTGGTCCTAACCTAACCAAACATGGATGGTGTGTCTTATGATACTGATGCACCTGACAGGCATAAATGCTGAATCTGAGCCATAGGTTTCGGATGCTGGATGAGGTTAAGGTTTTAAGAGCTGGTTGAAGCTTTTGGAGCAGGTGCCCTTTGATGATTATATCTTAGTTATTACTTGTCCTAACTTCACTAAACTTGCATGGATGGTGTGTCTTATGATACTGATGCACCTGACAGGCATGAATGCTAAATCTGAGCCATAGTTTTCGGATGCTGGATGAGGTTAAGGTTTTAAGAGCTGGTTAAAGTTTTTGGAGCAGGTGCCCTTTGATGATTATATCTTAGTTTTTACTAGTCCTAACTTCATAAAACTTCCATGGATGATGCTTCTTATGATACTGATGCACCTGACAGGCTTGAATGCTGAATCTGAGCCATAGGTTTCGGATGCTTGATTAGATAAGTTTTTTGGAATAGGTCACGTTTAATAAATATTAGTACTATTTCAAACTTGCATAGTTGATTTAACTATAATATAAATGAATCGCAGTGGTAGCTTCAGATGCAGAGCCTGATCTCCATTATCAAGGATGCTAAAAAATATATCTTAGTTATTACTGGTCCTAACTTTACTAAACTTGCTTAGATGGTGCGTCTTATGATACTGATGCATCTGACAGGCATGAATGCTGAATTTGACCCATAGGTTTTGGATGCTGGAGGGAGGTTAAGGTTTTAAGAGCTGGTGTTTTTGGAGCAGGTGCTCTCTGATGATTATATCTTAGTTATTACTGGTCCTAACTTCACCAAACTTGCATGGATGATGGGTCTTATGATACTGATGCACCCGGCAGGCTTGAATGCTGAATCTGAGCCATAGGTTTCGGATGCTGGATGAGATTTGGTTTTTTGGAACAGGTCACATATTTTATAGATAATAGCTTGCATATTTGATTTAACTATAATATAAATGAATCGCAGAGGTAGCTTCAGATGCAGAGCCTAATCTCCATTATCAAGTGTGCTAAAAAAATCTCCTACCTCACTTAAACCTGCTTGATAGATATGTTTGTTGTTTAATGATGTAATATGATTCCTATGATATAGTATTGAATGATATGATACACTATTGTTTTATATGATACAATATTATATCATATATTGTAAAAAGTTAAATGAATTACGATATGATATTGTATCAATTTTTTTAGTACATTATGATATGATATTGTTATGTATTGTATAGTATGATACAATATTGTATAATATAATATTGTATTATATACTTTTTTATCACATGCTATTGTTACATATGTAATTGCAACATATAATATTGTATCATATGATATGATATTGTATAATATATATCATATCATATGATACGATATTGTATAATATGATATTGGTTTATATAATATATTATATTATATCACATGAAAATGTATTTATACGATATTGTATAATATAATATTGTATTATATAATACAATATAGTATAATATGATATTGTATGATATAATATAGTACTATATCACATGATATTGTTTCAATTGATATGATACAATGTTGTATCTAATTATATTGTATCATATGATAAATATCCTATTATGTATCAAATATGATACAATATCATACTATAATATTACACAATATAATATCATATGTTACAATATTGTGATGTATTATGTGATATGATATTGTATCATATAATGCTATATTGTATCATATATTATATATTATGATATTGTTAAATGTGATCAAATACAAAAATGTATAACACGGGACAATGTCATATCATATGTTACAATATCATTTCATCATTATTTATTACAGTATTTATTGTATTATATGATATATATTGTAAGTATCATATGATGCAATATCGTATATTATATTATTGTATTGATTAACATTGTATCATATAATACCGTATGAAATGAACATATGATTATTATACAATTTTTTAACATATGATATAGTTATACGATATTGTGTCAAAACAGTATCCATGTATATCCAAGATCATTATTCACTGTGATTTTCATATAATATGATAAAGGTGGTCTCATAAAGGTGATTCCTCATAAAGGTGATGCCTCGTCTCGGTGAGCTTTGTAATCTGTGATTACCTATGTTTTTGTGTACCTTATCGGGCAATCTAGCAATTTATAAAAAATTCTAAGGTGGAAAGACCTCTATATGTTCGAGAACAATTAGTCTACTAGTTTATTCTTCTTCTTATTTCTATTTAGCCCGGAGTGACTGTTTTGTTATTAGGGTTATCAAAACAGATCAAACTTTATACAATTGTTCATCAAAAGTTATGGTACCAATTGACCCTGTGTCAAAAAACTCCCAGAAAGTACAGAGTTATTGTCCTTTGAGAAGGAAATGCTTGGTATCACTACTCCTCTAAAACCATAAGAGATAGAGAATTGGAACTTTTACCAATGTCTTTAGTACACTTAGAGGGTTGTTCAATCTATTCATACCGAAAGGGTCTGATGCCCCCTTTTAGCAGTTATTGCCCCTGAAAGTATTTAATTTTCCATAAAATCACTTCCAACTTTTTTATTATTTATCATAAAGACGTCGGACCACTTGACATAGAAGCGTCTACCTTGGCCGAACAAAATGACATAAAGGTCAAAGGTCAAAGTTATTTGGAAATCTGTTAATTAATGATTTTTTAGATCTCTTTTGTTTAGGGTGGTAGAGAAAAACTTTTTCATGGATGTAGTAGGACATCTTAAGGTATCCGATCCATATTAGGACCACATTTTTCTAACCTTAAATATCCATCATGTATTAAATACTCTGATATTAATTTAAATCATTTTAGAGTAGAAAAAGATTTACCGAGAGAAATTTCCAAAAATTTTATTAACTAAGCAGTTATTGATTAATGAAGATTTCATTAAGGTCTATGGGGACAAGCACAATTTTTGAATAAAAAATTAAATATTAAGAATATCAATAAATGCTTCGGTGGAAAGATGCATTTCATCATTAGAAATAAAAAATTATTTAAAATAAATTTTATACCGTATATATATATTTTTAAATTAATTTTTATAGATTAAAAACATAGGGGCGCAACTCATCAAGAAAAGGAAAAGGTCATTTATTAGGACACATTCTACTCTTACATAGTGACACTTAAACATGAAAGTTATGTCCAAGTATCCTAAGTATAAAGCCCATACATATCTGTTATGCATCCAGATTCACTGAATCCGGGGCTATTATGGATCGGATACCTTAAGACATTTTAAAAAATAGCCCTTTGGCTCATACCTTTAAATAACTACAGAGTTATTGCCCCTATTGTACAAAATGCTTGTTATCGCTACTTCTCTGAAACAATAAGAGATAGACACTTGGAACTTTTACCAATGTCTTCAGTCCACTTAGAGGGTTCTTCAAATCAATTCATACCAAAAGGATCTGAGGCCCCCTTCTAACAGTTATTGCCCCTGAAAGTATTTACATTTCCATTAAATCACTTTCAACTTTTTTATTTTTTATCATAAAGACGTCGGACCACTTGGAATGGGAGCGTCTACCTTGGCCAAACAAAATGACATAAAGGTCAAAGGTCAAGGTCATTTGGAAATCTGTTAATTAATGAATTATCATATCATTTGATACAGTATTTTAGTAAGGGTTTCAATAGCTTGCTGGATTGCGCAATAAGGTATTCAATTAGGTCAGCCAGGTATCACATCAAGTCCTGTGGTAACTCAAGTGGAAATTGTTTTACAGTCAACCCATTCATATTGTACAAAGACAGCTAGCCTCTAGAACACGCTCTTCTATTGTTAGGTTTTCTCTTTATATGCTTGTTTAAAGAATATTCACTTGGCGAGCACATCAATTTTGTTCATAGTAAATGGGGAAAAATTCAGAAAAAGTAATTCAAAAGATATCTACGATAAACAACGGAATTCTTAAAGCAATCATGGCTTGAAATACAAAATAATCTCTTGAAAATCATTTATGGCTTTGCAGTATTCTCATTTTCTAGTACAACATATAACACAGGTATACTATTTTTGTGTACCTTACTGAGCAATCTAGCAATTTATTTAAAAAATATTAGGGTGGAAAGACCCCTAATTGTTCAAGAAAAATTAGTCTACTAATTTTCTTTATGATTTTAGGTCTTTCCACCTTTCAGGTGAAAGACCTCTTGTTTTCTTTATGTTTTTAGGTCTTTCCACCTTTCAGGTGAAAGACCTTTTGTAATTCTTATGTTTTTTATTATTATTATTTTTTTTTTTTCTCCTCTTTTTTTTTCAGGGACAGCTTTTTTATTTCAAGAGATATTGAAACAATTTTTTCTTTATGTTATTGAGCATTAAAAGTTATGGTACCAAATGACCCTTTGCTTAATAACTCCCAGAACTTACAAAGTTATTGTCCTTGTGTACCAAATGATTGTTATCGCTACTCCTCTGAAACCATAAGAGATAGAGACTTAGAACTTTTACCAATGTCTTCAGTACACTTAGAGGGTTCTTCAGTCTATTCATACCGAAAAGATCGGAGCCCCCCTTATAGTAGTTATTGCCCCTCAAAGTACTTCAAATTTTATAAAATCACTTCCAACTTTTTTCATTTTTTATCGTAAAGACGTCGGACCACTTGGGATGGAAGCGTCTACCTTGGCCAAACACAACTGCATAAAGGTCAAAGGTCAAGGTCATTTGGAAATCTGTTAATTAATGATTTTTTAGATCTCTTTTGTTTAGGGAGGTAGAGAAAAACTTTTTAATGGATGTAGTAGGCCTTCTTGAGACATTTCAAAATATAACCTTTCAGCCCCTACTTTGGAACAATAATAGAGTTATTGCCCCTATTGTACAAAATGCTTGTTATCGTTACTCCTCATAAACCGTTAGAGGTAGAGACTTGAAACTTTTACTAATGTATTCAGTACAGTTAGGGGCTCCTTCAATCTATCATACCGAAAGGACCCGAGGCCCCCTTCTAGCAGTTATCGCCCCTGAAAGTTTCTTAATTTTGTTAAAAACACTTACAACTTTTGAACCTTACATCGTAGGGCCATCAGACCACTTGAAATTGAAATGGTGACCTTTACCAGTCAATATGACATAAAGGTGAAAGGTCAAGGTCAACCAAAAAAAATTTGCATTTTTAAATTTTTGACTTTTTTTTTATAAAGTAACGCGGAGAAAAGACCTTTTGTATTTCTTATGTTTTTAGGTCTTTCCACCTTTCAGGTGAAAGACCTTTTGTATTTCTTATGTTTTTTATTAGGTCTTTCCACCTTTCAGGTGAAAGACGTTTTGTATTTCTTATGTTTTTTATTATTATTTTTCTACTCTATTTTCCACAGGAAAACTTTTTTATTTCAAGAGATTTTGAAACAAATTTTTCTTTATGTGATTGAACATATAAAGTTATGATACCAGATGACCCTGTGCCTAATGACCCCGAGAACTTAAAAAGTTATTGCCCTTGTATACGAAAAGCTTGTTATCGCTACTCCTCTGAAACCATAAGAGATAGAGACTTGGAACTTTTACCATTGTCTTCAGTACACTTAGAGGGTTCTTCAATCTATTCATACCGAAAGGATCTGAGGACCCCTTCTACTAGTTATTGCCCCTGAAAGTGTTAAAATTTCTATAAAATCACTTCCAACTTTTTTTAATTTTTGTCAAAGAGACTTCGGACCACTTGGGATGGAAGCATCTACCTTGGTCGAACAAAATCACATAAAGGTCAAAGGTCAAGGTCATTTGGAAATCCGTTAATTAATGAGTTTTTATATCTCTTTTGTTTCGGGTGGTAGAGAAAAACTTTTTCATGGATATAATAGGACATCTTAAGAAATTTTGAAATATAGGCCCTTGGCTCCTTCTTTTAAATAATAACAGAGTTATTGGCCCTTTTTACGAAAAGCTTGTTATCGCTACTCCTCTGAAACCATAAGAGCTAGAAACTTGGAACTTTTACCAATGTCTTCAATACACTTAGAGGGTTCTTCAATCTATTCATACCGAAAGGATCTGAGGTTCCCTTCTAGTAGTTATTGCCCCTGAAAGTGTTGACATTTCTATAAAATCACTTCCAGCTTTTTTATTATTTGTCATAAAGACTTCGGACCACTTGGAATGGAAGCATGTACCTTGGCCGAACAAAATGACATAAAGGTCAAAGGTCAAAGGTCAAGGTCATTTGGAAATCTCTTAATTAATGTGTTTTTGTATCTCTTTTGTTTAGGGTAGTAGAGAAAAACTATTTCATGGATGTAGTATGACAAGAAATTTCAAAATATGACCTTTTGACCCTTACCATATAACAATTATAGAATTATTGCATCTTTTTGCACAAAATGCTTGTTATCGCTTCTCCTCATTAACCGTTAGAGATAGAAACTTGAAACATTTACTAATGTATTCAGTACACTTAGACGCTCCTTCAATCTATCATACCGAAAGGGTCCAAAGTCTTTTTCTAGCAGTTATTGCCCTTGAAAGTTTCGAACATTCAATAAAAACACAAATAACTTTTGAATCAATTATCAAAGATACATCGGACCACTTGGTACTGACGCGTCTACCTTGTCAAATCAAAATGACATAAAGGACAAAGGTCAAGGTCAAGCAATAAAAAATTGCAAACTTATTCGTTTTACACTTTCTAATGAAGTAAGGCAGAACAATATTTTTTCTATTGAAGCAATCTTATTTCAAACATAAACTAGTAGACTAATTGTTCTCGAACAATTAGAGGTCTTTCCACCTTAGTATTTTTAATAAATTGTTAGATTGCCCGATAAGGTATACAAAAAAATATTATACCTTTGATATATATTGTACTAGATTTTTTTTCCACTTACTCTGAACAAAACTGATGTGCTCGATAAGTGAATATTCTTTACACATTGTCAAGCATATAAAGAGAGAACCTAACAATAGAAGAGCGTGTTCTAGAGGCTAGCTATCTTTGTACAATATGAATGGGTTCACTGTAAAAACAATTTCCACTTGAGTAACCACAGGACTTGATGTGATACCTGGCTGACCTAATTGAATACCTTATTGCGCAATCCAGCACGCTATTAAAACCCTTACTATAATTCTGTATTTCAAAAGAGATTAAAATTCATTAAATAACAGATTTCCAAATGACCTTGACCTTTGACCTTTATATCATTTTGTTTGGCCAAGGTAGACGCTCCCAACCCAAATGGTTTGAAGTCTCTATGATAGATAGGAAAAGAGTTGGAAGCGATTTTATTGAAATTTCAATACTTTCAGGGGCAATAACTGCTAGAAGGGGGCCTCAGATCCTTTCGGTATGAATAGATTGAAGAACCCTCAAAGTGTACTGAAGGCATTGGTAAAATTTCCACATCTCTATCTCTTATTGTTTCAGACGAGTAGCGATAACAAGCATTTCGTACAAAAGGGGCAATAACTCTGTAATTATTCAAAGGTTTGAGCCAAGGGGCTATATTTTAAAATGTCTTAAGATGTCCTACTATATCCATGAAAAAGTTTTTCTCTACCACCCTAAACAAAAGAGATATAAAAACTCATTAATTAACAGCTTGTCAAATGACCTTGACCTTTGACCTTTATGTCATTTTGTTCGGTCAAGGTAGACGCTTCTATCCCAAGTGGTCCGAAGTCTCTATGATAAATAATAAAAAAGTTGGAAGTGATTTTATGGAAATTTAAATACTTTCAGGGGCAATAACTACTACAAGGGGGCCTCAGATCCTTTTGGTATGAATAGATTGAAGAACCGTCAAAGTGTAATGAAGACATTGGTGAAAGTTCCAAATCTCTATCTCTTATGGTTTCAGAGGAGTAGCGATAACAAGCATTTCCTTCTCAAAGGGCAATAACTCTGTAAGTTCTGTGAGTTTT
>WFKH01011926.1:20289591-20313720 GCA_016163765.1 Magallana hongkongensis
TACCGCACTCTGTTTCAGTACACTTTGTTCATTATAAAATCAATGCAAATATAAACAATGCAAAATATATGAATGATAAGCAAAAGGTATATACATGTAGACATGCATATGTATGTTCACCTTCAATGTACATCTTCATTTAAACAAACACATGTATCAAGGCGAAAAATGAGTTAATACAAAAACGCTATTTATATTTTGGTTCAATAACTTGACTTATTCTAAACCTTAAAATTTATTTCAAATCAAGGGACAAAATATACTTTGTTGTGTTTTTAGTAATATCGGAAGGGTTTCGTCATTAGCATATCGTCAAGCTTAGTTTTCCATTAGAAATAAACCAAGAAAAATTGCAATTCCCTTTTGGATATGTAATAAATTGTCTATCAAATACTAGTTGCAACTTATAAAAACAAATCTTGTTACCTTTATTGCACTTAGCTCCTGTGTATCCATCAACACAATCAGCGCATGTCCCATCAACAAGGTTACAGTTTTTCCCCTGGCAATACTGAGAGCAAGGTAATGAGCAATTCTCTCCATAAAACCTCGGCCTGGGACATCCTGTTCATGAAAACATATAAAACACTGATATTTTTAGGGTATTTGCATTTGGCGGAGTTATTTCAAAAATAAAGTTATATTTTATTATGACATGTGGTAATAACGAACAGTGTATAAAATCAAAACTTTAAAGGAATAATACAGAACAGGAGCAGAGCTAACACGGACCTCTAAAAAATAGAGGTAGGATCAGCATCCTCTGCTGAGCGGTCACAACCGCCGTGTGCTCTTTGTCGTAATAGGGAAAAACGGAAAAGTCCGTAGACAATTAGGTGATTAATAATGATCTAAGAGTTAGTATGAAAAACGTCAGTCAGCATGCTACCCAGAGGAAGATTGTATTTACTGACAAGGTCGTTGTATCGACCATAAAACTTTTGAAAAGATGATTTCAAACGAGACTGTTGATAGTCCTGTTTTATCAACTTGTTTGTCAGAAGCTTGCCAGGATTTAGAATAGAATCTGTTCATACCTAGAACATGCCCTTGCATATCGAATTAACTAAGCGACAAAAAATCCATAAAGGTATATTGATACATAAGTAAAGAAAGTTGACTATAGAAATGTTGAAATCATCGCGATTATAGTAATGTTTTTGTTAGGTTACCATCAATGTCCATTTCTAGTAAAATATCCAAATATGAAACAGATGACACAGAATTGAAAAAAAGTTACAATGACCTTTTTTCAGAAATGTATGAAAACAATTACAAGGTTTGTTTTAAAAGTCAGTAAAATGATGTGTACAAAAAACGTGTCAAAATGGTTTTGTAAATGTATGAATAATTTAATATTTTGTTGGTATAACCGACATGGTATAGAAGTGTTCATCATTAGGGGAGACAGATACTTTCTTATATATTAAGAGTATAATGAGATACAATACCCTAATATAATGGAATGCATATAGGCTTTTAATCTTTATTCATATACTAATTTTATGTTCTTAATGCTTACCATATACCTCCAGTTCACACAACTCGTTGAAAGCGAATTGGTGATAGTCAGCTGGAATAGGGGGATGAGTCCTGTCGTTATAATATATAATGTACCTCCCGTATGTATCCATAGGACATGTAATATTGATAGGGTTAGGTATTGTTTCTCTAGTATATTTGGTGTCATGAAAGCACAAAACTCCGTCTTTTATGTCCATTGTATTTGATAAGTAAACGGAAAATCCAAGAAATCTTGCAGTGTACGGGTGTTGACCATCTAATATGTGAAATAGAATTTGTCAAAGTAAACAATGATACCATTTGATAAAACGTCTTCTAATGATCGTTATGCTGGCGGGATGAAACTTGCAAAAATCTGACGTTATTTTATTGTTTATAATGGTCAAACAATGGATTGTTTAAATCAGTTTTCAAAAAACAGCTGCAGATACAAAGTTGTCAATAGGAATAGTTGGATATGTTGAACACTGTCAATATGTACTCCCCCTCAAATAAAATTCCTTAAATGTTCTGATTTTTGAGTTTATGAATATTTCACAAAAACTCTTCAAGAAATAAGCTTCACAATAAAGTACAATTTTAAAGTGTTGCTAAAAAAGCATTCAAATTTTAATTGACATTATTTGAAAAATAATTGTGTTCAAAGAAAAAGTGAATCAAAATCAATATAATTATAAACCTCGTATATGCACAATATGAGTCATGAAATGATAAAATTATGGAGATACGATTTTTACGTTTTGAGTTAATCATCAAATTTACTTAAACTGTGTAAAATTTCAATAATGTTCTTAAAATAAATTATTTTGCAAAAATAGTACAATTTGCATGACAATTGTAGAAGCATATCAATTTTCTTTCTTAAAAAAAATGACGAAAACATTTCCATTTACAGGCTGTTTTATATTTTCAACAAAAAAAAAAACCCAATGCGTTTGCAAATTATATAAGGATATCAATATCATAATTAACTTAAAAAAGTAACGTTAAGCTCATTAATATCAAGGGGCACTTACTCCAGGCGATGTTATCGGTCCTGTATTGTATAAAGACGTGATGGACACTGTGGACGCTTCCCAAGTCCACGTGCCAAGTCGCCGTTGTATGTCCGTATTCCGTCATTGTACACTGCCCCCCAGTAATGGACAGGTCTGAATACAGCCCATCCACCGCCCTGCCAGCACCCCAGGGCTTACCAGGTACCGGATGTTGCTGCCATGCAGGTCTTTTCAGCGCAATGTTAACTATATAAAGCCACTGATAAATTAATGTGTTAAATAAATTTACTGTATTGTCAATAACTTTATCACATTATCACTTTGTTATATTACATATGAATTAAATATTACTTAAAAAATGATCTGAATCTACGTATGGATTTAACAAAGATATGTAAAAATCAAGCTAAATAATTTACAATTAAGACAATTTTCAATTTGATACACTGTTTCATGTACTATTTGATTTTAAGTGTTTGATACTAAAACGATTGATTTTTAACGAGAACGCAGTACAAAATGATATGTAAACCTTCTTAAAGACGCATATATCAACAATGAGTAGCATTGCATTGTTCTGGTTTTAACACAATGACTTACCAAAGGAACATGCTGTTAAAGACAATTCAGTTAAAAGAACAACAATCGAAATTATATCCATTGCGTTTTGAAATGTTGATTGCGGGAAGTTATTGATGAAATTTGACGACACTGGAAAGATCTGGGGCTTCCGAGAGTTTTATTGCGTAATAGTTACTCATAGTGTCGTGGTTCGTGCTCATTCATCCATGGAAACATAACAATATTTTAATCCCATTTCAAGCTTGTGGTTTTTGAAAAAAAACACGTTATCTGTTGTACTAGGCACCCATTGACAAAAGGTATTTTACTTTCCCACTGATTTCTGTTATTATTTGTTTATGATTACCACTTTAT
The DNA here is from genome assembly GCA_016163765.1 of Magallana hongkongensis. NCBI lineage: Eukaryota > Metazoa > Mollusca > Bivalvia > Ostreida > Ostreidae > Magallana > Magallana hongkongensis. The sequence continues at coordinate 20,293,050 of WFKH01011926.1, forward strand.
TTGATTTAACAGTATCTACCGCAACTCTTTATATTATACCAAAAATGTCTGCTACATTCATTTCTGTCATTGCATATTGATCATACTACTTTTGTTTTGTTTTACTTAATATGAATGACTAAAAATAATTCAAAGGCAAATTATAAAATAATTCAGAAATGAAGTTACAAGATATGCAAACATAGCTTTGATGTGGTCAGATATCAACGATAAAATACTTTGAACGAGAGTAAATCTTTACATCATCTATTACATAAATGACAACGATTTTCAACACCATACATACTGCATTTTTGTAACGTCATATGTACATCTTTATCACGTTACGCAGGTATCCTAACACTGCAAATGATCTATTTAAAACGCAGGTTTTGTTTGGGTTTCAAATAAGTATTACCTTTATTTCAAATATTGTTAAAACATTTCGCACCATCCTCAAAATCGGCCACATTTTTTTTACTAATCAAGAGCGATTTATATATCATTCGGCTAGATCCGTGGGTTTCCTAAGCATGATTTCCATTTGTACGTATTTCTTCTATCATATTATATAATTGTATTGATCGTTTACCTGGGCCAAGATGTTTTTTTACATTTATAAATATTTTTCATTCAGTTGTTTACACGTAGTAGGGACAGTCTCAAAAGCATGAATGTTTGTTGAACCTTTATCATTTTTTTTTCGTTTAACGCAATACAAAAATACACAACACAAACATATACACTGTCGCTGGAGACAAATGCAAATACAAATCAATAATATTCTGTTGAGTAACATTTCTGAATCGACTGTGGAACACGTTCAAATTGAATGTAGAACACTTCTGAATCGATTGCGGAACACTTCTTAAATGACCATGGAACACGTCTGAATTGATAGTGGAACACATCTGAATGGCCCGCGTAGCACTTTGCAGTTTGACAACAAATTACATAATCAAACCATTATCATAATGATATTGATGATAGTCATACTTGATAGGTATACATACTAGTTATTGTCTATTCCATCTTCTATGAACCTCGCAAAAATGTGAATGCTGGTTAGCAAGTAATATATATACACATGCTATTATGCATTATTATTGAAATACTATTTGATTTTAGTTTTGATCATCACAATAGATACATGTATACATGCAGATAACATTTAGAATACTCACTGATACTTTTGAAAGACACACACATTTTTTTCTTTATTTTTATGAGTGCTTTTTTAGAGACCAAATTAGCAAATTTGATAATTCTACAGGAAATGTTAGTTTTCCAATGAATATGATCAAAACATTAAAAGAGAATTAAAATGATTCAACATGTTGAATATTGATGAACAGCAACTTCTGGTAGTTGTCCTCGGGTCTACTAATCAATGAATCGTACCCTCTTTTATCCTGTGCAAACGGGTTTTCCTTGTTGGTTTGTGCATACAGTTTGCTTTTCTATTGCTTTATCTTCCATTTTCTTCAAAATAAAGAATGAAAAATACCTTAATGATATAACTAACTATTTAACGTTTATAACGCAAATAATGTCCCAAATGCGTCATCGTTATAGAAAGATTAGATATAGTGATAATATTTATCTCGAGAATGCAATTCGTCAAAATAATATTGCGTTTAGAAACGATCCAGAAAGATTTAATGTCGAAGCTGGAAAGCACCATACAATGGTTCTTTAAAATTCTTAAAAATATATACAAAGTGTTGCTTGCATAAAAGTCAACGATAAAGTGCCGCTATCCACAAAGTTACACTATTTATAAAATAATGTTTGATACAAAAGGATAAAGATCATACTATTCCTGTTAAATTCTGCATCCATTAAAAAATCATATTCAACCTTGAATTTATTCAATTTTGTTAATGCTTTTTTGCAAAACAATATTTGATAAAAAAAAAAAAAGCACATTGTAAGAAATTCGTATTATGATTAATACAGAAACATATATAAAAAAAACCCAAACACCAAAACCTGAGATTTTGCACAGTAGTTCATTAGTTAAAAATTAACAGTTGTGACATTTGTCCTCACTTCATGCAAATTACGAAAATGAATTCTGGTTTTTTTTTTTTTAACAAACATATGTAAAATAACTTACCACCCGGAGATTATGTAAAGTAGCTGTACACCGTTCATTATTATTGATAAAACTGACACGGATAAAGCTGCTCCCAAAATATATAGGAATGTAGAAATATTTCCATAATCTTGATCTAATTTTGAAAACTGCTTTGTAATGCGTGATTAGCATTAAATGGACATTGGCATATCTTTCACATAGCCCAATTTAAACTACAAAGGTAATTAGGAATTCAAAAACATACAAAAAAGAAACAAAGACAAAAACAAAACAACTAAACAAAAAATAGGTAGAAAACAATAAACTTGATATTCTTTGGTTTTTTCTTTAGTTTAAAAATTAACCATATAACCATGTTTATATGGTAAATATTTCATATTCCATAACCTTTACACGCTGTGATTGCTTTCCCTATCACTTTAAAGTTGTTTAGATTTGCCATTTTTTTATCTTTAGTTTCCGTTACCATAACAATCGTTGCCCTAAACAAGAAATGTTTGGCATCTTGTTTTTTCGAATCAATTTGTATCAATGTATTCAATTCCAAAGAAAAGAGTGACTATGCGTGCCGGAAGCCTTATATACAATTTTGATTTTCACATAGAATCTGTCTTTATTCTTACTTCTATCAGATGTAGGATTTATCCATCTTTTACACTGTCCCGTTATCCAGTCACATGTTTCGAGAACTCCACAGTTTTTATTACATCTGCTCTCACAGTAAGGTCCAAACCACCCTATATTACACTCTATAAAAAAACCTTTTTTTTTCAAAAATCAATTTTAAACATTTTGAAAAAAAAGAACACAATATCATTTCAATTTTTTAACACCTATATCTCTTTTATACATAATTAACATTAATTATGCAAGTAAACATTGACTGTTTTTTATTTATAGATGTACATCTCAAGTGTCTACTTAAAATAAACCAAATTTGCTACATGCATAGCTTTCCCGGCTTCATATTATACATTGGCACCGATATATTATAAGAATTATCATACCATACACTTGAACTTCACAAAGATCGCTGAAAGCAAACGGATGATAGTCAGAAGAAAATGGAGGATGTGTTCTGTTGTTGTAGTATATAACGTATCTTCCACGCGTGGTACACGCTATGCTTACACTACTGGCATTGAAAACCCCTCTCCGTATGAAAATCCCCTGTCTTTCCCTATCACCTCCTGTGTTTTCCCTGTCATCCCCTGTGCATCCCCTGTCAGCCCCTGTACAAAGCCCCTGTACACCCTGTAATCCCCTGTCAGCCACTGTACACATCCCCTGTGTGCCACTGTAAGTCCCTGTCATCCCCTGTACGCCCCTGCCACCCACTGTAAGCCACTGTATGTCCCTGTGCACGCCCCTGACATCCCCTGTACAGTCTTTAACTGCTTGCTAAAGTAAAAAAAAATTGTTTTTAATTATGTTCTCGGGTTTTCTTAAATACCGGTATATACTTAGCAGTTTCTGAAACATGGAAATTGAAAGCAAGAAAAGCATTCATGGTTTAATATAGGTCAATATTGTTTCAAACGTACATATCAAGATAAATATATACCGATAAACCGCTTATTTTATTCCATGACCGTGTTTTGTAATTTATATAAGAATATATATATAAGTGGAAGATGAGTGCGGGAAATCTTGAACGTTCTGTGCCATGTAGCCTGCCCGAGTTAAAGCGCTTAATAACACAACATGATTAGCACGTGCATATAATCACACACCGATCATGCTCACCTATATTTTGACTGTTTTGCCTGGTGTAATGATGCATAGAATAACATGGTCCCAATGAATTGCATGTTGATTCTATTTAGCAGGAAGTTAATTAGTTTTAATATCTAAGTGATGTAAATCGCAATCGATGATATCTGTTGACAACCATTGGTTTTTTTCCCTGATAAATTATGAGAGAGAGAGAGAGGAGAGAGAGAGAGAGAGAGAGAGAGAGAGAGAGAGAGAGAGAGTTGATCTTTAGGAGGGGTAAAAAGTCCGATCCTTTGACACTTTTAACTTTTATGTGGGTGCATTGTCTAGTTTAGTAATTCATATGCATTGTTGTATAGAATTGTTTTCATACATATAAAGCAATGATACAGTTTATGAAAAATTTGATACATGTATACAAATACCGGTATCGGGTAATGTAAAGACACATATGCATCATCTAAAAACAATGTTCCGGGTTTTAGATTAGAAAAAAATTCTTACATTTATTTAAATTCTGAATTTGAAAAATGAAAAATATGAGAGCAATACGGTTTAATTCATATGACTGTGTCAAATAATGTTCCTAATTTTAAGATCTATCCTTTTATGTTTGGTATTTTTAAAACTGATAAATCAAAGTTTTAAATTTCTGTTTTCTTTACTTGACAGACTGGGAAAGAAAGTCATAAGCGGCGTTTAAACAACATATTGCATAATTGTTTAGCATTACCGAGCATTCTGATCTTAAGAAGTGTGTGTATATACAAATACACGTGTGTCTGTCACCTCATTGTTCCCAACATCGCCACCGTGCACTGTAAATTGTCAAGAAGGGCTGTGTACAGTAGCCATAATTAAATAATCAGTGACCGACTATTCAGATCTTAGGAAGTGTGTGTATATACCTGTACACGCGTTTCTGTGATCTCATTTTCCCTACCTCGCTACCGTGATCTGCAAATTGTCAAGAAGGGCTGTGTACAGTAGCTATTATATAACCACTGACCGAGTGAAAAAATAATGTCAACATCCCCTCCTTTGATAACTGTAACTTCATTAAATTTTTGATCAATTGATATGGTGTAAAATAAAACATTGGTGGATTAAAATTAATATTATCACTTTAAAGTTAATCTAAATAATAATAATAAAGAACTGGGAATGAAATTCGGATTGCATGTTAACTTATTAGGAAATTAATTCCCCGGTAAACTTTTAGTTTCGCAGTAAAAGGGAATTGAAAAATAGATTTAAGAAATTATTAACTTGTTTATGAGAGTTAAACATTAAATAACATTCAATTCAAGGGTCCAATAAGCCGCTCAGAAACATACATGTATTAAAAAATACTAAAATTATTTCTTAGGCAAACGTATAAGCTATTTAAGCTTTATTTTGCTATTTACGGAAAAATAATAAAGGTACAATCAGGAGCTTGGTTATAAAAAAAAGAAAGACATGGTCTATCGTATCATGGCTGCTTATACTTATACATTCTACATTCTGACTGATTTACTGGTTTCAGTGTGCAAATATTTATTTAGATACACAAAATCAAATGCTGCGCTTGATCTTTGTAAAAATAATTTACGAAATTTCTTAAATCTATTATTCAAATATTACGAAGTAGTGATGTTCCCGACCGCTAAAGGACTAAATGCCCTGAAGGCTTTCACACCTACCGAAAATAGTGTGCGCTCTCACCAGAGATTTACCACCCGGTGAATCTCGAGCATTTAGTTGTTAGCATGACTATCTAAGTATCAATAAATTATTAATGAAAACATATTATTTCTTAAATTAAGATAACAGTGTGTCTTGTGAGTCGGCGCTTTGTTGAGTGCAAAAATTGATTTATAGCTCAAACTATAACACATGCGAGTTAAAAAATTTAACTAAGAAAAAAATATTGAAATTAAATAACAGGGAAGGCTGTTATAAACAGTCAAAAACCGTACAGGGGCTGTCAGGGGCATGTACAGGGAAATACGGTGGCTTACAGTGGGTGACAGGGGCTTACAGTGGCACACAGGGGATATGTACAGTGGCTGACAGGGGATTACAGGGTGTACAGGGGTTGTGTACAGGGAATGACAGGGGGTGCACAGGGGATGACAGGGAAAACACAGGAGGTGACAGGGAAAGACAGGGGATTTTCATACGGACAGGGGTTTTCAAAGCCACTAGTGTTACTGGATTAGAAATTGTGTGTATGGTGTAGTTGTAGTCAATGAAACACAATGTTCCGTCTTTCTTGTCGGTTGTATTCGATATATAGACCAAAAATCTAAGATATATATCAGGGTAACCTCTAAAATCGTTTGGGGTGTCTATGAAACCTTAATAATAACAAGGTTGATTTAATTTGACAAAATGAAAATACCTAAACTGTTGCATCATGTTTACAAAGAATTTGCAACATACGATTTTAAAGTGAGCATAATAATTGAGGACAACAAACATGTTGAACAGAAATAACAATACAACTGGTATTTTGAGTACACCACAATAAGCTTTATCCCCATTTTCTTCACCACCCAGAAACCTTAATACAAGCTTGTCAGCACAAAAACTGAGTCCTAAATATGCCAAATATTGTTTAATTTCTACAAAGAAAACTGGATTTTAAATTAAACAAAATAATTCATTGTTTACGTATTGTTTTTATATGCATCAATCGTGCGAATCAGCAACAGTTCTAGTGGTATTTATAATTCATGTTTCGTTGTTATGGTATATACAAGTACAATGTAAAACGCACTTTCAATATAACAGCACTTTCCAATTAAAGAAAATACTTTCAAAGTGCCGTACATGTTCGTGCTGATATGGTCAGCATGGAAACTATTCGACGAATGCTAATCCAAATATCATCATAACATTATAGGAATTACATTATTCGTCCAATCTTATTTTCCAGGAAACTTTCTAGACACTGTTCCCTTTATCAGTATCATAAAACCTTCATTAAAGGTGGTTGCAGTTATCAAAATTAATTCATAACCATTTTTTTAAATATCATACCGTGTACTTTGATTTGATTGGTGTGTTTTTTTCTTTAGAAAAAAAGTATACACAAATATCCATATAAGAAAGAACTTACTGTCATAAAGAAAATACACAACAATTAGAGCTATCTTGTGAACTTTTCCCAGGTCTACACGCCATGTGGCCGTTGAATGTCCATATTTTGACATTGTACATTGTCACACACGGCCCGCTCTGCTCCAAACTTCTCCAGATTTGTTGCTGGGTATTCCTGTCACGCTGATTTTTGAAATGCGATGTTATTTTCTACAATGAAGAACATAAATAAAGCACCTAGAATCTTACGAAACCTTAACCGCCCATGTCAGTGTTAGGACTCTAGAATGATAAACTCATTCTCCCCGCAGTGTGCAGCCAACTCACTAACCACAAGGCTTTTGATGTAATGACGATTGACAATAACTGTAAATATTAACACAATCCGACGTTATCAAGATATAAAACTAAGTTACATTAGTCAATTTTAGTTATATCATAGTCCGAAATATTTGATGTTTTCCTATCATTTAATGATTTTGATATTTTAATTACCAGGAAAACGTCAGAACCGGCGTCATTACGAAACTGGCATTGCAAAACTGGCTATATATATATATATATATATATATAGTTCGGACTACCTATAACTTCGCTTGTTTAGGTTTATATCACATCTATATGTTAATATTTATGCGTGTTGTATTAAAAATAAGGTAGCTTATGATAAGCCATTTCCATATCGACTGACTTTTCTACGCACATACAAAAACAAAAGATCAATAGATCAATTTGTAATTGCTAGCTACAAGAAAATTTTAATATTCCTATGTGTAACATGTACTTGCCATTATTTTCTGCGAAGTATAGAAATCCAGGGAAAATTAAGAAAATCCAGACGCAATCCATTATAAAGAAAAGTAAGAACAATATTCTACCTTGTTAAACAGCGCATTGTTAGTAGGAATTTAAATATAAATGGTAGTCTTTTTATAGACCATTACCAAACAGTAATCATTCATCCATGGGGCCAGGCCGCACACCCATTCCATTTCATTCTGTTTTTTTTTTTACAAAGTTATACAATGAAAGCTATTAGCGGTGTGTGTAGGTCCTGTTTTGATGACAAAATTGTGCACATGTGCAAATAACAAAGCTGGACGTTCAATGCGTTATGGGTGTTGTCCCAACCTGGAACCTGAATAGTATGTTCCGGCCGGTTTTTTTTCGGTAATTGCAGCCATTGCTTGACCTGCTGTTTTTTATGTACCGTTTTTGAGATAATTTGCCTCTCTATGATGAACAAGTTTTGTTATATACTTTGTCAAGTTATGTCAAACCTAAAATTAAGTATCTAACGATGTCATGCAATATTTCGTACCTTGTTTAAATTCTGCAATTGCATTGAATAGTAAGCACACGTTTGCAATGTAGCGATGTACATGAAGGCCTGTTTAGCTAACACGTCCTAGTTACATTTATATGGGTATATGTTGGCTGGTAATGTTTAGATATATTACATTCAGCATTATCCGAGCTTAATTATTGTCACATTTTTGTCATATTAGGAAAAGTTCTGATTTTTTATAATTTTACTTTTCATTTTTTTCACCATCCACGAGGGTTGACCAAATCAATTCACATTACAGGTGTATACATACAAAACACTACCATACATGTAATTATATCCTGATATGTATTAATTTATTTAAAGAATCATCACAAAAAAATTTTAAAACAAACACAAACCCCCTTCCCACCCCACCCCCCACCCCCCCCCCAAAAAAAAAAACCAAAAAAAAAAAACCAAAAAAAAAAACAGAAACAAAAACAAAAACAAAAAACAACAATAGATGTGAGATTTTTAATACATTTACGCTAAAAATATAAGTAGCGTTTAATGATAAATTACATATCATAGCAATTTTTTCAATAATATATATGTGTATCAACAAATGTGCAGTCTTGCGCATGATAAATAATTGCAATTCTTAAAGCAATTGTCATTTCATCATAAGTATGATATCTAACACTCCTTTTGAGTCCGAAAGTAATGTTCTCGAAGTCAAAGAAAATTGGTATAATATCACATTTGGAGGTTCAAGATTTGTTAGACCATCTTAGGATTTATGCAGGGACACGTACTTGAGTTACATCTAAGTTTTATTCATATAAGTGATAAAGATTGTGTATGCATGAACTATGTAAATAATTCTGTCATTAATTATTTTTTAACTAAGATATGATGCACAATTGACGCAATTTGCATCATGAAAAAAACAAAGCAAACAAGCAAAATTTGCCTTTAGCAAAATAACTTACAGAATCCTTATAAATTGCGATTAAATAGAACTAAAGTAATGTTTGTCATTTTATGTCGGAATGGGTACATTTATGTACGTCTGATAAAGTATATCTTTCTATTTCATTGGCCAAACTGACCCCTTTAACACGTATATATATATACTGAATTGTCATTTATTTATTTGCAACGAAAATATATCATTTCTGGGAGACATTTCGGGGTACATGTAACTCACTTGAGTTGTTTTATGTCTTTTCAAGTGTGGAGGCTTTGCTATATTTTTTTCACTTCCAAAGTCATTCTATGTTTCTCCTTCTTAACGCAATGTTAGAGATACTACAAAATTTGAGATGCATTTTTGCACCTTGGTTCAGGGGTATCAAGTGTGATTTACGTTCCTTTAAAAAAACAAATTGAATTGCCCGCATATGCAGTTTCATAGTTTCATTAGAGCAACGAAATATTTGTGAATATTACAAAATCTCACTATAATTACACGCCATGCTTTTTTATTCAAATAAACTCATAGAGTTTAATGTCAGTGGGAAAAAAATGAATCAAACAAGGGGACATATAAAGAATTTGTATATTCACAAGTTATGAATCTTTGATAAAGTATCAGAAACGAAATTATTATTTAAGCTTTAGAGACGAATGCATTTGAAGTAGCGTTCTCCAAAGTCCTGCAAGTCGATTAAAAATCGACAACATCGAGAACGTTGTAGAGACATCTAGGTTATCTGAGAGTTGTACCTGGTTAGCTGTTATCAACCGCGACGCTGGATTTTTAAAAATAAGTCGCTTTAGCTCTTGAATTATAGTAACTGCGCAATACAGTTTCTTTCTTTCTCTCTCTCCCTCTCTCTTTCTCTCTCTCTCGTTAAGTGAAGTTTCATTTATATTTGGCATATATCGTGTTTTTTTAGGCTTTTTTTTGCAATATGTAAAAAGTCCGCTTTGCATTTTAGAGGTTTACCAATGTTTCCTTTCGACTGTAGATCAAGCAATAGATAACTGATAGAAACACAAAAAAAAAAATATTCACATGTAAGAGATAACTTAAAATGTTTATTAAATGAAGTCAAAAGGCATGTCCAGTAAACTAGCAAAATATTATATTCACCTAACGTTTTTATTATTTACATGCTAAAATTGAAAACCGGTCAAAGTATACCTAATGAAATAGTATGCAGTTCTTATATTCTGCCATGGTCAATATCTAGTAAATGGAAGGTGTCTACATGTTTATAAAACTAAAGATGTAGAATCGTTCTATCTTCACATCAATAGGTTTGTTTGTATGTAGTATGTATCGGCGCTTAATGATTTCGAAAACATATTAAAAATCATGTTTTAAAATTGTTATTTTCAAAGCAGAATGGAGATAAGTTGCAGATCTTGTTACCTATGATGTAAGTTGTCCATTTCCGACTAACGAGATATATCTATAATGTATACAGTCTCTCCTAAAGAGGGATTTGAACAAGCTATTGGCCTCTTCTTTCAAAATACTAGTATGTCGAATATTACGGATCATTTTTCCCATGATTTCATATAGAGTGTCAACAGATTCTTTTTTAAATTTTTAATTCATCTAAAGCCGTAAAGTACGGGAAAAAAGATATAAATGTAAATAATGATTGGTTATAGATCAAGCTACAAGAAGACACTTAAGATTTATTTACGTCTAAATCTACACCAGAAATAAATGAAAAGGTAGATTCCCCATCCAGTATCCATTATCGTACCAGTAATTGAAAAAGAAAATCAACAGGTTACATGGTTTTACTTTTAATGTTGCAATAAGCTCGCAAGGATTTTTTTGTTGAAAGGTGAATTCACAAAACATCGTTTTCTAGTATTCAATTATTTAGCAGCAAGGTATAAATGATAGCTATTTGCAGATCTTGTTTTTAAGATATTTAACAATAATGACAGATTCATTTCAAACGCAACAACAGTGCTTAGTATCTATTAAAAACCAAATACGAAGAACAAATATAAACATATATGGTAGGTTTATCAAAAATTACGAAACAGTGATTTGAAATGGATTCAAACAGAAAATAATGCACCAGTCTTACAGTAAGATTATCCATACCAATTGTGTGATATGACATTTAAGGAAATGATCAGTTATAGTCGCTGTGGTGTGTACTTTGATATTTATCGCATGGGTCCACTCTAATGACCGAAGATTTTCACTTAGTTACTCGTGATATATCATTGTTGCCGGCGTGGGTGTTTATGAATGGGAAGTATTAATTGATTATTCGTTGGATCAATAAATATGTAATTAACGTCTGGTCAATTTTAAGAGTCAATTTCATAGGATAAATCATGGTCCCTTTTATCGCAGGAAGCAATACTCTACTGGTGAACATCACCTATTTCAGCAATATCTAGGAAACAAAAACCTTGCTCTACCATTTTTGCCATCACTTAAAACTTTGACCAGGGTGAACATATCTGCAACTGTTTATCTAATTACAGTCCCCACCAATCAAACCCTAATAAGTCTAATCATCCAATCAAGAGCCAAAGGCGATGCGACGAAATAGATGATAAAAGGTTGCCTCGGGCGGGCATAGCATTGTAAAAAAAAATAAACCATAACATAGTTAACATTAAAACCAACTTACAAGAACATAGAATGTGACAAACCTAAAGGTCAATAAATAATATAGCGGCAATTGTGGATGTATACATCGTTTAGTGGTAAATGGTAAATAATCTACCTTAAATAATCTGTTTTTAAACAAGAAAAACAAGATACCGTGTTTTTTAACCTACCATATTTGCTGAAATTACAAAAAAATTAAAAGCAAATTTAGAAAATTGTAAATTTAAAGCTTTTTAACTTTTATACAAAGCTATTTCATTTTTACAAATTCCGTTTGTATGATGCCATACTCCAGAAACTTAACAGTGCGAACTACATCTCTGTATACAATTTATGGCATGGTATCCTGATTCGTAAACTGGTAAGATATCCACTGGTATTCAGACAATTATACATTACTATTGATTATACAATATCATTGCTCACACCAGCAAGGCTACTTTATCATTTTTATAAAAAAAAATAACCTCTTAAGAAATACAATTTAAAGATAAAACCTGGTGTGATTAAGTCAATATTCTACGGGACAGTCAAAAGTAAGCAGTATTATTAAACTGGTATATATATATCATCTTGGATTCCAAGAAGAAAATATCAGTTTTATCAGTTTTAAGTAATATATATCCTATTGATTTTAAAAAGATACCTTATTTGTAGAGATTTTAGGAACCTATTTTATTATTTGTGATAGTCGGCATTAGTTTTTAAATAAACATGAGTACACTGCAATTTAAAAAAAACCCACTGCTCTATTTATTATAATGCTACTAAAAATATTAATATGAATTTTCAATCTTTATAGAGTATTTAATTTCCGTTGTTTATGTACACAGCATTAACCATAAAACCCGGGATCACACCCCTACGTACAGAAGCCTACAACATTGCGACAGAGTTTCCTATACTTGCAATTTTCACATGTCTTATTGCAGCCTATACCAAACGTTCCACCTTTACACTCTGTAAAAAAACAAAATAAACAACAATCAAATTAATTAATGAACAGATCCACCCACACATCCATCTAAACACGCCCGACATACCCCGGAACATCCTGCTGCTATTATTTCACTTATCCAAGGGATTACACAATCGCAACCTCTAAATCTCATATCACAGTTGTGTCCATACCATCCCGATGGACACGTGTCACACCGTCCTGTATCTACGTCACATGATTTTGGAGTTCCACAATAGGGTGCATAGTTATTTGAACAGTAGTAACCATCACAACCGACTGGACATTCAATGCAGTGCTTTCTTATCTTATCACATACACCAGGTACCTCGTTAAGATTTGTATGCAGATAATACATGAAAGTAGATTACATGCAAATGATATTATGTATTATAAGAATGCTATATAATTTTAATTTTGCTCACTACAATAGATATACCTACAAATAACGTTTTAAGGACTAAATAAAACTTACTGAAATAGTAAGCACATTTTTCTCCAGTCAATGTTTTTGCAATTTTTCTTAGACACAATTAACAAATGTAGTAATTTAAACAAAAAAAATGTTTTACAATGAATATTTTTACAATTAAAAAATAAAATGAAAACAATTTAACATGTTGAACAGAGATGACAAAATAATCATGGGTTAATCTGCCGTGACAGGACGTCATCCCTGGTAAGTGTCCTAGGGTCAACTAATTACCAAATTCTCCCAACTAGTGTCCTGTGCAAACAAGTTTCTCTTATTGGTTTGTGTACACGATGTGCTCTTCGTTTGCTTTATCTTTCCGTTTCCTAAGAGTAATGATTGACGTTTGGATTTTTAATTCAAGCTACAAAATATTCAATTTTTATGATAAAACAAATTCTGAATTTGAGAAGCAAAGGTATTTAAAACCTGTTGATTGTTCAATTGTTCACAGGTTAAGTCGTTGTCTAACATACTTTAGTCAGTCAGTAACATAGACCCATGCTTTACACATCCATATGACTTAAATGAATAAACGTTCAAGGAAATTAACAGCATAATTTACGTGGAGAATCAACTATTTTAAGTTTTATCGCAAATTATGTCCCAAAAGCATCATTGTTGTAGGTACAGTAGGTAAACGGATAATACTGATCTCAGTAACACAATGCTTCAGAATGAATATTGCCCTTTTGAAATACTTCTGAAAGGTTAACTATTATGGTTATATGTACCAGATAGCATCATTAAAACAAATCTTTAAAATGCTTAAGAATGTACAACGTGATGCTTGCATGAAATTCAACAAAAAAGTGCCGCTATCGACAAAGTTAACATGTTATATGATAAAGGCTGTTCTTTCAATATCACATTTTTTTTTACAACATAAGAAATAATGCAAACATAAACCGTTTCTAGGAATGTTTAAATAATACTATCATTTTTATCTACATTCACTGTGTTAGGTTCATGTTCGTGTACTATAATTGTTTTTTTCAGTTAGCAATATTTAGATCCGACAATCATCTATTACTTTTTTCACAAGGGATTGGATTCAGCATAAATCGTTCTTAAACACTTGAATTAAATTTTCTTGATTAATTTGTTGATTTACCTGTTACATTCCATTTTAAAATTATATTAGTACAAAAAAAAGAGTTTTTAACATTTTTAACTTTTTGCAACTGATGAAAACTAATGATTTTAAATTATAATTAGATCACTTAATCATTATATCATAAAATTTGGTTTTGTGTGTATGAAACAAAAACTATTATATTTAAAAAATATACAAACTGATTTTTGAAAAATTTTGTATTTTATGTTGGAACGTATTTGAAACCTTTCTGCTTTAAGACTGTATTAATACTACTAGTAATTCTATCATTCGTGTGACCATGAACCCCCCCCCCCCCCCAAAACAACACAATATTTCTAAAAACTTAGTTTATTCTTTACAATAATAGACGAACCATAATTCGATTAAGATATTAGTTGTTCAATTATTTGTTATTTCGATGAACTGACAATTGTCATATTCTACTGAAGAGCACACCTGGATCGTGTTAAAACTTACTTCATCAAATACTAACCATAGAGACATAGTTATGTTTCATATATTATAGTAATGGTAATAGAATGGTTTTCAATAAATAGGTAATAAATGAATAAGCATTTCGTGTTTTTTGATTCACGTAAATAAAATACACTTTACAATATCATCTAGTTTGTGTTATTAAAGCTTACTAGATATACATGAATACAAATTTCGAAAGAGGAAATGAAGCTCTAAAAGAGGTTTTAAAGATGTAAATAGTTTAGATCTGTGATTGTTTCTGTGTTACATAATATAACAAATGTTGATGATTGTAACAGAAATTGATCAAACCAATGTATATTAACAATTGAAGAAATAATCGATTAAAAATGTTCATTACACTCTAGCTACATACAAGTATTCATTTATCAATCAGCAGTGACTGTTCCTAATTCCTGGTAGTTTTCCTCGGCTCGACTAAACACCGCATCGTACCCACTAATATCTTGTGTAAACACGTTATCTCTTTTGGTCTGTTCATATGCTTTGTTCTTCTTCTGGTTTTTTTCTTTATTTGCTGGAAAAAAATGAAATAAGACACCAATACTAAAATCCTCATTTGGATTTCTGTTTTGTTTAATGGCTACTGAAGATATCATGAAATATAAGCAACGAGTTGTAGAGCAGAAAGTATCTCTAAAATAATTTTGTTAATGACTTTTGATTTTATGTTATGCACATTGTTTAATTAGTTTAAGATTAATCGTTAGGCAATAACGACCCCATTTATAATCAAAGCATGAATAAATTAGCAATCTTATGCACGGGAAACATTAAATAAACTAAATAATTTGGGCATTTTTTTTCACTAATTTCCCAAATTCACTATTATGATCCAAAGTCACCACAGTAATAGAAACAATAAATGATATAAAGAGGATTATCTCGATAAAACCATTTTAAAGGCAGATTATTGCATTTTAAAAGTACATTAAAATTATTAGAAATTGCTAAACACATATAAAATTAAATTTACTTGAGCGTGTTAAACCTATCTTTTTGAAACAAAGCTTGTTATACAAATTATCAAAGTTATTAAATATATACCGATACAAAATACACCAACATTGTTCACAAGCTATGAATCTCACCAACATTGTAATTCAGTATATACGTATAAATATGTTATGTAAATAAACTCATATTTGTACATGAAAAGAAGCAATGCTACTTACCGCAGTAGGATGACGTAGAGAACTAGTACGGCATTATTGATAACTTAGACAAATAGAGATGCTCTCACAACATACATGGTCGTAGACGTTTTCCCATCATCCTTCACTGAAATTGCGATACTGCGTTATGGTATACTTAAATATTTTAAGGGATGATAGTAAATATTTCTCATAGCAGAGCTAAAACTTAAGTCACCAGGATATTACAAAAGGTGCAATTACGCGTGTCCTTTGTGAAAAAAAATAGTTGTTCCTTCCAAGCACTCTGCTCCTTTCCATCCACTTTTGCAACCGTCCTTACATGATCCGGTTATATGATGACAAATCCCATACGTATGGCAAAATGCACTGCATATTTGCTGGCAATCAATACCATATTTCACAGTTTCACAAACTGAAAAATAAAGAAACGAAATAGTTTTGAAGATGTACCGTTTTTATTCGTCTTTGCTATTAATCAATATGCCGCTTTCCTGCACTTACGTTTGATGAATACACTTTGAATATTGACCGGATTGTTTACAGTTTGTGCATTGGGGTCCGTAGTATCCTGGATCACATCCATTCATACAAGAAACGTTAATATGGTGACCTTGTTCATTCCGTGCACATT
Source organism: Magallana hongkongensis (assembly GCA_016163765.1). Classification (NCBI taxonomy): domain Eukaryota; kingdom Metazoa; phylum Mollusca; class Bivalvia; order Ostreida; family Ostreidae; genus Magallana; species Magallana hongkongensis. The sequence goes on from WFKH01011926.1 coordinate 20,309,616, forward strand.
TTCCACACATGTTGATACAGCCTGGACCAAATGTACCTCCGTCACATCCTGTACATATTAATTTGATTAAAAATGTTAAAAAACACGAATCCCATAGGCTAAATTGCTAACTTTAAATACCATTTATTTTAACATCTAGATTTTTAAACATGAAACTCTAAAAATATTTTACAACTTGCCAAAAAAAAAAAATGCTTATATATTTCAAGATTTCATTATACATTAAAACATTAGATAAAATTAAGATCAATGAAACCAACGTTTGGGAATCATATTCTACGTTCTGAGATACTCTAACTGACATATTTAACGTGTACCTTTAATGCACTGTGAACCAATGTAACCCTCGACGCAACTCAGACACGTTTTATTTACAGCGTAACACTGGTCATCCTTACAGTTTTCTGGACACAGTAAGGAACAATTCTCTCCGTCATATCCTGGCTCAGGACAACTTTGTTGCAATAAAAAGTATACAAGAGTATCCAAATTCATGACAAAAATTCTTTAAGTTGTACGTATTTCATTTCAAAAAAGTTCATTGTAGACGAAAAACGTCTCAACCAGTTTTATAAAACGTATAAGTGAAATTTTTTTTTTAAATTTTAAATTTTTTAAAGAAATATCTTATATCATGTCTTATGTCATGCTTGAATTACATTTAGCCCTTGTAACACTGTCACGATTTTGAGATACAATAGCATACGAATAAAACAATTTATCGTAAGGAAAGTCGTATACTATTTATTACATTGCTGCAACTTGCCATATACGGCGATTGATTTGGGCGTATTCAAATTTATTAATTCGTATTTCATCGATTGATTATTTCAGTCTAATTCTCAAAACATACTCACTTCTTCGAAATCGTCACAGTTCAAAGAAGACCAATGTTCGTGAATTTCCTTGGGCATCTTAATCAACAAACTTACATTCACATGAATATTTTTGATATATTAGGTCTAACTTCAATTCAAAATAACCGTATTGTATATTTATCTGAAGTTGCAAAACTACACAATACTACCTCGTCAGTGAGTTTATGTACAAATGCAATATTTATTTGTAAAGATCTCTTTAGCAACAATCACGCTATTTTATATATTCTATAAACCCGTAGTTTTCCGTAGGACTTGTGTGGATATATCATAAAATGTTATAGTCATTTGTTACTAAATCACACAAACTCGAACATGAACTGCCACAAATCGTCCTGTTGTCGCATAAATATCGTATATTGTTGAACAGACGATGTAGTCGTACCGTACTAGATTCCATTAAAGCTGCGTTTGTAGAAAATCGCAAGGTTGCTTGGAGAATACTGAAAAATTGTAACTTTAGGTTATTCGTGGGACATGGTAACATAAATTGTGATAGTGTGACAAGGTTTTTGTTACTGGAGTTGGTATTTACCGTACACTTCTACTTCACAAAGCTCGGTAAAGGCAGACTCAGAAAACCCATCAGGATAGGGAGAGTGAGTCCTGTTGTTGTAGTAGATGACGTACCTCCAGTGCGTGCTACATGTTATGTTTGTGGCATTAGGTATCGTGGCCATTGTATAGTTGTTTTCTTTAAAACATAATATCCCGTCGTCTTTGATTGTTGTTTTCGATATATAAACCGAAAATCCCAAGAATCTAGAAGCGTAACCGTTATTTTCGTCTTTATGAAAGAGAAGAATGCGCTTATTTAATGTTCAAACATAATGATCAATACAGTTTTTTTTATCATTTCCTGCATTATGATAAGAAACCAATATTACAGAAGGTATAAAATAGGGAAAATATAGTGCATTATTTAGATTTGCAACTGTAACCAAAAAGACCCGAGTCAACTTGATTTCGTTTCTGAAAAAAAAAAATAGAATTCTACTCCTTTAATATATGGGATGTATTGACTATTTTTCTACGGGTCTACCAAAAAGGGTTCATACATTTTTTTCAAAAGCAAAAAACCTATTATGTTTGCTTATATAGAGAGATCAGGTACATTTTCCTCTTTTCACGCATCATGTATATTATTCAGGTGAGAACCATCCTGATTCTATGAACCATACGTTTTTCTGGATATCAATGGTTTGTATTTTTTAAATTTAAATATCCCTACTTTTTCGTGTATATTTTGTTCATTAAATCCTTACTCCAAACAACATTTCCCGTCCTGTACTGTATAAAGATGTGATGGATACTGAGTACTTCTCCCAAATCTACCCCCATTCTGATATGGATTGTCTGTCTGTTGATATTGTACACTGTCCGCCAAACACATCTAAATTAGATTTCTGCCCGTCTACCGCACGATCCGCTCCCCACTCTGGTCTATCAGGATATGGATACTTCAGCCATGCCGGCTTATTCAATGCGATGTTTTCTGTTAACAGAGACATGTTTCTCGTGTACAAGTAAATATCGTTTTATGACGGGCAATAAAATAAAAAAAAATAAAATTGGGTATTCAGGGGGAAATGTGGACGAGACCAAATCAAAAAAGAGGGGAGGACAATTATAGAATTTTTATATTTGAGCTAATAAAATGGTTAAATTGATTACAGTTGGTCATACTGTTCTGAAGATAAACTGCATAGATAAGCTTTAGTGCACGTTTTAAATTTGAGAAATTGAATTCCCTGCCTTATACTTGAGGCTGCCATTATGCAAAAATCGTTTGCTTTGACGTCACACCGTGTATTCTGGTTGACACATTCAATATACTCAGTGGTCCTGATTTAACGCTAGTTTTTGCCTATTTGTTACGCAAGTAATCAACAGAACAACATTGATGATGTTTATGTACATGTACACATGTCAATCTTAATAAAATATATTTATAAACAGTACATTTTTATCGAATAAATGACTGCTGTTGATATGTTATAATGTCAATTAATCTATACGCCATTTTTATATGTTATTGCTATCCAAACCGGTTTAAAGAAAACGATGCTCTGATGTTGCAAAAGTCTACAGCTATATAGCTAACAATTTTAAAGACGCTTAAATCAACACATTTGGATTCATTATTCAAAGTTGAGAAAAGACCCCAAGTAAATGTTAAACCTAAGTCAAAATTCTTCGATACAACATAATAGGTAAGTATGTTAATTGTAATCAGGATGTTTTAAAATGCAATTATAATTATCTAAATTCGGAATTACATATATGTCGAAATAACGACAACAGACAGTTTCTACGAAGTTTGGCATCTGTTTACATTTCCACAAATAGAATGTTCAAAATCTCATCCAATTAGTTTTTTGTTTGTACATAATCAGATATTTTGAGCAGCCATTTGGGTTTCAAATGATTTGATTACGAGACCAAGTTTCAATCCATGTGATCATTTGAACATTACTGCTTGAAATAGTTTCTCAAATTAGCAGAAAGTTGCATCATTATGAAAGCTACCATGAAGCTGAAAAAGTATAAAAGTAAAAAAGGCAAAAAATATGCAATTTTGGATAAAATTTAAAATAAAAAAAAAAGGTCAGAAAATTGAAGCCTGCTTCTTTATTCCCTGAGCCATGGTGACATTCAACAAAATTGATTGTTACAAACAATATAACAAATTATTAAAATCGCTGTAGTGTTACTTAGTGTTATACAAGTACTGATGTACTGAGGTACTTTAAAGCCATTAAGTATAAAAAAGATAAATGAAACCATATATTATGTCATTATGCATTACGCACAAAAAAGACATGTTGAAATAATTTAAAAGACCTTTGGCCTTTATTATAGTCATATTGTTACACAGTCATAACATAAGCTCGTGCAGTGATCCTTGTGATGGCATGAATATGATCGCTAGACACAGCAATAAACGTTTTTGCTTCTAGTAGGTCGGTATGAACAAAAATATTTCTAATTGAAAATTTGTAATATAATTTGTACTCTATAACGTATATGTATTTACTTATATTTTACATAGCTTTGTTTTGTTTATAATTTGGAGCGTATTTGCACACCAAAGCTAAAAGAAAGAAAAAATTGGTCGTTGGTTACAAAGGAGTGGAATTGGTATGGGAATGAAACAGGGTATAACCTATATGTATTTACTAAATATTTATATATATATATATATATATATATATATATATATATAT
>WFKH01011926.1:20313820-20330387 GCA_016163765.1 Magallana hongkongensis
TATATATTCATTTGATACACATAGTTAATGCTTATATATGCGTTACTTCGAGTAACATTATGATAGGTCGTATGACAATGGAAAACGTTAATGATAAACAGAAACTAGGTAAATTAAATTGTTTGTGTCATTTTCGTCCAGTGAAATGTTAATTCATTAAAGTCCTCATATTCTCGATATTATCGTTTAAATGATCCCAATTGTTATATGATGTATATAAATAAAATTAGGACAATTTGTTTACGTGGTTAAAATATAATCCAGGTCGAATTCCATTTGAGCAAACAATACCTAATAGCGGACCATTGTTTCTTTTTAGCAGATCGCAAGGAAATGCAAGAAGGAAGTATATGCAAATTTAGACCGGACCCAAAGATAACGCATCTCTTGTAAAGCGAGTTTTTAATGCATCTCAAGCAAACGCAACATGATCCCAGATCTGTTTATCTTACGTTTTTATTAGTGTTATTTTTATCGGGTCGGTACCGATCACAAGGATGGAATTGCATAGTGTATAACCTAATCATAATTCAGATTAAATCCTTAAGAATAGAAAAAAAACCCAATATAATACTACAATTATTATGTCCTGCGCAGGCTAAATAATTCCAAAAATATTAAAATCCAACCGAAGAAAAGCACTCTTGCTTACATCAGAAAGTGAAATATTTTGTAAACATTCAGCGCACATTTATTAAACTTTATTTTTATCAGGGTATTGAAATACCCAAACTATTGTTGAGGTTTATGCAAGTATAAAGTACACCACGATAAGAAAAAATCCACCTTGTTTAAAAAAAAAAGATTAGAGGCAGTCTATAAAATAAAATCGTAATGTTTATTTTGTAGAAGAACAAAACTGTTTTTATGTAAATTATCATAACAAAGGGATGTTTCCTTCCAGAATTTGCCACTCGCGGAATTTAGAAGTACATCATGCAGCAATATAAACTTCGTTAAAATACTATATTCCCTGTTTTATATAGTGCTTATTCATTTCTCTTAAAATTTGAACTATGACATCTCGAAATTGATTCTGTATATGGAAGTAAAATGAAGGAATGTAGTGTCATGCAGTTTACAGCTTTCTTAATACAATTTTAGTTACTGAACTTTTCTACTAAACGGTGGCAATAAACAAAACATGCATCCTTTTTTCTGGATGTGAATTGCGCATTTATTAACCGTTGCTTCCAATATCTATAGATACAGTTAGATACATTTAGATGGTTCACTAAACTTGTACCTAAACCGACTCTTCTTTTAATGTGAGTCTTCATGCTAAGAAAAGTGTTATCATTTTTACAATAGAAATGTGGCCAAATAGGTTTAGTTCTTAAAAGAACTATGCACTAAGGTTCTATCGGTGAAACTGTCCCAACACTTTTAATATGATCATTTTCTACGATATAATAAACAGTTTTTTTTTTAAATTTATTTTGATATACATATATAATTTACATTATTAGACAAAACATAAGATGAGATAATATATTTTAGATGAGTCTTTTGTCTGAAACGGAACGATAATAATTGGAATATATTATTACTTCCAATATATTCTGTAGCAAACTTTAAGTAACACATCCACTGCATGCTTATGTCTCAATCAAAACAATACATTTGTCATAAAAAAAATACTCCATAAAAACCCATACTATTTTTTAAAAAAGTTCCAAAATCAAATTGTTTTACTTGTACTGTTGACGACGTGATTATTTTCTCTTTTTTCGTGCACATGTATTTTAAAGTTTATTAATCTTACATGTTATTTTAACAAATTGTATCAAAGTGTTCGATTATCTGTCGGCAGTAACATTTTGTACTTCCTGGTAGTTGTCTTCGTGTCGACCAATCACCGAATCGTACCCACTTATATCCTGTGTAAATGCAGTCTCCTTACATCTATGTTCATATTGTTCCTGTTTCAGATAATTTTCTTGGTCTTTACTGGAAAAATACAATCGTACGTGTTTGTTAATATGTGCATATATCGGTTTGATCTGTTGTTTAGAAGTGTCAACACCTTTTTTCAAAGTATCATTCAATGAATGAATGGAGACAATGTATGCTAGTGAAACAAACCATGATCTATTTAAAAATTTGTAATTCGTTCTTAGTATCGTATTGATCAATAACATATTAAAATTATGCTATTCTTTTGAAGAAAATTTTACGCTTTCTAAAGACCATGGCGTTCACTATAGTTTCGAAATATAACTGTGTCTAAGTGTTCTTATTTTATGTATTTTGCTTTTAATTTTAAATGCTCTTACCGTATTTTGAAAATGTAAACAACAAGCAGAACAATGATTACTATGCAGACACACAATGCTCCTAAAATAATGTACAGTGCCGCACTGTTGCTTATATCTGCTTGATTTGTGGCATGCCTTTCACCCATAATTGTTTGCCCTTTAACTGGAAACACAATGATATAACATTTTAAAAGTTTATTCAACATGCTCTTTTAATATTTATTGATTGACTATGATTGAAGGTTTTTAACTGGATCTTGATATAATACATTAAGTTTGTTCAGTTTTTAGGATTCAGAACAATTCAACGCTAAACGCGAATGTACCTTTTAAACATTGCATCCCTTCCCAGCCATCTTTGCATCCATCTATACACTCTCCTGTCAATGGATGACAGATTCCTGACGAATTACAGAACGCACTGCATCTCTGTTTACAATGTAACCCATACTCTCCAGTACCGCACACTGTCAAAAATACAGATTGAGACAGATTTTATCAAGTATAACAACTGATGGTTTAACGATATTTATATTTATCCGAGATATATAACGTTTGGGCATACTATTAGGTAAATAATCACAATACTAACTTTGTTCACATTTGTTTCCTTGATATCCAGGCTTACAGTCCTCACATTGTCCAGTCTGAATATTGCACGAAACGCAATTGACATCAGGGCATGGTAAGGAACAGTCTGTTCCGTAGTATTGTGGATTGTCACACCCTGGATGTTAAATGTTTGTGATACATGAATGTTGTACATAAGCATAAAGATTTGACATTTTTGGGTTACAATTTGTTCAACTGATTCCAACTGAAATATATATGTTTTCAACAGAAAAAAAAATCTATTGTTTTGTTTGACATTTCAATGTTTCAAACATTAGAAGAAAACCATATTTTGATGGTTTTTTACGTCTATGATATTTTGCTTATTATATAATATTTTGATGAAACATGTTTTTTTTTTCATATCATATTTATCTAGAATTCTACAACATGCGATGATTAAAAAAAATTAAGTTGGGGTCACAGTTTAAAATTGCCAAATGTTAATTAATTTTTAGATTTATAACTAATTTTCTCATACTATAACATGTTTTTTTTAATACAAAGCAAATACCAAGACAGTAAATATTTACTTGAGACACAGCTTTGTCCAAGGAAGCCGTGTTTGCATTCGTCACACAGACCTGTCTCCAAATGACAGTATTGACAGTTGTTGCTTAGACAAGGAATCGAACAATTTTGTCCATAAAACCCTGGTTTAGGACATCCTGGAATGCAAACGTTAACAAATTTAGTTTTTAAGAATGTGCTTGAACTCCTTAACTCTTTTTGTAAACTTTTTTTTAGATTTTAGGAATGCGTGCTTTTATAAATAATGTTTCAATACGAACATGATATTTGATTTTTACAGTTTATTATCAATATTTATCGATTCCTTATTTATACAAGAACTATATTCCGCACTTTCGTAGTTTTCAAATTACTTTAAACTGTGAGAAAATGAACATATTGACTGATGAACATTTGTTGTACATACAAGTTTATTCGTCAATTGCTTTTTAAAATAAAAAATACATAACTAAAAGTCAGATATTGAAATGAATGCCATTATTAACGATTTCACGCTGAAATCACCTATTTGCGGTTTTTATTGGAATTAAAATTATTCAATATAAATACCAACATACCGTAGACTTCTAGTTCACATAGTTCGCTGAGTGCATTGGAAGAATATCCAGAAGGATATGGGGGTGGGTTCTGTTGTTGTAATATATAACGTATCTTCCATGATAAGGGCACGCAATATTCAAAGAATTTGGTATTGTTGCTATTGTATAACTTGTATCCCTAAAGCACAATATCCCATCTTCTTTGCTGGTTGTGTTTGATATGAATACGGAGAATCCAAGAAATCTTGCAGCATAACCGTTGTTTTCATCTATTTACAAAAAAAAGTTTGTTATATTCTGCATTATCTTACGAAAACCAAATAATTAAAAAAAAAATGAAATTTATTTTCAAAAGACGACATGAATCGAAATAAATTGATCACAAAAAGATATCTTAAAATTTATTTTATAAGTCTGTGTTTCTTTCACCAAGAAATTGCTTGTGTGACATTCAATAAGTTACCTCGAAGCATAATATGTGATCAAAAAGTGAGCACAATATTCAAAACTGTTTTTAACTTTCCATCAATGCGATATTTTTTTCCCTAATAAAAAATATAATCATAACGAATCCATGTACATATGTCTTTTCTTTAAAGTATGTAATGACACGCTATTGTATTATTATAAAATAACATGTAAAACAAATTCTGATTCATTGATCAAAGGCTTAAATATTTTGAATAGATGTTTTGAAAGGAAACAGATTTGTACCGAATATGTAAAAATGTAACACACTTACCCCATTTGACATTGTCTGTTCTATATTGAATAAAGATGTGATGTACACTAAACACTCCACCCAGATCCACCCTCCATTCAGCTACTGATTTGCCTTCCGCTGATATGGCACACTGTCCTCCTATAGCAGAAAGGTCAGTATACAGGCCGTCCACAGCACGCTCGGCTCCCCATTGTTGACTAGCATATGGATTCAATTGCCACGCTGGTTTGTTTAATGCAAGATTGTCTATGAAAAGAAAAATGTAACTTAAATTAAATTTTGTCAATACTTTTAGAACACAATACTAATGCTTCATTGTGCCAGTGTATACTATTGTACAGTGTTTTGCTTCGATAAGTTTGATAACTTTTACTTCTCGATCTCAAGCATTACACGATACATTCAATGCTTGATATAATTTATTATGACATATTTTTTTGTGGCTTGAATGGGGTTTGAATGTGGCTTGAAAGTGGAAATGAATTACATTTTTTTGTGTGCTTGTTTGTTTGTTTTTTGATTTGTTTTGTTTTATATCTTTGTTAGCTTTATATCATGTACCTTTTATCATTTAACTGATATAAAAGTATGTTTTATCTACCAGGGAATTTTTAATTGTTTTTATAATCCAATTTGATTCTAATCTCATTATCTGAACTTTGCTCACTATTAACGCTTTTAAAACGATTTTGGCTGAAATATTGTCGATTTCCTTGGTTTCATTATAAAAGCAATCTAATGGAATCATAAAAATTAGATTTTTTCCCTCAAAACTTATCCAGATAAAAACAAACCCTGTGCACTGGGGATAATTTTAATCATCTTTATGGATAATGATCATTTTATGAAGCCTGAATATATTATTACAAGTTTGCAAAGTAGTTTCAAATTTCTTGTGTTAACACTGATTTGTGCATGTGAATACTATTCATCTGAATTGCCACTAGTGTAACAACCACAATGCTAGTTTAAGGGGGATGTGCGACCATCTTGCACATTTGAAGATAAAAATGTAAACATTTCTTGAACTGGCTTGTTTCTGCCAGAAACTGACCAAAACTGTTTCCAAAAGATATTAAAGCAATAAATATCAGATTCTACATGTTATTATGTATGCAAATTATGCATGCAAGAACAGTACAATGCCATTTTAATCACTTAAATTGGCTATCGAACTGCGCAGCTACAGACTTATTTTGAAGATTTAAAAATCTGAAAAAATATGAAGTGGGTACATCGGTGTCCTCTCTACAACTATTTGTTGAGAAAATGTTTGAATCTTGCACACTTTTGTTGTTACTTTGCCTCAAAATAGGGTACGCTATTTTTATCAGTCAGCATGGGATCTATTTTTAGAACAAGAAAAATCCAGTCTATACTCAGAACTCCAGTTTCTATGGAGACACATTGACGTTATATTGTCATAGAAAAAAATGTCAATTCAAAACAATCCGTGTTGAATTTGATATACATCTCTATACCTGTCTCATGTTTGTTTTGTGGGGTTTTTTTTCAGTTCTATAAGTATAAATTAATGTAAATTCTTTTTAGAAGTGGGTTAGGGTTCAAAAGAGTGATTATCTCAAATTGAAATAGTATGCATTATATTTCAATGAAAATATATCTTCAATGTACCTCCATAGACACAGACAAATATATCTTGTGAGAATTGATAGTTTTTGAGACCCATTTTAAGAATAGGGTACCCTACTTAAAGACAAAGTTACAACAAATTTAATACGCAAGCTTAGACATTTTTCTCAATAAATGGTTGTAATGAGGGCACTAATGAACTTCCTTCATATTTTTCAGATTTTTAAGTCTTCAAATAAGTCTGTATCTGCGCAGTTCGACAGCTGTTCTAAGTGATTAAAAAGGCATTGTCCTGTTCTTGTTTGCATACGTTTTAAACAAAATAACATTTAGGACTTCATATTAATTGTTTTTTATATCTTTTGGCAACATTGTTGGCCAGTTTTGGGCAGAAACAAGCCAGTTCAAGACATATTTACATTCTTATCCTCAAATGTACAGAATGGCCGCACATTCCCCTTAAAAACGACACATGCCTATACTGTGGTAGTCCTGAGAAATCACTATATATAAACGTACATTCAGTAGATTTAGATATACGAGTGACGTTAAAGGGGTCCTATAATGAAACGAATATATATATATGTCAACAATTATAAACAATATTTATTTCACCCACCACGGATTGAAGGTAAAAATGCCAGCTCAGGCAAATAATAAAATTTCGTTTTAATATTCTCAACACTAAAGAGAAAACAAAACATATGACAATATGAGCCTATCTTCTAATATCAGTTAAGATACATCTTCTACAAAAAAAAAAAAATACAAGAATTGTGAAGTTATTACTTACCGTAAGTTGCTAATGAACAGAACAATTTAGAAGAAAATATCAAAAACAACGAAATAAAAGCCATTAAAAATGATTCTTGCAAACCAGGAAGTAAGAAACAAACTACGTCGCCAAAAAGTGTTCATATATCTAGACTAAATGTATTTAAATGGGCATATAGCTTTTTCTATTGATGTGCTTTCATTCATGCAATGACAATGTTTACATTTATGCTCAGGACTTGTTTTAAATATCTGTATTGCTAAATGTTGATTTGCTACTCATTTTAACATTTTTTCATAATGAACTCAAAGTACAATGTTTATTAACTCAATAAACTCTTTTAACAACCGGTAAGTACAAAAGTCGCACAATCGCCTTTCATCAACATTTATATAGTCAATTTATAACCATCATTAACACAAAAACAATGTATATTGAAGACTGTTATCGTCATGTCATTTTATGAATGATAATGTTTACATGAAATACATGTTTATAGCCTATAATTGTGTAATTATCGCTTACGTTCTGAATTTTTACGTTATCCAGTTGTGTTGATCACTCCCATATCTTGTTATGTGTCAATCATCTATTTATAAATAAATTGAACTTGATATCTGTATTTGTAACGGCCAACTACACAGATAAAATAAAAATGTGCTGATGTTTTAACAATCTTTGCTGTTGATATTAATGACTTCTTATATCTAACAATGTTTGATTGTGGTCTCTGATGATTACAAACCAGATCTCGATGATTTTCTTGTGCTTCTGAAAATTAAGTGTGTAACTAAGACTTAATCTTTTCAATTAAGATTGCTCGTTGACCGTCGATCTTTTTTGATGTTTAGCATTCGTTTATCAATTGAGTGAATAAATCTTATTTTTAAGAAAAAAGAACGTGTCATTCATAAATTTGTAAGTGAAATCATATAAAAAAGAGTTTAATAGCCAGTTGGATATTTTTGGCCTCATTTGTGCTTTTGTGAATGCCAAACGCATTAACGTTTTCCATTTATAATATTAAAGACGAGATAAAATAGCATTATATTAGTTGCTTCCACTAAACAGATACTATTTTTTAATTCATGGGGATAGTTTGTAGGGTAACACTTTGATTTGTGTCAACTTTAACCAACAATTAACAGAAATACCAACACATTTTAAAGGCATTCAGAAATTGTTGTTTTATTTGACAAATCCCCATAATTTTAATTTTGTAAGATATCACGTAGATACGATGAATTAATGATTCACTGCATACTGAAATATATTGAATAATATATATCTTTTAACCTTTAATTGTTTTATTGTTTTGCAATATTTACAATAAAAATCTATAAAATTAATATAAATGCATGCAAATAGATAAACTGGCATTCGTTATATCCTACTTTAAAACAATGCTGAATAATTAAATTTGAATCATGGATGCAAACAGTTTATATGTAATGTGACGTTTTAGGGGCACTAATGGAAAATTGTTTTTTTTCTAGTTGAATAAGTATGTGTATATCATATTTTTAAATTTACGTTCATCTAATTTACTATACAATATAATTTGATTTGAGTAATGCAAGCTCACTGAAAATACACGCAAATACCATTTTTAAATACTTCGTGAAACCTCAAAAGGACCTTAAGAAATGTCGAGATTCCAGATCTATGATTGCTGTAGTTTTACATGTCCTTATTATGAGTAATTTGAAATTTTAAATTATTGTTAAAAGAACAAGTCAAACTAATGTTTATTGACAAACGATAAAACTAATCGATTCATCGTGTTAACTACGCTGTAGTTGTCACCAAGTATTAATTTATCAATTTGCAGTATCTGTGGCTAGTTCCTGGTAGTTGTCCTCTTGTATACTAATCACCGAATCGTACCCAATATCCTGTGTAAACACGTTTTCTGTATTGGTTTGTGCACATGTTTTGCTGTTCTTTTCCTTTGTTCTCCGTTTGCTTGAAAAATTATATTGAAATAAGGCTGCAATACTTAAAACCACATTTGGATTTTTTTTTTAATGACTACTTGAGATTTCTTCAATTACTTTCATTATTAATACACTTACCGAACAAAGAATTGTAAAACAGGAGGTATCTATAAAAAATAAAAATGTTATTGAGTTCATGTTTTGCTTATTTATTTATTAGACTATTATCAGACATTGTTTGAAATCCCTGTTCTACAGAATACGTAAACTTTTATTATCAAAATATAAAGTTTACTAACAATATAAATCACGTGGAAAATTTAAATAAATGAAACATTTTTGGTATTAAATCTTTTTCACTTATGTCTCTTTCATCTACCCTACTTATGGTCCAAAATCATGTCACGCATCACAGTTAAAAAACAATAAACGGAACAAAGATTTCTACGTCGAAAAGGAAATTCTAATGGCAGACTGTTGCATTTCGAAAATCACCCAGAGAAGCTAACATTGTAATTCATAGATGTAATTTTTGAAAATATTATAATTCAATTTACATAAGCATATACAACGTGACTTATGCAAAGAAAATAGTCATATAACATTTAAACGATTGATACAAGTGGTATCAAACAAATCAATCATGTGGTCATTAAACTTGACAGTAAAATGTACTTTTGCATACAAAAAGCGGCTAAATAACTTACCTTGGTAGGATTATATAGAGTAATAGTCCAATATTGATTATGAATGAGACAGAGAGAGCTGCTGTCACAATGTATGGGGTCGTATATGTGTTTCCATCATCTTGAACTGAAATTGCAAATTGCGATACAATGTATCATACAAAACAATCATTCCAGCAATGATTATACACATTTCTCATAGTAGAGTTAAAACTTAAACCACCTGTGTATCAAAAGGTGTTTATAATGCACTCATTCGTGTTAATTGTTTATATTAAAATAGCTGTACCTTCCAAACACTGTTCTACCTTCCATCTATTTTTGCAACCGCCTTTACATGATCCAGTTATATGATGACAAATTCCAGTGCACTACATGTTTGTTGACAATCAATGCCATATTTTCCTGTTTCACATTCTATAGAACATAAACACTGGAAAAGATGGCTTGCAAAGAATATGTAAAAATACATGTTTATCTTGTAATTGTTTAAGACAATACCTTAAAATTTAAAAAAAAAATCAATATTTGCAAATTTAAAAGACAGATTTTAAATAAGGCCATCTTTTTCGTGAACTAACAATATTTTGAAAACCTTGTTTTGAATTCAACTATATATTATGTTCATGCTATTTTAGAAGATATTATTACGAGATCTGCATTTTTAATTTCTATAAAAGACCTTCCATATTCGAATTATTTCCTTTTTTTCATAAATACATAGTACAAGACATTCGATTAATGATTCACTTTCTTTTTTTTCAAAATTCGACTTTCTTTTATGCTGTTAGATTTTATTTTCATGCTGAAAAGAAACCTCTGGTTTTATGCAACATATATGCCGCGATAAACATTGTATAATCTCATTTCGAAAGCTATATATTTTCAAACCTTCTTAGGGATAAAAAGAAACAATGTCAATTTACATTATATGACAGTAGGAAGCAAACAAATCTTTTAAATAGCACTTTTATTATGAATGTTTACCATTTTCATAATATATTGCATTAGAAACATTGTTAGCCCACTTTATACATACCGATCCTTTTATTAGCGAGATTCTAAACTTTTTTAGTCCTTTTAAAATCCCTATATAGTTTTCAAAACAAGTCATGACAAGGCTTACAATGTTTTTACAATGCTACTAGCACAAATAACACAAAATTAGTATTTAAACGACACATGTCTACACAATAATAGAGCTGAGAAATTTGCATGCACACATGCACTCGGTAGTGTTAAATGAATTTATATAAACAGTTCTTATTTAAACTTACACGGATTTTTTTACGAACATGCAAGCACCGGCAGATTAATGAAATCTGGATTGAATACTCTCTAGAATAAGAGGAAAACAATGAATATGACCATATTTATATAATTGTCGACCTGTCGTCAAATTTAAGTTTAGATACAACCCGTACATGTACGAAAATAATGTTTTCATAAAAAACTACAAGATTATTGAAGATATAACTTACCGTAAGTTGCTACTAAACAAACCAGTTTAGAAGAAAATATCAAAAACAACGAGATAAAAGGCATTAAAAACGATTCTTGCAGACAAGGAAGTAAAATATAAACTACGTCGACAAATCGTGTCTGTATATCTAGGTGAAATATATATTAAAGGACCTATATCGTTTACTCTTGATGTGCATTAATTCATGCAATTACAATGTACGCATATCCAATTAAAAAAAAATCCTTTGACAGCGTTCTCTCACTTTAGTTTGGTTTGTTACCGAATATGTCTGTTTAAAAAATGAATTATCAGTTTGTTTATAACCCCCTCTTCCACCCTCCCTTATAAATAATAGTCATAGTTTATATATTGTTTTACAATGAACATATAGTTATTTATCTGTTAATAAAAAATTATCGCATATTCGTTATTTTATCAATATATATTTCCTATGTAAAATTCCAGTATTTCAGCGTAATAAGATATGATGACGCCCTCTGCATCATACACTGTCCTATTGAACTTGTACTACGACGACAGTGTGTAGACTAGTAAAAGTCAACTTATGGCCATTATAAGCAACATTAACCCTAAACATTCTTGAAAAACGGTATTGACATGTCGTTATATCATTGCTAGTCATGACATTTTTTATGCAAAGCGTATTACTAAAAAAAATGAAGATAGAAATCGTCATGTTATTTAATGTTTTCTTGTTGGCCTATTTCTTTCGTGTGATTCTGTTTACCAATCCACCTCGTGTCACGTGGTCATTCTCAATTTATGGAAAAATTAAACTGTAATTGATTTCTGGAGTTTAGACGGACAAAGACACCGGGCAATTAAATAATATGATTGTTAAATATATATGCTGTTGATTCTGATAATTCCTTACACCTTTTCATGTTGAATTTTTTTTTCTGGTAATAAAAAAGCTGATGTTAAATTTTCTGGTGATTCTAATGGTTGCAAATATTATTGAAATTTAATCCGAGAATTCGAAAACAATTTAAGAACAACTAAAATCAAGATAACTTTTTTTATGAATAAGAAAAATTAAAAGAAAAATCGTAATATCATTTCCTGTAAAAATTGTTCAAACAAAAACAGTTTAAATGATTACGTAAGTTTTGGAATACGCATGTTTATTTTCATGTAACAGTTTTTACTGTTATAGATATGCTTTATCTAAAGTCAGCATATAGATAAAAAGACAATATAAGCTCTAATGAGCATATGACTAACATTATTAACGTACAGAGTAATTAACAGTACAACACATTTGCATGCATCACTATAAACATAAAATAACATCACAATATTGCAGCACACAAGCACATTGATAAGACAATACAGGTACATGCAAGACACATATGTCAGATGGTAGCACAAAGTCACATTTACACGATATATCTGAATAAGACACAAATATACATGCAGACATTTTACATAAAAATATTACATAGAGCATGCTGAGCAACCATAGTCATTATATGAGGGTATCATGGATGAAAATTTTATATAAAGTTTGTTTGTCGTGATATAAAAATAAATTACTTAATTGACTGGGTTTGAGGTTTGTTTTAAAATATTCAAATAATACGCATGTTTTCTTTTTAGCTTTTATTAGATAACACTATCTTCGCCAGCAGAGAGATCCAATGGATAAATAACGAGATAGCTATGAATAGTTTAGAGAAAGCATTCCCTCCGAGAAGGCGATGTTTTCTCTAAACTATTCAGTACTATCGAGTTATTTATCTTACTTTAAAAAATCCCCCAATTGGACCTCTAAGACGTTTTGACCCATTCACATACCCAACAGTGCTATAACACAATAGCCTAACCAAACACCCCTTTTATTCATGGACCAGGGAACATGGGAAACCTGTGTTCATGTCATTTTAAACTTGTCCCTTGTACTAAGCAGACATGGATTCAGATGAAGATTTTTTTTTAACCTAAAGTAAATTTAGAAAGTTCCAGTTCAGGGGAAAACACATATAGCATTTTGAGTGATATTTCAGATTAGTGATGTATCAAGTGATGATTTGTTAAACAAATCTGATAGGATTCTTATAAAGTCCCGGTCGGACAAAATTCCTGAGTTTGTTAAAACCGTTGAAAAGGGGTATCAACGATTTGCGGAACCGACTCAGATGTTGAAAGTCAAAGCATTTCCAAATCAATAATTGCAAGACAAACGGAATCAAAATGTTGATGGGCTGTTATGGTAGGGAAATAGAAAATTTAAAAGTTTTGTGTGTAATTCCAAATCTATCAAAATTATAAAGGAGACATTTCTTTTAAAATTCTACTCCAGGGGATATTTTTAGTGATACAATATTCTAGTAGTGTCATGATACTTTTGTGTGTTGGAAAAACATGTTTCAACATTTGTTTTTCATTTATTCTTTCATGCATTGTTGGATATTTGAATATCCAACCGATGGGCAGTTGAATATTTAAATATCCAACTGTAAGACAGTTGGATAATCATATATCAAACTACTACTGATTGAATAGTGAAAATATACCTTGACTATTTACATAAGTGACATCATTGAAGTTTTTTAAACTATGATATACTATCTATAGATAATGTTTTCCATACGAAGCCATACAACACTATAGCTATTTTTTTTATTTTGGTTTTTACAAATTTGTAGCCATTTACTTGATCAAACGCCGACGTTGCCTCAAAATAAACAATTACATATTTTGTTTTGTTTTTGTTTCTTTTCTTCCTTTTTTTTTTTGCATTTATTATTGACATAGTATTAATAAAGAGATTTCTTGTTGGGTACGTTTTGGGCAAATTCATTTTTTTCTCTTCGGCAAACCAGATCTACAAGTTTCTTCCTAAACGCATGGTCAAATGATCAATATAAAAAAGGATTATTAACGACATTCGTAAAGTAGTCTAAGAGCATCCTCATTGCCATATTCTTTTCTTTCCCAAAAGTATGGATCAGACGCTTCCTGCTTATGATGATAAAAGGAGGGATATATGCCATTATCATACACAGCTGTAATATGAAACACATCAATGTAAAACGATATTTCCATGATGAGTTTTGTTTCTGTATTTTATTTCAATTTAACTGAATCAAATTTGTTTCTCTTCCCGAATCATTGGTATTCACGTTCAATGTGTTATGTCTGCAGTAGGCTTTAAAAATATGGATTGCAATTGAAACGTACGAAACAGTGATGATAAAAGCACAAGCCCAATGCAAAACTGCAATAATTACCTAATTCCCTCTATCCAATGTACGAGCATCGTTATCGGTTCCCATACATTTGTAGCCAGTAATGTTTTCTTTATGAATCTCGACAGTTCCGAAAACAAAAAACGTGGGAACGTAAGAAATTGCACTTACTATACCGGAACATATAACGAAGATCCGCAAATGAGACGTCTTGATTGGACATTTAATAACATGGCATACTTGTTGAAATCTGCTGATTGCAATTGCTGTCATAATCATTAAAGAGTGACCCAAACTCATCCTTATTGAATAAACAAAAAGTTTGCAAATCCAAGAATCAGGGAATGTTACATGCTTTGTAAGTCGCAATATGTTAAAAGTTGCACTTACTAAAACACACATTAAATCTATAATTGCCAAGATGGGTATAAGAAAACCGGCCTTGGCCCTTGTTTTTTAAGCCTCGTTGGTATACAAAAATGACAGTTGCATTGCCGAACGTTCTGATAATAAGTCCAGTAGTTAGAAGAATCGTGTTTGGTAAATATAATTCACTGTAGTAAGAATTCCATTTGTCAAGTGAAAGCGTCTCCTTTGTCGAAGAAACCAAGCCTGATTTCACAGTGTTTTCTTATGAGTATTAAAGTCAATCTGACAAAATTAACTTGCAAACAGTTCAAAAATTCCTTTATAAACTCTCTATATTAACGACCAAATTAATAGGGGAAACTAAAAGTGGTGAAAGTTCGATAAACAAGTATGCTCGATTGGACCAGTTCAAAGTTTATTTTCCATCTGTGCACTTATCAACATGTTAAACATTCCATAAAGAGATAAAGACTTTCTCAACAAAGCCATAGGCATTTTATTGCAAATAAAGTTCATGAAACATTCCGACCTTAAATAACTCTAATATTCCTGAATAATTTCATTAAACGCGTGTGTTATAGTATCATTAATGTTAGTGAAGTATAGGTTGAAAATGTTCCTTTTCCTCCCTTCCTGTTTCCTCAACACATGTGCAATACTCTGCATTATCAAGTAATTATTTCCTTGAATAAATTATCATGGATAATCCTTAAGGTGGCTGAATGTTGAACAAGTTAACCATCAGATCTTTCAAAAATTATATATATATATGGTTTATTAAGCTATAAACTATCCTTTCTTAAAGAAAATATCCATAAAGTTAAGCTTTGAAATTTGAATATTTTGCTTTATCTTTATACAGAGCTCTTCTTCTTGGGAAGTTAACTATATTCTTAAAATGGCCATAAGTATTCAGTCCTCTGAAACGTGTTATTGAGCAGATTTTAAAAAAAATGTCTCTTAATTTCAGTTGTACGTCAAAAATCTCTCTTCTAAAATAAAACTAGTACAGATCATAATTAATAATAATGAATTGTTGTTTGGGAGATTATTTTGTTCGTCAACGAAGCGAATATAACTATAGCTACTGTAGTAAGGGTTAAGGTTAGAGTTCAACAACATTAACCACAAAGAGAGCTTTAATGAGATATGTTTGGGTTCAATTTTCTTTACGTGTGTAACAAAGGGGGACAATAGTTTCGCTATAATACCCTGAAATCAATCTGAATTGTTAATGAAATAAGCGGAATTGTGGTATTATCACTACAAATTCGTTATTGGTTTGTTTGCTCTTTTTTTTAAAGTTTGCTCATTTATGTATTTCTCGCCATACTGAACAATGTAAATTCCATCCGTTTCAGAGTAAATTAAATTAATTTAAACCAATCATTTTAAAGGCCTGTATTAACTTATTCAACTGCTAAATAGGTGATGGGTGGATTTTGTATGAGGACAAATGTGTAAAAGCGTTTCCTTATAAAATAATTACAAATAAAATTGCTAAATTTCCGTCATGTGCCATTACGCACAATAATCTAACGTTTAATTTACATAATTACCTGGGTTTTATTTTTCATTAACAGAATAAACATTGCTTCTTTATTGTTTGATTGATGTACTGGATGAACGGGAGAAAATAAACGTAAGCGGTTATTTATTTTTTTCAAAGATAAATATAGCATGCATTTCTAATGAGAATCCTTTAAATCGGAATGAAAATAATAATACATTTATAAAACAATCAGGTCTAATACTGTTTTAAACTTGATAAATATCAGAGAAAAAAAAACCAATGCACCCGACTTTTCCAGCCATTTTATGTTATATATATATATATATATATACACACACACAATAAAATCCACA